>WBNH01000951.1:59017-270671 GCA_013401255.1 Urocolius indicus
GGGGGGGGGGGTGGGTGGTGGAGAAAGAAAAGGAAAACAGGACAGGTCAAGCATTTCAGTAATAAACACTACTGCCAGCCCCATCTGTAATTATCATGAAACATGACAACACGTAACTAGTAGCTGGCTTGGACCCATCTGCACTCTATCCCTAAGGATATAGTAACAACTGCTAACATATAAACCATCACAAGACTAAAAGAATATTTAAAAGTAAATATAAGACCTCATCTATGACTTGATTTCCAGAATCGCTGAAACCACTTTGCTTCTGGCTTATTTGAAGTGGCACTTCCTGAAACAAAACCAGCTCTTCCATTCCAGGGGCAAAGGGAATCTGGTGGAAACCACGCAAGGGGACGGGCGTTGCGCTTTTTAGTTGTGCTTTTTACTGTTTCTGTCTGCTTCAGGGACTTTGCTGTGTTTCCAGGTGCAGCTACAGAGTAGGACATGCAGGTTAGAAGTATGAGTAGTGCTGATGAGAAAATAGTCTGTGGCATCCTGCCCTTGGAGGCTGATGGGTATCCAGGGAGTTAATGTTTCTTTCAGCTATATTAACTCCTGCAGGATCCCCTTAGCAGCTGGTGCTGTGCAGCTGCAAGGAGCCTGTCAGTGGCAGCACAGTTCCCAGGGGGGAAATTTTCATATGTCATCCATGGAGATGTTTGTTTTCCCCCATGTGGGATGGTCCTCACGCCCTCTGTCTACTGTGTTTTGGTTTTAGCAAGAAGTTCCTTGAGAGCCAGGTGTGTTCATTACTAATAAACTATCTTTGCAGGCCCATTTAGAGAATATTTCATTTAGATTCAGATTCTCTTTTTTATTATTATTATTTTGCAAAGTTACAAATTAGGTACACACCTCCTGATGCTCTCTCACATACACCGAACCTAAACTCAGGGTTATCTGGCATGAGGTGGAGGATGTCGTAAAAATGTACCTACAGACTGAAATAAGGACATCATCTTTTAAAAGCAGAGATGATGTAAGAACTGTCCCAGCATCCCAGTCTCCGTGTCCGTTTCTATGGTTTTACAGTCACCATTTCCTAGTTAAAAAAACAAAACAAACAAAACAACAAAATGGCAAAGACCCCCACACAATGAAGGGGAATTGGCTGACTGCAGATAGTGAGCAGCGTGGCTGACTACCTGTGTCCGACACAGATGGTAAACAAACAGAAAGAGGGATGATGATGTCCCGGTTCCTTCCCGCCTTGGTGGCAATGGCTGGATTCGGCACCATCCCCGCTCAGCTGTGCGACACAGTGGCACTCGCTGTGAGGGCTCCTGACTCTGCCCGGGCTGGGGCTGGCCCAGAGCCTCAGCAGTTCCTCGCCGGTGTCTCCAAAGGGCGGATTCCCCTCATCTCCACAGCAACGCTGCCTCACTCCCATTTCTGGAGGCTACAGGGTAGCTGTTACCTATCCTACGCTAAATGCCTGCTCTTTTCCGCCTCCTCTGCTTCTCCCGTTTGATTAGGTCCTGCTGAAGCAGGCAGGGGAAGCTTCCCTTGTGGCAAAGAATAATCTGCCCGGAGCGGGTTTTGACGGGAGCGGCGGCAGGCGGCGGGCGGGCGCTCCCCCTGCGCTGCGCTGCGCTGCGCTGTGCTGTGCTGCGCTGTTCTGCGCTGCGCTGCGCTGCGCTGTGCTGCGCTGTCTGCCGCGCCGCAGCGCGGGTGCCGCAGCCGCCGGGCCGGTTGCTAGGCAACCTCCCGCCAGCTCCCTTCGGCGCTCCCCGCCGACATTGCAGAGCCGCGTCACTTCGTAACACAGCAGCTCGCCGCCTGTCTCCCCAGTGGGCTTTTCACTCCCCATTGTCGTTTCGAGCGATACCGGGCTTCCCGTCTTCCCTTGTTGTAGCCCGGCGTGGCAGCGGCAGACGAGGGCGCCCGCGGCGGCGGAGGCGCGGCTGCAGCCCCCCAGGCGCCCAGCAGCGGGGGCGGGCAGGGGAGGCGGCTGCCTGGCCGTGCGCGGCACTGCGGGATCCGAGCAGCGCTCCGCCCGGCCTGCCTGCTGTTCCCTCCTCCCCACCCCCCCCGCCGCAGTGATCCTGTTACCGGCGTGTTGGAAAATAGTTTTCAGTGGAAGCCGGTTGCAGGAGTTTCGGGAGGTGGAGGAGTCCACGGCTCTTCCTTGTTGACTTGAGGGGAGTTTGGCTCCC
Organism: Urocolius indicus; assembly: GCA_013401255.1. Lineage (NCBI taxonomy): Eukaryota > Metazoa > Chordata > Aves > Coliiformes > Coliidae > Urocolius > Urocolius indicus. The sequence goes on from WBNH01000951.1 coordinate 61,180, forward strand.
AGTGGGAGCCCGACCAGGGCTTACAAAAGCGATGACTTGAGAAGTGCAGTTTTGTTCATAGGTTCTGTTTGCAGTAGAGGAGAGTGAGAGGCTATAAAAGTAGAAACACACAGTTTTCCACAATCACTTGTCAGTTAGTTAACAATCATCATTCACATTCATCCAAAATTTGCAAGATAGTTGCTGGGTGGATATTAAAATCTATCTACCTGGTGTCTTTTATCCAAAAGGATGTAACTTATGTATAGTTGAGTTTTCTGTAGCCAGACTGTAGTTAAGGCTGATGGAGATTTCCTTCTAAACATCTTTGCATAATGCCCATACTTGGAATGTTAAACTCAATGTTCTGATTCAGGAAAGGAATCACAGCATGTTTTATTAACAGCACAAGTAGTCAGCGTGTTTTCCTATTCAGGCATCTGGAAATATCTAGCTTATCCCATGCATATGGCACTTCTATTATCATTACATCTTTGAATTGTATAGTCACTCTCCCTACACAAACACACTAAAAATGGATATATCTCTAGCTTGATACTTACTTATACAAGAATGTACTTGTGGGGATACATTTATTATAATGGATATCAGGGCAAAGATTGACTTGATGAAAAGCCGGCCTCAGATGGCTGAGCATCATTAGAGATCTGGTGAATGCTCTTCTTGCATTACTTCATCACCCACATTGCTATTTGCTTTGGTGTTCGTATGTTTCTCCTTTGGTAAAGAAAAACTGGAACTTTTGAATATTTCTCAGATGTGAATTACTTTCGTATTTTCTGCTGGTCATGGAGCACCAGAGGAGCTCATCTGAGTTTGGCAGAAAGTTAAGCTTAAGAATATTAGTGGTATTTTCATCAGGTGAAAAAAAAAAATTGTATAATGCTAGAAAGAAGAACTTCGGGACCTCTTAGCTGGAAAAACAAACAGCTTTTTTGTTTGTTTCTTGACATTTGACTGTAAATCAGCAGTTGTTCTGAGACCATTTCTGATAAAAGAGGAAAATGTACCTATAACCAAATTCAGGTCATTGCTTGAATTAGTTATTGACTATCAATAAGTAAAGATGATAATCAACTGATTTTAAACAGTGTATTTTGCATACTTCCTTGGAGTAGATCTTGCCATAGCCCTATGGGCAGTACCCTGAAATAAGTCTTAAAGGGAGTGACGAAGGAAAGAACCCCCAAATTTTCCCAGTAGAAGTCTCTCTATACCTGTTTTCACATGATGATCCTTGCTGCATGTTTCATATAAAATGCTGTCCTGATGTCATAACGTCCATGTTGAAAGGGAGAGGATGATCCTGTTTACCTCCTGATCTTGGAAGAGCAGTCCTGAGGCAGCTGTAAGTGAATGCAAGCCCACTTCGATCCCTAGGTTTGCTAGTATTTTGGCATTTTAATAAACTTTTTTTGGTTTCTTATCCTACATGCATGGGGTTCTACACTAGGTACAGGATCTGTGCTAATACTTGGTGACTGTACAATTGCTAGAGCCCTGTTCAGTTCCAACCTTCAAACACTCAAGATCTGTGTATTCATACTCAGACTTCATACTTCATATTCATGCCTTAAGCCCTTTTGAGATTTGCACTTTGGAGAAGCACTAAAATTTGGAAGACAGCGTAGATAGTCAGCGAATCCTTTGCACTTTAAAAGCCAGGAGATGCATAAAACCGCTTTCTTTTCTGTAGTGTGATGGATCAGCTCTTCGATCTGTCTGAAATCTGGCCACTGATCTGTAGTCTTCAGCCAGACCACAGAGCTAATATGACTGAAATGTAGAGGTGCAGAAGTGCTCAAACCAGCGTAGTGGGAAATGACCAGGGTAAGAGTGAGTGGAGAACAGAGCTGTCCCTTCCAACAGCACCATCTCATATTGGCTTGAGATTTTCAAAAACCTTATTTTTAAAGGTGCCTTGCTAGGCATACATCCATTTAAAATGCGGGCAATGTGTAGGAAGCTGTATTTTTATGTAGATCTTCTAAGAGCCATTTGGAAAAAAAATGTGTATAGGAACATATCATGATTCAGCAGATAAACACTGTATGAAGAGACCTCTGTCAGAGCTCTGACTACTCAACATACAATGCAGTGCAGTGTGAAACACACACACATATCAAGCACAGGATAACTGATTTTTATTTGCTGTCTAGTAACTTACAGAAATGGAATAGTGAGACCATAAATTTTCGCAGAGGTACGACACCAGCTGTAAACCTTCAGCCAGGACACTCACATGCTATATAATGTTGCATGCAGTATTGTGGGGTGCTAACAGATCCAGAAGGGCTATAGCCCTTTGAGACAGAACAGGTTTTGTCCAGCATTTATTTTACCCATGTATACGAATAGGTGTGATGCAAGTTGCAAGTAATAGAATGGACTATGAAATAGCTTTTCTAAACTTTGTCAGACTAGGAGAAAAGGAGAATACTGGAAGGAGAGAGAGGTGAGTAAAGAGAAACTGAGGGCAGAGCTCTCTGATTCCACAGCAGTGCTTCCTTCTGTAAACAATTCCTTGGGATTCTACTGTGTGTGATGTCATTTTTTCTATCCTGCACCCCACTGACTCAAGAACTTTCACAGCCAACAGTGACTGAAATCAAAATGCCTTTCTTTTATGCATTCTTTTATGGTATATAAACGATAAGCTCTTGCTCCCTTGAGGCCTGGGGTAAAACATAACAGATGGAGCAGCATAAAACAATTATAAAACTATGCTTATTAATATGCTAAAAGAGTGAGGGCCTGTTAGAAGTTTCTTGGTTCTCATCCTGATCAGTTTTGCTACAAATCTCTCACTGATCACTGATCTTTTTTTTCACAAGGTCTAGCCTTTCTTAAAGCCCCTGGGTGATTGTGGTGTGTCTACTCTGCTCATTCTGTTTTCACTGGGAAAGGGCTATCCTAACAAATCCCACTTGCTGCAGTTTAACCCCAAAAACTGTTTGCCTGTATGCCGTATAATAACAAATTCATCCTCTTCCTTGGGGTAACTTTCTAAACATGTAAAGACTGTCAGTGTGTCTTCTATCAATCTTTTCAATGTAAAATTAAGACAGAAAGAACTTGTGGTCTGAATTATATTCAGATAGGCCCAATATTTTTGTAATGTTGTACCCAATTTGGATGTACTGATTCAACTAGGAGAGCAGAAGATCATTCACAAGTTCATAAATCTTAAGTACATGGGATTTTTTTTGGCAAGACTGACAGTTTTCACACATGCTTTGTTTGTGATGCATAAAGAACTCTAGATCTTTTCCTGCAGAGCTATTAGTGGGAATTTGTTCCTCATCCTGTAATTTTTCAATTATTTACTCTTACCTAAATATAAAAGGTAGGATTTGCATCATTTTGCATCAGACCATTTTGTTATTTGTCAGGACATTTTAAATGCTAATGCTATCCTCCTGCTTACCTGTAGGCCCTCCTAGTTTCATGTCATCTGAAACACTAGCAAACATGTTTTTCAGTCATCTGGATGACCATAAATGATTTAGTAGTATAGTAAGCATTTTAAGAAACATAGGGAAAAGAGGTGACAAGAATGTCTTTAGATTCAGTGTGTTTGATTAAATGTATACTCCTCAAAAGCAGCAAAAGTTCTTTTCCCTCTTCTACCCCTTTTGCTCTTTAAATACAAAAAATATTATTTCAGTGAATTTCATTCTCACTTCAGATTTTTTTTGTTAAAAGTAAAGTTCTTAGAGTAGTATTAACATATCTTGCAACCTACAACAAATAGCACAGTAACTTACACTTTGGTCAAAGCTAACTCATGATCATTGTAATTTTGGAACAGATTTTATTTAAAGTTTGATTAATTGTTTCAGCAAAGTAAGTGGAAATGTGCCAATGTAATTTGCTTCTATCACAAAGTTGTGAGACATTGTCAAAGAATGAGCAAGCTATTATACAGAAAGGACTAGAGAAGCTTGATGACTGGTGTTACTGGAATGAGATGAAATTCAGAACTAAAAATGAAAAGTCGTGCACTTAGGGGCAATTCTAATATAGAATAGTAACATGCAGCTGGAGAGTAAAAAAGATCACAGAACCACAGAATAATGGCAGGTTGCCACTTGTGCAATGTTCTGCTTTAACATTGACCAAAGACAGTTAATTTTTACAGATTTCATAGGAGAAGCTAGTAATCTATTTGCCTTCTGATTTATCAATCAAAATTGGGTTTAGATGAAGGGCTCCTAGTCAGGCAGGAAAAGACTTAGAAGTTTCTCTTAGCTCTGTCCTGTCAAAAACCATTCATCTTCATGTAGAGTATCTTTATATATGACATGGAACACCTCTACTCTATCCTTTATATAGGCCACGAGTGTTTTGGCAAACGATTAAAAGACAAAGTCCACTTCAAGCTTACAGATGTGTAATAGTAGTAGGAAGGTGGATACCACTAGTGATAAAATTATTCACAAAATGTACCCATGGCTGTAGGTGGGAAGCTAGACAGCAGTCAGAAGTTACCCATTGCCAGAATTCTGCTTATTCCATGTTTATATTTTTTAGTTTTTAAATGTAGCCTATGTTGTATTGATTTTGATTGATATTTACTATTTGATTTGATCGTTTTCTCTTCATGTCTCTACTAGTTTTGTCTATTATATTTACTATAGCTATGTAGTATCTAATTATTTCAATATCTTTTAGGGATTGTTACTAACTTCTCCAGATACACTGCTATGTTGTCCTCTTTGGAAGTGTATATTTGGAAGTCTTTTCTAGACTGCAAAGATCATATTGTATTCCCTGCCTATTATTTTTCTCTAAAATATTAGTTCTTTTCACCTTAAAGCCTAGTAAATCTGTAGATCCAAGCATCTAATGCAATGGGGTAAAATGTCCCACTGTTCTTTTTTGTCTTTACTTTTCACTGTCCTTCCAGCACTATGCATGTACTTTTACATGCATACCTGGTGAAAATCTGGTAATTTCAGATCCATATGAAAAACAAACAAGTAATCAGACACTTCAACTTAATATACAATTAACAGCAGAATTAATCTCCTTTTCCATATTGTGTGAATTAGCTTTTCAGGTACTTGGTTTAACTATAACTTCCATAAGCAGATGCATAAATACATATATTCATATCCACATATATAGTCAACAATACTTTTGTAGTTAGAATCTCCTTTACTCCTGTGAATTAGTGCTTCTCATAATCCTCTTGAGTCTGCAGAGCAGCTCCAAGTAAACCACAGTCCTAATTAGATCTAGCCAAAAGTTTTCATCCAAAGCTTTTTAAATAAAAAATAAATTGGTTACATGGAATTGTTTGCAAAATTTCTATTGATTTCATTGAATCATTTGTGACATCAGAAAATCCTGTCAAAAGATTTTTCTAAAAAGGCTTTTAACATTTTTAAAAATTGTGTAACGTTCAAATGATCCAAAACTAAATCAATGCTTCTGATGTGGTTAAATTCTATTTCTCCTTCAACACATTTTTTTCTTAGCTGCTGAAAACTTCAAACCCACTATTTTGATCCAGTCAAACTGTTCATTCTCTCACCAATTACCAAAGAACCAAATTACTAACATTTGTCCTTCTCTTTATTGACCTTTTTTTTTTCTTCAGCCAGTGTACTCTTTCCTTCTTTAGCCTTTCTCACTTTAGAGTGACCCTTTGTTTTTTATTACTTTCCACAGTCTCTAGTCCTCTTGGTTGCTTAAGGAGATGGCAGAGGGACAGAAGTAAAGGACTGCCTGAAGGTCTGAATCTATAGATAATGTGTTGCTTGAGAAGCTCAAAAGAGATTTGAGTATGTGTGAAAGGAGGAAAAGGCAGAAGGTTTTTAAGTGCAGCGAGAGAAAAAGTATGAAAATCAGTAAGCATAGAAAATATAGAAAAAAGCAGGAGAGCGAAAGGAAGTAGGATGGCGTTTAGGTGGAGTGGTGCCCAAAGGTGATGCCTTACTGATTTGCCGCATGGGAAGGGCTTACAGTACTGATCATCTACCCTTATTCCCTGAGACTGTGGATGATTTCTGTACAGGAATTCACCACTGCAGTGAACACTCAAAGCTGCCATCCTCCCCTCACATTGCTGTTTTCCCAGATTTAGAAAGAATATGCATCAAATGTATATGTTTATTTTAGAAAACTGATACAAGCTATAGTTTAAAATAATGCAGCCTGTCCATAATCCAGTCTCAGCAACTGCCTTGATTGTACACTGCCTGTGCAACCTCCATTTTTCTGTTTCTTTTACTTTGCTATCCCTCCTACTTTCTTTGTGTGTCACCTTCTTAACAGCTATGGTCTCATCAGCAGTAGCTGCTATATATTCAAAAGAATTTTTGAGAATCCTGAGACCCGTCTGGTTATATAAAATCGTGTATTTTAGTCTCAGTTTAAGCAAAGTGTTCGAGCATGCAAGATTTCATTACCATGTCTAGCAAGAATTTATGGATGTAAATGAGTACCATCTAGTGGCAATAAAAGTTACAGCACTTAACAGGCTCACAGGAAATGCCAGATTTTACTTCATTAACCAGGATCCTTCAGCAGGAAGTTAGGTGTGGTCTGGAGAGAGATTTTAAAAAAAAAAATATAAAAAAAATTAAAAGAGGGAATAAAAAGACATGATGGAATTTTAGCTGCAGTCTTCCTTGGTGCCATTCCAAACCCACATAACTGCAAGATTCTTCACTGGTAATGAATTTTTAATTGCTTCCTGCAGTATTAACTCAGGATTATGTCTTTTTTTTTTTCTTTCTTTCCTTTTTTATTTTTTTTTTTTCTGTGAAATGAAATGTAACAGGATTCTGCTGAAAGACCACTTTCATTTTACTAATTAACCCTTCTGCTGCTGCTAGTGGGTGCAGCTTCTAGCAGCAGTGTGCTATGGACCGTCCATGACAGAATGCACCAGGTGCATTTGACTGCAATGGAAGAGCATGCTCACAGGGAGACCTGCAGGAGTTAGGCTATGTGTGGATGTCTGTGTAGGTGTAAATGGCTATGTGCAGATGGCTGAAAAAGAGGAGGAAGCATCGTGTTACAGTTTATTTATCGGGCTTCAGAAACACGCATTTGTTACAGCTGTGCTGGAGTATGTGTATTCTGTGAGGCAGTAAAATTAGATCATGCTGATTGTATCCTAACTATTGGTCATTTTAATTTGAGGATTATTTCTTAGGTATATTATCTTACTCAGAAGTTGTTGCTTTTTAATTGCATTTGCTATATTTTTAATGTGCTTGCTCAGGAGGACTCAAGAAAAATTCTGAAGGCTATGGCAGAGATCCTGTTTATGGTTTCAGATCAAAGCCTTTGCATTGGGAATATTTTACCCTTTATTTTATTTTACCCTTTATTTTAGCTGTCTGGAGACATTAAGTAGAAATGTTTCTGCTCTTGGTAGTGAATACTGTGAAAAATATATAGAATCGATATGGTACCAGACTTAAAAGATTTAAGTGTGGTGTGTAACGATTAAAGATCATTTTTTGTTTAATTCAGCAGTTCTTCTAGTGCACAGTGTGTTGCCAGGCAGGGGATCTCAATACAGGTGCTTGTGCCCGAATCTTGTTTCCTGAGCTGGCAGCTCTGCAAAGGCAGCATGTTTGTACCTGGAGAGAGGGAGAATCTCGCATTGCTTTCTACTGATCCCTCTGGCCTTACATGGCATGAGTGGATTCTAGGAGTCATATCTTGTCCTTATAGCTAGAGGGAGGGTTGGTCCAAGGTGCAGCTTTCAGGGTGCTGAGGAGGTGAACTGTCTAGAGCCTCACTCCCCAACACCAAACCAGAAACACTTGCTAACTGTTGATCCCTGACACTGATTGTGGTGGAAGATATCTCACAGAATCTCTGAATGGTAGGGAAGGAACCTCTAAAGATCATCTAGTACAGCCCCCTTGCTAAAGCAGATTTACTTATGTCAGGTTACACAGGAATATGTCCAATGGAATGGGTAGCATTATCCTTGATCAAGGCAAAAAGATGATGATGTATTGTATGTCATGGGGTTTTTGTACAGCCTATAGAATTGGCAATCTATTATCACAAGTATTAAGTGAATTTTAAACTAAATATTTAAGAATTCCTGCCTTCAGAACAGTTCTAAGAAGCCAGCTGTGAAGGAAAATGGTTTGTCTGGATATAAAAACAAATTTAAAAGTCCACTTTACAGCAGCCTCCTCTTGGGTGATGATTACTGAATTTAACAAGATGTCCCACAGAAAATTCTATGAATGTATATTCATTTACATTGTTTGTACTTAATTGTGTTACTCTAAATTTGTTCTCTGTTTTTTATATTTTTAGCACTTTTTTATGAGAGAGGCTAAACAGTATTTAAGAGGTGCAGGATGAAAAGATGGCACAATCAGTGCTGGTACCACCAGGACCTGACAGCTTCCGCTATTTCACAAGAGAGTCACTTGCAGCTATTGAGCAGCGTGTCAATGAAGAAAAAGCTAAAAAGTCCAAACAAGAACGCAAAGATGAGGATGATGAAGATGGCCCCAAGCCAAACAGCGACTTGGAGGCAGGAAAGACACTGCCATTTATTTACGGTGACATTCCTCCAGGAATGGTATCAGAACCTTTGGAAGACCTGGACCCATATTATATCAATAAAAAAGTGAGTGTGTTGTATATTTCTATCAGATTTTTAAGAAGATTCCGAGGAACAGTCTCACAGATATAGTATTTCCTGTGTTTTGGACCCAGTTTCTACTTACAATACATTCCCCTAGCATCTGATTTCATAGGCAGAAAACTCAATTGTAAGGACAGAAGTTAGTAATGAAAGTTTGCGGGACCTACTCTGTTGGTAGAGATGCATTTATGTTTATTGTAATATATCTGGCATTTTAGTAATATTGGTAACTCTCAGTGTTTTACACACAGCAGAAATGAAAAAGTAGCACAGGGGTTATCTTTAAAATTCTACTGTATCAGAGATGTGAAAGGAGCAAATCTTCACTATGAAACCCACATCAAAGGTAGGTAGACACCTTCTGACTGGCTTTCTTCACTGTCTCATGGAAAGCCTCAATTGCATTGCTGGGAAGGATAGGGAAGTATGTAGAGGTAATTTCTCTGGATATGCTGAAGATCGTCCTCTTCCGTTATGTACTCTGTAGAAACACCACATGTGCAACTGAAACAATATGGGTGAAAAATATTCCATGTCTAGATTTATATTGTTCTGTGTTTGTTATCAAAGAGGAGATGTTTGAAAGAGGGACATAAATAAACGGGAGGTAGGAAACAAACACAACACCTTTTTTTGTTGTTTGTTTAAAGTAACAACTGTTACGGCCAAGCACAGACACGCTGAACTTTATACTTTTAACAAATATCCTTGGATTTCCTCCAGAATTCCAGTTCCTCAGATTTTTGGCATCATATGTGTTGCACCATCATTATTCTACCAGTAAAGAAGAAAATACAGTCTGCCTTTATAATATTTTTCTTGTGCTATCTTTTCTTTCCTGTGGAAATTAGCTAGTGAATAAACCCAAGTAAATTAAAAGAAAGCAAAATGTCGACTTCAAAGAATCACAGAATCTTAACCGTTGAAAGGCATCTCAAAAGATAATCTAGTCCAACTCCCCTGGCAGAGCAGGTTCCTCCTAGAGTAGGTCACACAGGAACCCAGCTGGATTTTGAATGTCCCCAGAGAAGGAGACTCAACAACATATCTGGGCAGCCTGTTCCAGTGCTCCATCACCCTTGCAGTGAAGTTTTTCCTTATGTTTCTTTGGAACCTCTTAATGTTTCAGCTTGTACCTGTTGCCCCTTGTCCTGTCCTTGGACATCGAGAAGAGCCTGGCTCCATCCTCCTGACACCCACTCTTTACATGTTTGTAAACATTAATGAGGTCACCCTTCAATCTCCTCCAAGCTAAAGAGTCGCAGCTTCCTCAGCCTTTCATCATAACGGAGATGCTCCACTCCATCATCTTTGTGGCCCTGCACTGAACTTCCAGCAGCTCCCTGTCCTTCTTGAACTGAGGGGCCCAGAACTGGACACAATATTCCAGAGGTGGTCTCATGAGGGCAGAGGGGGAGGAGAACCTCTCTTGACCTACTCACCACACCCCTGCTAATACGCCCCAGGATGCCATTGGCCTTCTTGGCCATCAGGACACATTGCTGGGTCATGGTCATCCTGCTAATCACCATGATCCCCAGGTCCCTTCCCCCTAAACTCCTCTCTAACAGTTCATTCCTCAACCTGTACTGATACATAGGGTTATTCTTTTCCAGATGCAAGACTCTACACTTACGCTTGTTGAATTTCATTAGATTACTCTCCGCTCAACTCTCTAGACTGTCCAAGTCTCATTGAATGGTAGCACAGTCTTCTGGTGTGTCAGCCCCTCAGTTTAGAATCATCAGCAAACTTGCTGACAGTGCCCTCTGTTCCCTCATCAAGGTCATGAATATATTGAACAGCACTGGTCCCAGCACCAACCCCGAGGAACTCCCCTAGATCCAGGCCTCCAACTAGACCCTGCCCTATAGATCACAACTCTCAGCCTTCTTTCGTTCAACCAGTTAACAATCCACCTCAGTACCTGATCATCCAGCCCACATCTTCTCAGTTTTGGTGTGAGGATGCTGTGGGAGATGGTGTCGAATGCTTTACTAAAATCAAGATAAACCACATCCACTGCACTACCACCATCTATCCACCTGGTTACATCTTCATAAAAGGCTATCGGGTGGCTCAGACGTGACTTCACTTTGGTAAAACCATGTTGACTCCTCCTAATGACCCTCTTGTCCTTTATATGTGTATTGGGTCTGAGGTGGTGGTGATTTTCCACAGTAGCCCTTGTAGTGCTGTGTCTGGAGATAGCACCTTTCCATGTATGGAGGTGAGGCTGACCGGTCTGTAGTTACCTGGGTCCTCCTTGCCCTTTTTGAAGACAGGTGTGACATTTACTTTCCTCCAGTTCTCAGACACCTCTCCCATTCTCCACGACTTACTAAAGATGATGGAGAGTGGTCCAGCAATAACTTCTGCCAGCTCCCTCAGCACCTGTGGGTGCATCCCATCGGGGCCCATTGATTTATGTACATCTAGGTTGCTCAATTGATCCTTAACCCAGTCCTCACCAACCAAACAAAACTCCTCCTTTAACCTGACTTCCTCTGGAGTCTGGGACTCATAAGACAGTCTCCAGCAGTATAGATAGAGGAAAAGAAGGCATTCAAGTAACTCTGCATTCTCTGTATCCTTTGTCAAAAGGGCACCAGCCTCATACAGCAGTGGGCCTACATTGCCTCTAGTGTTAGTTTTGTCCGCAGTGTATTCGAACAAGCCCTTCTTGTTGTCCTCAATCTCCCTTGCAAGGCACAACTCCAATGAGACTTTAGCTTTTCTAGTTGCCTCCCTACATCCTCTGACAACAATCTTATATTCATCCCAAGTGGCCATCCCTTCCTTCCATGATCTTTAGACTCTCTTCTTCCACTTGAGTTTGCTCAGAAATTCCCTGTTTAAGCATGTGGGGTTCCTCACTCCCTTTCTTGATTTCCTACCCACTGGGATGCTCTGATCTTGGACTTGGAAAAAATTATCATTGAATAGAGACCAACCCTGAGACCCTTTGTCTTCTAGTACCCTGTCCTATGGTACCTAATTGCTAGTACCCTAGGAACTGCTTGAAAAGGCCAAATTTGGCCCTAGTAAAGTCCAGGGCTGTGATCCTGCTTGGTGTTCTGTTCCACCGCACAAGATCCTGAACTCCTCCATCTCGTGGTCACAGCAGCCTAAGCTGTCCTCAACCTTCACCTCTTCAAGCAGACCCTGCTTGTTCATGAGTCTAAGATCCAGCAGCGCTCCTCTCCTACTTGGCACATCCACCATTTGCATCAAGAAATTGTCATCGGTGCACTGAAGGAACCCTCTGGACTGTAAGTGGTTAGACATGGAGGCCTTCCAGCAAAAGTCTGGGTAGTTAAAATCCCCCATGAGAACCAGGGCCTGATAAGGTGACCTCTAATAGACCACCCACAAGTGTCACACATGCTAGCCTGCCTCTTAATTCTAACTCACAAATTCTCAACTTGTCCGTCATCCTCACCTGGACAGAATTCAGTACATTCTAGGTGCTGTCTCACATAAAGAGATTCAATGAAAAAAGGAATAAAACCCCCAAGAATTGTTAAGAGTCAAACTAAGTAAAAAAATACAAGTGAAGATATTTCCTACAGCAAATGGGAGTATGTCTCATCATTCATTTGTTGAAACATATGAACAGACAGAACAGCTTTAAAAATATCAGATGTACTTTAAATGTTCATTGCAGAATTTCTGAAACTCAGTGGTACAGAGAATCATGAGTTAAATTTGAAAATTACATCCTCAATTAAATATTGTGTTCTGCTCCTTTTACTCAAGTGATTTACCCTGCTGAAGTCTAGAAGCAAGGCAAATGGAATTTGGGTCAAAGTGCTGGTTCCTTTCCTTCCTTCTTTTCCAGTTCTTCAGTAGTAAAAATATAAAATTAAGTGCTGGAAATCCTAAAGTTAGCACGTGTATTATCATGCTTTGGAAAAAAGAAAAGTAAATCTGCAATTAAATGTGGACGGGAAGTAAAATCCTGCTGAATTGCTTGTGCCTAGCAATTGTCTTGATCTTTTCCAAAAGCACAGTAGTTTCTACTAGAAGGTGTAAGTCTCCAAACTATACATTGCAATCATAATTTCTCATATTATTTTTCTTGGTGTATTTTTGTATATCTTTAAACATCCTGCTTTAGGTCAGGCTGCATATTTCAATGTGTCTTGATGAATCAGCATTGCACAAATGATGCTTCATCAGAGGATTTATCAGCATAAACAACATAAAACACATGAAAACTGATTTGAGGGCATATTTTCTTGGACTCCAGGAAAAACAGTAATAGAGTTGAAAAGCAATGGTATCAAAGAGTACATCACGGAACACTGGCTTGAGAATCAACAGATATCTAGCAGAATGCAAAATATGTTCAGTTTGGAAGTGTGGAAATTTATGATTTCAGACAGAGGGAGGCATTGTGTTTTGAGGATTTCAGCTGCTGTATTTGGCACACCTGCTCAGCAAGTAGAGCATAATCTTTATAGATGCTGCCCTCTGGTTCCAGCTGAGGCAGAGCTTGGCTACTGGCTCTGTTTCAGGTTTGCACGGCTTATGTGGCTTGGGCTTTTTAGGGCTGACAATGCTAGCTAGATCCACTTAATTTCAGTGAGCATGAACTTTCACTTCTGTATAAAAAAGTGATAATAGAAATAGATAAGCGTTCCCCCAATGGAAATCTAAATAAATTTAAAATTTAGTGCCTGTTAAATAAAGGCTTTATTCTTATTTACCAGGTTTTAAGAAAATTATTAACTTCATAAATGCTTAAAAAAAATTGGTACTATACATGCATTATTGCTAAAACAATGGAGAGACAGTGAAAATACATGGAATATTGGCTCCTGTATTGGATAAAAGTAAAGCATGACATAAGAAAAATAGAATTGCATGTATTAAACTCTCACAAGAAACAGTTTAAAACACCATCAATGCATTAGTCTTAGAGTACAACAAAACCTATTCAGTACGTTAGTGTTGCGTTGAAAAACTAGTAATTGAACACTCTCAATCTCCTTATTTTCATGAAGATTGTTCTTTAAATTTAGATCACTTTGTTGTACTGTTTTCTTAGTACTTTGATGTGATAATTAATGCTGCTTATTTGATTCAGGGAATGTTGAAGTTTTAATGGTGCTCATTTTTCTTTAAGTTTTATGCTTCGGTGTATACATTACAAGGTACAAAAAGTATACTCATTCTTCAACTATTATATACACTTGTACCTTATATACATGTCTTTGTTTTATATCTAGCAATATCAGGATTACTTACAATTTCTGACTAAACTTACTCAAATGTTTTTCTGCAGTGATATTCATAGTAGTTTGTCTGGACTCTAGTATGTGTAAACTGGATAAGGGGATTGTGATTCTGGAGAGGTGTAAATGGAAGAAGAATTTGACCAAATATTATTAATAATGAAATTAAAATTATTCTAGCTGTGAACTTGTAACTTTTATGTGACTTGATATCTTTTAAATGTCATTTTTCTTTCTGTGTTTCTTTTTCCAGACCTTTATAGTATTGAATAAAGGGAAGGCAATATTCCGATTCAGTGCCACCTCTGCCCTGTACATGTTAACTCCTTTCAATCCTCTCAGAAAAATAGCTATTAAGATTTTGGTACATTCATATCCTTTTCAAGTGGTTAGTTTAGAACTGTAGTGAAAGAGATGGTACTTAGTATTTAAATCATTCTCTGGCATATGTCCCGAGATCAATGTGATCTACAGTGCTTTGTCCCTCTTCTGTCTGCTATTTCTCTCTACATTTTTTTTTCTTATTCTCTTTTTACATAATAACAGAAGCCAGACAACCAGTCATGGTCCTTCACAATTTCTTCCTGTTATTTTTCTTCCCCATCTGTGTTTTTCTTCTCTCTCATTTTTCATGTAGTCATCACTTTTTTTCCCCATCTTTTCTCCTTCTCTCAATTTTTCATAAACTGCAGATATATTGTTCAAAATACTTTCAATTCTTCACTGACACTTTGTGTTAAAAATCCTAGGTTTGTGCTTGCATGAATATTTAGTGAAAATACACTTTCATTATTCCTTTTCATGTTTTGATTCAAATCACAATTGCAGAATAATAGGTTGATAAAGCAGCTTAGGTTTCTTGTTTTATTATACACTTAGTCCTATATGTATCTTACCCATCTGTTATGTTTCTTGATCATTATTGCATTATGCATTCATAATCCTGGAGATGTTCTAATTTTAATCTTCATTGCAGGTAGAGATTTGCAAAGCTAAATTATCACAATGACTTGTTTATTATTTTTTCATGTTAGGCGTTTGATAGCTGATTGTAGTAGGCATGCCACTGATCTGATCACAAATGCCGATATAAGTAATGAGAGCACTGACTTCAGCAAGTCTTGTTACTTAAGGAACAAATGAAATGTTTGCACATGTACATTTTACAAGGGTCTAACATAAGCACATTGAAAGTAGTTTTATGTGTAGGGTTAGATGTAAGGATCCTAAGATCAAATAGAATAAATCTTGAGAGGTTTTTTTTGTCCAATCTTTATATAATGGAAGTCTGATGATGATAATGGTTGTTATATGTTGGATGTTTTTATCAATGGGTAGCCTACAAGTGACTTCAGAATCAATCGTGACACTACGTAGCCTGTTTTGTATTTGCTGACTACAGGTGTCACTGAAAATAATTGTCAATTACATGACACTCCTTAGTATATTATAGTGCATTATTCTATTATATGAATAATGGAGGATCATGGGACTGAGATTGTGGTGAAGAGCTAGATTCATCAAAGTCATAATGTTAAAAAATGTTTAAAATTGTGGGAAGGTATATTCTAGTTATTTCTCTTCTAATGAAAGCCTAGTGGGGATTTGCAACACTGATGGGACATTAAATCAAAAGGGGTTTTAGAAGCCTGTGTAAAATATAGGCTTGTGAAACCCTCTTATAACACTTTTTTTTTTTTAAAATGGTTTTTATTTTTTTTCTCCTGCTCTGTTCATATGCAAATTTTATAGTGAGTAGCTGGATTCTGAGTAAAGGATTTGAAATGTATTTACTGAGTGGAAAGCACAAATAATTGTTGAATGTAATGTCACAGTCGTTTGACATTTCAGAAGGCAGAGGTATTTGCTGTCACTTGCACGTTTTCTTCATTAGTGTAGATGTGCAGAAAAAAGCACTCACAGTGCTTCCCATCCCATTATATACATAAATACACAGGGCTATTTCTATTAAGCTCATCTAAGTGAACCTGCATTTTAGCTTCTGAAGCTAAAGCTCTTCTCAAAATCGAGCTTTGGCCTCTTTCTAGTTGTAGGAGATGGTGCCATCGTGTGGACATTTTGTACATCATCTGTGTGGTTTGCATTAGGGGGATCTTGTTTTTGCTTCTAAGAACGTCATCACTCCTGCGAGTGAAGTGTTGTAGATCCAAAGAAATTCTGTTAAAATCTGTGAAAATATTTATGACTTCGAACTGTGCTAGAATTTATTGTAGTTTTTTTTTTGAGAATATCATGTGCCATCCTCTTCACCAGCTTTATGCGGCAAAAGTCATATATAATGCAAACAGTAATTAAATTTCCCTGTGTGATGAGGATGTGATATTATGTGATAACTAGCTTTCAACAGAGGTATTATAAGCAAAAATGTTGATACGTGCCTGATTTAATGGCGAAATATAAAAGAAGTGAAGAAAATGTGTTCTTCACTAGTTTGTACACATGAAGCAGATTGGATTTGCCTAGATCATCCAAAACAAATGCTTTAACAGGTTTTTTGTGTGTCATTCCACTAACTTAGAAGCTACTAACTCCAGCAAAAAAAATCATCTAAGGTCTTCTTAGAATTATGGGTTGGATTTGGATTTTTTATCATCAGATTTTCTGATCTTTAGTATATGATTGCTCTCATGATAGCTGTAAAGAGGTTAATGTGGAAGTTTTAACATAATCAGGTTTTTCCTGAGTGTTAAGAAAGCACTGGAGGGATAAATAGTTTCTGATAGTGAAAATCTGCCAAAGCAGCATGTTATTTGATACTGGCCTACATTCCTTAACTCTTAACCTACATTATTCAGCATGCTTATCATGTGCACTATTTTGACCAACTGTGTATTTATGACCATGAGTAACCCTCCAGACTGGACAAAGAATGTAGAGTAAGTTAAATGGGTTTTCTCTGACTAATAATCAGTAATCTAAAAGACACTGTTGTAATTTTTTTTTTATTTAGGATGGTGTACACTGACAGGAGCTACCTTGTTGGCATATCTTTTCAGCAACTCTTCTGATGGCAGTTTCTGCTGTGTAATATTAAGTATATATATTTTACAACACTTGCATCATTACAAGTTATTTACTGTCCATCATCTGTTTTCAGTACTAGATGGCGAATGTAAGAAAAGAAATTAGTCTTACAACTATGCAAGAAAATGGAATATAAATATTTATTACTGCATTCTGTGTTACATTTGTGAAAGAATGTGGGGAAATATGCTCTTCCGTCTCTACTGCAATAATCATCACAAATAAAGGGATCATCTAATGAATGTCTGTGTTCACCATTCTATAGCTTTCCTTTACCAAAGACAATCTAACAATGGAATGCTTGTATGAAAAATAAGCTATTCAAAAAAGTGTTTAAATGATTGGTTTATCTTCTCATAGGAAGAAAAATGGTCCAGTATGATGTCAGCTACTTGGTGCCAGTGTACAATCGGTGTATATTTGGTGATAGTTCCAAGACTGTAGACCACAGTGTGAAACACAGCTCATCATGATGCTTTATTTTTGCAATAGCATTTTATGCTTCTACTTCTTCATTCCTTACTGCTTTGGATGATACCTACTTGTTCAATCTTCAGTAATCAAAAAATCATAGGGCTGTTAAAATCAGTGGAGACATTTTCATTTACAGTTCAACATGAACATACATGTATTCTGAATGTTGGGCATATAGTAAATATTTATGAGTAAAGATAGCTAGCTTGAATATCTCTTCATGTCATTACATTGTGCCACTTAGATATGCAACAGAAGTCCTCATCTATTCAAGTAAAAGTTGTACAGAAAAGAAACTGAACTGGAATAATTCACATTGCAAAATTAGTTTCAGGTTGGCTGAAGCCTGAAAACCAGTTCAAGCCTTTTAAGCAATTTAATTGGAATTGTTTTGCATCAGATATATAAATAAGACTAAATTTCAAGATTCTATCAGTTGGAGACAGAAAATTGAAATTACTCAGAATGCCAGAATTAAATATTTTTACTATTCAAATTTCAGCATGGATTTATATTTTTTAGGAAAAGGAGTTGCTGGATTTTATTAGCATTTGTAAATATTTGTGGTTGTTCTTGCACATAATTTTGCATCTAAAAACACTTATTTCATCCCAATATTATATGTATCTAGCTGAAGGTTACCTGCTAGATACACCTACTATAAGAAAATCAACGAGGACTGATGAGGGCTGGCACATTGCCAGCTCATGGTACTTAGCAACATATCAGCATAAAATGAATACTGTTAAGAAGTTTTTGGTCTGGAAATGACTTCAAAAATCGTAACATAATCAATCTACGTGTTTTGTTATACTGTATTCAGGAGAGATATAAACACGTGGCAATGATGTAAAAACAAATTTTGCAGCTATCTCATTGGTATAGACTATAGAATCTGAACTTAATCATTGTTTTGTGCTTAGTCTTCTAATCATAATTTGTTTCCTCCTACTTTATGGTACAAATTCTGCAGATGCATACAATTGGTTGGAACTCACATGAAATTCTTATACCACTGAAAGAGAAGAAAATGAGAATAAAGCAACTGGAGAGCATAACATGTAAAGATAATGTGTGTGCATTTCTATAAACTCTGTCTTGCATATTTTCCTCAGATACACATTCACTGGAATTTATACCTTTGAATCACTTATTAAAATTCTTGCAAGGGGCTTCTGTTTAGAAGATTTTACATTTCTTCGAGACCCATGGAATTGGCTGGATTTCACTGTCATTACATTTGCGTAAGTCTTCTACTTTATTTTAATTAAAAATTCTTTCAGATAGGATGAAATTAGTGACTAAAAATTGCCTCATATTTTGTCAGCCAGAACATTTGGAGCCTGGACTTCCTGCGGTTTCAATATGTTTATTCTACCTCTTTTACACATTTTAATATTTCTAACTGAGCATGTGCTGCAGAGGCCAGCATGGTGTGCCAGCCCATTAGGATTGTGAATGTCATCAGCCTGAACTGTGCATATCCTATCTCCTTTCTGCATACCAGAACTAAAGGAATCCTTTTGACTTCCTGCTATAAGCTGACCAAATTAAGTTTCAAACATCAAGTCAATGTGGTTTATTTTATAAAACTAAATTTAATCTTATAGTCAGAAACCTATTTATAACACAGGCCAAATACAGTGAAGGGTGAAGCGGTCTTAATCGAAGACCCAAGCAAATAAGATAAAATCTGCCTCAATTCTGAGTAACTGTGATTTAATCCTACAGGTATGTAACAGAATTTGTAAACCTAGGCAATGTTTCAGCTCTTCGAACTTTCAGAGTATTGAGAGCTTTGAAAACTATTTCTGTAATCCCAGGTAAGAAGTAGTTGGTGTAAGGTGTTAGGCCCCTCGTAACTCCAACTGTTATTTGTGTGCTGTCATTGTGTTTGTGTGTGAACTCCCCTATTACAGATATGTGACAGAGTTTGTGGACCTGGGCAATGTCTCAGCGTTGAGAACATTCAGAGTTCTCCGAGCTTTGAAAACAATATCAGTCATTCCAGGTGAGAGCGAGGTTAAACACCGAGGCTGACTTTTGTTCTACAAAGGCTGTACTCAGCGTTTTTAAAAGCATAAGCCTTGTTTGCCACATGATGTTAATGGAAGAAAAAAGCAGGAATCAAGATGTAATTTTATTAAAATTGAGTCTTGCTTTTCTTATATTAGTTTTATTTTCTTGTAAAAAAAAATCAGCCTTTGAGTTTAACAGATTCTTGCATGAGATATTTGCAGTAAACAGCCTATGTGATTTGCATCTTATGACGTCTAGCTTTCCTTTATATGTTTTTAGTATAAGTTGATTTTAAGCTTTGTTACTGATGCAAATTTTATCATTTATTGCAGGCACTTGATATAGCAACTTAATTCAGTTTTAAGTTATATATAATTAATTAAACTTTAAAGGATAGCATGGGCCATGCATGGGATATTGTTTTAATGATGCCTTTCTTCTCCAAACCATCACCCCACTTATATTGTAAGAAGATTACTATTATATGAATTAAATATGCACCTATAATGTCTTTATAATGGGTTTACTGATACTATTTAAAGGGTCATATAAGAAAGGTTTGGGCAAGAAGCATCAGCAAAAGCAAACAATGCTTTTTTACGTAGGGTTGAGATATAGCATGAATAATGAAGTCACTTGTTTTGGCATAAACAATATGTTTGGTATTATCTATTTTTATTTCTGTACACTATAAAATCAGCATAAATGTACAGCTTTTCATTCATCTTCACAAGTAATAAGACGTTTCATGAAAGTTATTGTACACAAATATTAGACTCATTTATTTGTAAATTTGCATGAAATCTTTATCTTATCAGGAAAAGTCACTTTTTTTTATCTGTTTAGTATCTGTTTGATAATCATAATAAAAATCTTTTCTCTTTGCAGGCTTGAAGACTATCGTGGGAGCCCTAATTCAGTCTGTGAAGAAGCTCTCGGATGTTATGATCCTGACTGTGTTTTGTCTGAGTGTATTTGCACTAATAGGGCTGCAGCTGTTCATGGGCAACTTGAGGAATAAATGCCTACAGTGGCCTCCAGACAATTCTACTTTTGAAACAACTGTTATTTCCTACTTTAATAGCTCTATAGGTGAAAATGGTACATTTATTAATACAACTATGACAATATTTAACTGGGATGAGTACATCGAAGACAAAAGTAAGAGTTAATTATATCATCTACTGCATCAATTATCTAGATTTTTTTTACATTGATACAAGATCCTCAGTATGTTCCATTGCATTTTAAATGGTGTAATCTAGCCAAGAGACATAGAAGCACTCACTTTACATAGTAAATAAAAGACAATCATACTGTAGTTTAACATACTTATAATATTGTACTGGATACAAAAATATCTTTTTACATTTTACTGAACATGGCTTTGAGAGTAAATCCTCATTGTAGCACAAAGAAGATATTTCTTTACTGGCTCTAAGCCTCTTGAAATAATGTAATAGTCCTAACAGATGATCTGAAATTTTATAGCTACATTAGTGCAAGATAATGCTCAATATCATAAATCCCATTTTAACATCCGTTAACTCATGAATCCTGTCTTGGCATGTAAATGCAGCTGCGTTGTTTCTTCTGGAACTTGGTGAATATCTCTGCACCACACTTGCTTGCACAGCACAAACATGCCTTTATTAGAGTTCTGGTGATTTATCCCATACTTCTTATTCTAGCAAAATAAGAACTAGATTCCATATTATGTATCTTTTCATATATTTTTTATCTGCAGAAACTCAAGAAAGCAGCATTTTTGTCCCTTTTTACCTCATAATACAGTATTTTCACAATTTTAGGTAGTTAGTATCACTACTGTGTTGATAAAAATTGCTTTAAAATTCAGATAGAACAACTCTGAGTATATATATAGCAGATGACTATATATATATGTCTTTTATAATGGTAAATAGCTTCAGTCTCTCCTAATTATCTGTTGAATCCCTCCTATTTATTTTAGTGTATTTTGGATTTGAACTTTGTAATTAGGTATTTTTTATGAAGTCTGTATAAATGTTGCAACTGGTGCCTGTATTATGGAAAGTTAGGAAACCTCAGTTTAACAGCTAAGCCTTTTTGGATCCAAGTCTCATCACCTTATTATCTCTTAATATGCTTATCGTCTCAGCATGCTAGTAGTATCAGAGAATCTTTGAGAAGATTTTGGATGTGAGCTTATTCTTAAAAAAACATCTGCAGAACAAATTCCATTCCGCTTCAGCTGCTTCTGGTACTACATCACACTAACAGCTTTTTTCTAAATATCTGACTTAAATTTTCCTAATTTCAGACTGAATACATTACTACTTCCCCTGTGGACTTAGAAATAAGATGATCATAGATGACTTTATATTAGTCTTTATGATGTTCTGAAACTGTTGCTGTCTTTCTTTCTGGTCTTTTCTGAAGCAACCAATCCCATTTCCCGTTTTGTATTTTCTATTACGTATTTTATTCTTTTTTTCTTTTTTTTTTTTCACTTAGTCTGGGATTTTGGCTTTTCTTTTTGTTTGTATGAGTTTTGATTATGGTTTTTATTTGTTTGTTTGTTTTTAATGAGACGCTCAAATCTGGTGCTTACTCTTCTAATAAGAGTACAAAAAAAAGTAATTACCTCATGTGCCATATATATAATGCTCCTATTAACACATCTCAAAAATGCATCATTTTTAGATCTGCACCATATTGTTGATTCATAGTCAACTTGTGATTTGAGATAGTCACTGCATCTTTTTGTACAGCACCGGCCATGGCCTGATCCTGTCTATTTTGCATTTACGTATTTGATTCTGTCTTGTCAGCTGTGGCATTTTCCACTTGCCTCTGCTGAAATAAATCCAATTGCTTTTGGACCAGCTTGTCAGTTGGTAAAGGTCATTCTAAATCTCAATCATCTTCTTTCCTAGCTTGATGTCTTCAGAATACTTGATGGATTTTTTTTCCCCTTTTATTTCATGTCTTCAGTTGGTAATGAAACTTGTTATAAAAACCATGTATAGCACAAATCCCTGGAGGTTCTTTAGAAAGATACCCATCTGTATTGACATCTGAGCTAATGCTCTCTGAGAATATTTTTTCAAGTATTTAGTGACTATTGCAGTCAGATCATCT
Organism: Urocolius indicus; assembly: GCA_013401255.1. Classification (NCBI taxonomy): domain Eukaryota; kingdom Metazoa; phylum Chordata; class Aves; order Coliiformes; family Coliidae; genus Urocolius; species Urocolius indicus. Next base: position 83,716 of record WBNH01000951.1, read on the forward strand.
GTCCTTTTTTTGCTTGTGAAAGTGTCATGTTGAACTTGTACCCATGGTGTTGTTCTGTTATAAAGTTGGCAGGAGACAGGAATAATGTTATATATGGCATATTTTTTACAAACTCATATTCCTATGTTTATTACGTTAAATGACTTCCAAACTGGGGGGCTCACATTTAAGCTGACTGGATGGTTTGATTGGATCCTCTGCTTACCAGAGGAGTTGCGCCACATAAGAATGTGAATTAGGCCCACAGACAAGTTTTGAAAATCCAGCTCAGAGTCTATCTGCATCTTTGAATTTTTTAAACTTTGTTAAGTAAGGATTAGATCTCTCACAGGGCATGACTATGCGAGAACTAGAATGTCTGAAGATCCACTGTTTTCTTTCTAATATCTGAGAATACATTGCATAAATTATGCACATAATCTCTCTCTCTTTTTAAAATAAGAAGATTTTATGCTATATCTAGGGTATGCTGGTGGTGATAGAGTAAAAGCAGTCACTAGGAACTGGTTGCAATTCCCTACTCGTCTCTTTAACATTAGCCCTCAATTAGTTCATGCCAGCTAAGCTCATCCTTGCCAGCTGGCAGTGAATCTCAAGGAACCATCTGCTTCCTGAGAACAGCCAGAACATACCTAATTTTGGCAACTTTAGCTTAATATGCCACCTGACCCAAAAAGTCTCCACTAGAGATTCCCATTTTACCATAGGAATCACAAACTAGAAATTGATGTCAAATAGGTGATCCCTTTCTGCCTCAAAGCAAAACAAGTAAAAGAAAAGAACGTGCTGGGGCTTTTGAGACTTTTATATCTTTAAATGATGTTTTACCTCATTTCAATAGCATTCTAGCAATATACATATGAATACTTCAAGTACATTCCTCTGCTATAGAATTTTGTGTAGTAATTTTTTGTTGTTGAATGCTTGGTTTCTCCCTCAGCTGCTGAAGTTAGGATACAGTTATCACTTTCTTTTGCATGTTGTGTTATATTTTCATGCTGCAAAAATTTCAGTACTTTTCCAAGTAATATTTGGATAAAAAAGTATGTAATGAATAATTATAAATTAATAAGACTAAATGGTATATATGAATATGCATGAACAAAGGCAGGGAATTACCCTCATCCTTTGTCTCATTTTCTGGTATTTGTTGCCTCACTTGCCAATATACACCTTGCCAATATGCACCTTGGTTATTTCTGTAGGTTACTGAGAATTAGCTGTACAACTGTGTTTCTGTTTTCTTAAAGTAAGTCCAACTTCCAGACTCTACAGAAAGTAATTTTCCTGACAAAACAGTATTTCCCATGGTTTTTTTTTGTTCATTTTATATTTCAGTTAAACTGTTGGCTCTGCTTATTTCTTAGAAGTTTAAAAGTCTACATCATTGCTCAATTCCCGTTAGGTATAAATGATGTCTTACTCATCACCTTTTAATTTATTTTTTAAAAACAGGTCATTTCTACTTCTTAGAAGGACAAAATGATGCCCTGCTGTGTGGCAATAGCTCAGATGCAGGGTAAGAAAACAGACATCATCTTTCATTATGCATCAAGAAAAAATAACTAGCTACTTAGAACAGCTCAGGTGGTCAACTTTAGTATCAACTGTACCATAGAGTTGCAAATTAACAATGGTTTGCAATTGAAGCCATACTTAAATAAACTATCTATGTGATTTTAGTTTACACAGGCACTTTTGTCAGCATCGTGGGCTAATTTTTTAAAGGTAACCACATCAATGCTGTGTGCGTAAATATTGCGAGCAACTGTTTGTCATCAACCATGCTACCTGACATTCTTCTCTTGTCCTGGTAGAGATGTGTTGATGCGACAAATTTTTGGGAAGGGTAGATTACTATGATATTATTAAAGCCTTAAAATATCATTAGGAAATGGAATTTAAAAATGAAATCCAGTAAGATAGATATATTTTATCTTAGATATGTGGAATAAAATTTTACTTGTTCATAATTTCATTAGCAACTCGTACTCCTGAACAATTTTGTGATTTACTATAGTATATCGTAATTTAGAGTAGTTGTTAAAAATAGCATTTCCTCTTCTTTTGTAGTCAATGTCCAGAAGGATATATATGTGTGAAAGCTGGTAGAAACCCCAACTATGGCTACACAAGTTTTGATACATTCAGTTGGGCATTCTTGTCACTGTTTCGATTGATGACTCAGGACTTTTGGGAGAATCTTTACCAGCTGGTGAGGACTTATTAAAATAAACAGCACCATCACCAATATCATTACTACATAGTATTTACATAGTTATTTTCATTCACATGTCCCTAAGGCCTTTGGGACAGAAATCATCTTTTATTTCATGTATGTAAGCTGTCTAAAACAATAAAGCCCTTGCTTATGATTTAGGTTCCTATGTGCTGCTCAAATACATAGTAACAAATAGCTGCTATTTTATGAAAGTAGTTAAGCACTATTGTTTCTTTTCACAAGTGAGTAAATGAACTTAAGTTGTCAAAGCTTTTTACTCAAACATGCTGTAAGCAGATGCCAGTTAAATTGATTTGCAGTCTAGTACAAATATGTTGTCTTTGAAAAGGTTACATCTTGTCCCTGAACTACACATATTCTTAACCTGAAGGACAGTGATGTTGTGCAGCAGGACATTTTGTATACTGCACCATCTTTGTGGCTCTGTAGTTTGGGACTGATGAAACAAGAAGGTAAGATGCTGGTTAGTGGCCCCACTACTGTTCAATTTAAAGGCTATAATGTAGACTTCTAGTGTGGGCAACCGCTGCTACTACAGATTCATATTGGTAGATGTTCTGAGGTATTCAAGCTACAGAGTTCTTATTTATCTTGACCGTAGTAGACACAAACCTTGGAACTTTGCACATGTAGCCAGGATATAATACTATTTGTATAGGGAAAAAGTAACTAAATAATATTGTGCTAAGGTTATATTATATTATATTTCTAGATTATAACACAGATGCTAACTTATTATGCAACAGTATTTAAAAATCTGCTAAAAATGTTTATTATCTCTTTTTCTACAGACACTGCGTGCTGCTGGGAAAACATACATGATATTTTTTGTTTTGGTCATTTTCCTGGGTTCTTTCTATCTGATTAACTTGATCCTGGCTGTGGTTGCCATGGCCTATGAAGAACAGAATCAAGCGACCATGGAAGAAGCAGAGCAGAAAGAAGCAGAATTTCAGCAAATGCTGGAACAACTGAAAAAGCAACAGGAAGAAGCTCAGGTATCCTTGTAAAGTAAAATTCTTTCTTCCATTCATGATTGTAATCAAATGCTTTATGTCCATGTATGAGAATATTTTTACTCCCCTACTCCTAGAAATATATTACTTAGAGTCTTATAAATTCCTTGTTTTTGAAAACAATCTTTACTATTTTCTGTTGCACCACTTCTGCTGGCTTGAGTCATTTGTGACAAAAATGATAGCCAATAACTAAAATACTGGATTTTCAAATTGAAAGTGGAAATTAACTTTTTTACGGAGCACTTGAACGAGTTGTCTTGAGAGCTTGTGGAATCACCATGCTTTCAAATAATAAAAATCCTTCTGGACTTGGTCCTGGGCAACCTGCTTTAGATGACTCTTGTCTGTGCTGGGGAGGTGAACACAATGACCTCCAGAAGTTCCTTTCAAACTTCAACCATTCTAAGATTCTGTGAAATGGAGATGGAGGTGTGCAAAAAAGCCCACAACCCCAAAACATAGGGTTTCTGCTTATATAAGTAACAGAAGCAAAACTATTGTAGGTGTTGTGGGAAAAATATTTTACTTTGGCAACATTTGGCTCTTTCTACTCCTTTCCCAGCTCTCATGGAAGAAAGCCTTAGTGTTCCAGTTTTAAGGAAAACTGGGAAAAGTGAAGAAACTGGAGAAAACACTTTTTTGGTACAGACACCATGTTTACATAGTGCTTTGAAATTCTTTTACGTTTTTGAAGATTCTGAAACCTTTAATAACATAATTGATAAGGTCTGTTTGGCATGTGGCCACACAGAGCACAAATTGAACTGTTTTCTGTGTAAGCATGTGACTAAAGTCAGGAATTTTTGTTTGGTTAGTTAGTTGGTATCTGGTGGCTGTTTTTTTCTTTACCACAAATTGTGAATAAACATTAATAACAAACATTAATAAATAACTTCAGAAATGTTTGAAACTTCACATAGCAATAGGTCTCTAATAATCTGCAGTTTAACTCAAATCTCTGATTATGATTTGCAAAACTGAGATAAGCAATGTTAGACCTGATCTTTAGTAAACTGGAGAGTATTAAAAAAACTAAAATGGTGTAAAAAAGTGCTCCTTCCTGTTAACAGGGATTCTTCCTGCTGTTTGAGCCTTGATACTTTTACATAGTATTTCAGGTGAAAACTCATTGCAAAAGGTGCTTGTTAACTTGCTTCTCTGACAGCAGTGTTCCCTTGGGCTGCTTTAACTCCTGGTTTATGGAGTAGTGGCAAATTATGGTTCCTGTGGTATTTCACAAATTATGCTTCTTATGATATGGTGGATTCAGTGAAGTAGGATCATTGCTTTTACTTCAAAATAATTTTTTTAAGAATGGTAATAAATTTAAAAGAGTGCTGTGTGTTTATAAAAATGTTGTAAATTGCCTATGTGCTTGTATGTATAGGCAGCAGCAGCAGCTGCAGCAGCTGACTCAAGAGATTATAGTGGAGTAGGTGGAATAGGTGGATTCTCCGAAAGTTCTTCTGAGGCGTCAAAATTGAGCTCAAAGAGTGCTAAAGAGAGGAGGAACAGAAGAAAGAAAAAAAAGCAAAAAGAACAATCTGAAGGCGAGGAAAAGGATGGGGAAGAATTTCACAAATCTGAATCAGAGGACAGCATCAAAAGGAAAGGTTTCCGATTTTCCATTGAAGGAAATAGACTGACATATGAAAAGAGATTCTCTTCCCCTCACCAGGTACCATAATATTTTTACCTCTTAAACATCTTTGTTGTCAACTCATAAACAAAACTCTGTGAAATAGTCAATAGTTGGGTCAATTCTTGCAAAAAGTACCACAGACTCTTTAATAACCTAAATCTAAATGTGACTAATGCTTGCAACCAAAGATGGAACTGTAAGAATTTGAGAGATTTTGGGTTTATTCTGAATTTATGTGTAAAAAAATCAAAATAATGTGCATAAATTAAAATGAGTTGTGTTTTAAGTTTCTTAATTAAAACAGACCTATCTTCCCATCAAGACAGATGTATTCACCATGATCAGTGGCTTCAAAATTTGGTGCACACTTACAAAGGAATTTCATGTTTTACATGAGAAAAGTACTAAAATTTGGGATGCAAAAAACCCAGTAGAAATTCCATAAATATTCATGTGAAGTTTGTGAAATTAATTGATGTGAGAACATTAATTATGTTATCTTAAAGAAAGTGGAAATATGTGTGGTAATGTGTCCTTGCATGTGTTCTCTTAGTTGAAACGCCAGTGACTCAGAGTGCCATCTGCATCTCCCATCTAGACATTTATTTCATTTGATAGTTTTGTTATGTTATCCCTTCTACAGATTTCAGAGCTCGTCTTCATTTGCTCACCTCTGACTCTCCCCTCAGCACTTCAAGTCCAGATCTCACATCAACTATTCCCTGCCCCTTTGTGTGCCTTAATATGCTTCTTCCTTTTATCCCTACCTTCTTGATTGTCCCTGGTCTTTATGACATGCTTTGTCCCTCTTTTTAATCACTATTACTAAATACACCCCTTTGTTTTTAATCCTCTTCTATTACTGTCTCTGGAAAGCCTTTTTCATCCAGAAATAGATCATGAGCATTCATATTCTCTTCATGTATCACTTTCTCCAGCTCCCATTCTCAACGAAGCACAGACCTCATTCACTTCAGACTTTCTTAGTATGGACTGTCCTCCTTAGATCAGACCATAATGGGAGGATAACGTTTCTTAGCCTCCTATTTTTGCCAAGTTAACCCTGCTTCCATTTACTTCCTAACATACTTCCTTTTTAATAGTAGTGCATCTTCCCCATCCCATCCCATCTCCCTTGATCTATCACCATTCTGCATTATCTAACTAATCTCTGTAAGACTTCATTGCTGACTTTAGTTAGTTCATAATTCATTCTGTTCCTTATGCAAATTTTCACACCTATATCCTTTTACTTCATGTTGAAGACCCATCTGATCCCTCAGGTGCATATTCTGCTTGTGTCTTCATTCAAACTGCAGACTTACTCGACTGCAGCTCAATTCATCTGTCTTGTAAGAAATCAAGCATTCCTTATATGACTTGCTTCTCTTACTTTTTCATCTCTAAGTTCATTTACAGCTATTTACTATGAGAGTGTAGCAATACCCTTCCCTCTTGTTTTCCAGCCTTGGTTCCTTTTCACTTTGGGTTCTAGCCACTAAATAGAAATTCTGCTCACTAGTTTTTAATGACCTTTTCCTAGACAAAACTTGGGATTTTATGTCATCTTTGACATTTTCCTTGACATTTCACTCACCTCCAATGTAACTGACCATTATGTTCTTCTTGAAAACTTATTCTTCTTAACATTTGTGATTTTGTCTCAATTCCCCTGTTTTAGTTGTGCTTTGGAAGATCCTTTTAACCCTTTGACAGTTTTCTGAAGGATTTCCACAGGACCTTTTGCTAGTTCCCTTTTCCCCCTCTCTCTCTCTTTTTTTTTTTTTTTTTAATGCTGTACCCACAAGTGTGAATTGTTTTATCTTAGACCTCTTCTCATGTCCCAGTTACTGCTGTATTCACTAAGAATATTGTTGCAAAGAGAACTAACCCATCTCATTGCTTTTACCTGACCTGCTGGTAAACAGAACTACCTAAAGATATTTTTTTTAATACCACAAAACATACTGTGTCTAAAGTTCTGCCTACACCACCTTGTATACTTACAGCAAAGAAGTTAGGCCCCAGCTTTGACTGACCCATGCCAGTATTCATAACCTTCTGTTAAACTGTCAGACTAGTTTCTTTGAGCCCTTTTGGTATGCTGTCACTCATACTTGGAAGAAGCACTCATGAGTTTCCACAGAACACTTCATTGCTTTCCTCAAATCCCTCTTTAAAACTCTCTTTTACCATGCTGCCTACAGAAAGCTTGACAGGGAAGTGATTTCAGGTGAGCTAAGACCACTGTTTATCATTCCCATCAATTTTGCCTCCTTAGATTCCTTCTCTTTTTGTATCCATCTGTTGTGTTACACTTATAAGTTCTTTGCAGGGTGCCTTTTTATTCTGCATTTTTCAATATCTAGAACAATGGGTCTTAGGTCCATAGAGATAAGTTGCAGAAGAGAAACAAAGACACTGCTGTGTTATGTATTATCCCTGCTATTCATAGAGATCTTGGGTGAAATCAGGTGCTAATGCTAATCAATCAAGTCAAGAGAATCACTGATATGAATTAAAGTTGAAAACATTCATAATTTTTTGTAAGATTAGAACATTGTTTTGACTCTTATCTTGAAAAGGTCCTGCCATAGTAGAACATTTATTCATTGGGAAAGCAGTAAAGAACAGTGAGACTACTCATAAAAAATTACAGGCTTATCTTTGCATATTAAGGATTGCTAAGAGTTTAAAAACAAAATTAAAACCTTATTGTGGCCTGTATGTGTGGATTTCAAACTAGGCACTATTTGGGAGCTACCTCTATGTGCAGACTGAGTCAGGAAATTTGCCTAAAATTTTATTTACTCAGACTGTCAGACAAATGCTAACCTGGGATAAATAGTGTCTAGATGTGCTTGCTCAGTTTATGAACAGTTGGTAATAAAACAGACAGAATGGCAGAGGAAATAATTCTGTCAAGCAGTTTCTTTTACTCTAATTAAACCAATTGATTTCATATATCCAGAGTATTAAGATAACTAGTCCTTGTCTGTCACTTACGTGCTCTTTGTTTACTANTTCATTTCTTTGTAGATGACCTTACCCTTTAAGACATATTAATACTGTGTAATTTTTCTCTGTACATTATGTTTTAAAGGATTTTCATCTGTAGTAATTGTTTTTATTTGCCTACAGTCCTTGCTGAGCATTCGAGGCTCCCTGTTTTCCCCAAGGCGCAACAGCAGAACAAGCCTTTTCAGCTTCAGAGGTCGAGCAAAGGACGTAGGATCAGAAAATGACTTTGCTGATGATGAGCACAGCACATTTGAAGACAATGAGAGCAGAAGAGATTCTCTCTTTGTTCCTCATAGACATGGTGAACGGCGCAACAGTAACATTAGCCAGGCCAGTAGGTCATCCAGGACAATACCTCCACTTCCAGCAAATGGGAAAATGCACAGCACTGTGGATTGCAACGGAGTAGTTTCTTTAGTCGGTGGGCCGCCAGCTTTGATGTCACCTACTGGACAGCTTCTGCCAGAGGTGATGATCGATAAAGCAGCCACTGCTAGCAATGTAAGGAAGTCTGCAGTAGCTCAGGCATGATGTCCTGTCCCTGTATGATCACCTGCTATTCCTAAAAAATTTAGTTACTTGGGAATTATACCCTTTCTGGCCAAGCTGTGAATGCTCCTTTCATATATTCCAGTTATACGTTAAAGCAGAAACTAAAATTGTCTATTTCTTATTAACTAAATGTGTGAAAATATATGCTTATTTGCTGGGAATTAACAGAACAGCATAGTAAACCATTGAACAAATGTAGCATGTGTAGTCTTACACCCAATAATTAATTATGCTAACTGAAGACTTAACTGGAAGGTTCTGTATTTGTACATCAGACAGGATGACAAAATGAAAAGGGAAAAGAGTGTTTACTTAATGGAATATATTAAATGAGTATTTAACTTCTCTGACTGTATATGAAAGTTTTGATGTAACACTGATAGTACAACTTACGTGGGTTGTGGTAGTGTGTCTATAATACAGTTAATTTTTGTAGTTTATTTTTTTTAATGTCGACATATTCAATGTCTTTTATGTTATTTGAAAACATGTATTCAGAAAATGATAATTAATTCTACATTAAGAATTATGCTCAGAACATACACTTCCTTTGTTCTGTTACTGCTAAGTGTGTAGGCTGGGCATTTTCATGTTTGGAAGGCTTCACTGTCTAATTAGAAATATATTTACAGCAGAACTCATTGACAAGCATTGTGGAATTTTTTAATAATCCAAAAATTGTTATATTGTCTAAGCCCTTTTTCAGTAAAATACTTAAAAACATATTCTTAAAGCACAAGAGCAATCTTACTGATGCATTTGACTATTTGCTACATAAAAAGTTAGGCATACACAAGTCTATTCCAAAACCATGACACAAACGTAGCATGGTGCAGAACAGATGAGTGTTTTAAGCCATTACACTTCTGAAATAATTTACAGTGTTATTAAATGATCAATAGGCTATTTTATCAGTGTTTTCTTTTCAGGGCACTACTACTGAAACTGACTTAAGAAAGAGACGATCTAGTTCTTATCACGTTCCTATGGACTATCTAACAGATCCTAGTGCACGGCAAAGAGCAATGAGTATAGCCAGCATGCTCACAAACACAATGGAAGGTATGTAACACAGAATTTTTGTATGACAGTGTCACAAAGTGCTACTAAATGTATGATGCATTAGGTAGTAGTGGTATTATAAGACAGCTATTTCAACCTAAAGGGTACAGGCAAGAGGAGATTTCTATATAGAGGTAGTATCTTCTTTTAAAGGTGGACTGATATATTTGGAAAAGCAGTCAAAATTTCAGTATCCTTATAGGTTTGAGGTGAAAGCAGCAAACCTCCAAGTTAAATGCAAGAAGAAAGCATTTGATCAATGTAGTGTTTCTGTACAGAAATGGTTTGGGATAAGAGCTCCTTTTAGAATACTGAACTAGCTCTGCTGCTAGCAGTAGAATGATCCTGGTCTACCAATTCAACAGACATGATATTTCACAAAGGAAGGATCACATAGATTAATCATGGAATTGAGCAACTACTTGTAAGATAGAGCAAAACAATAATTTGAGGATTAAATGACTGCGCAAAATAGCAAATAAGGTATAAATAAGCAGTTTTGCATATATAGACCAAAGTACTGTCTAAATAGTTATCTGACTTGAGATTTGTTCTAAATGTTTGTCTTTCATGAGGAAGCTTTTCAGTATTTTGTTGATTCTATGTATAGAATGATAGAGTGGTTTGGATTGGAAGATCCTCTAGATCCACGTCCCTGCCTTGGGCAGGGCTACCTTCCACTAGACCAGATTGCTCAAAGCCTCATCCAGCCTGGCCTTGAATAATCCCAGGGAAGGGGAATCCTTAGCCTCTTTAGGCAACCTATTCTAGTGCCTTGCCGTGCTCACAGTAAAGAATTTCTCCCTTACATCTAATCTAAATCTCCCCTCTTTCAGTTTAAAGCCATTATTCCTTGTCTTATGGGCTTTCCAGCTTTCCTGTAGCCCCTTTTAGGTACTGGAAGGCTGCTGTAAGGTCTTCTCAAAGCTTTCTCTCCTCCAGACTGAACAACCCCAACTCTCTCTGCATGTCCTAATATGGGAGTTGCTCTGGCCACCTGATCATCTTTGTGGCTCTCCTCTGGACTGTATGCCACATTTCTAAGACAAATTTCTATTTTGCATCCCACATAGCATTTACTTGTGAGTGGGTTTTTTTTTTCTATTGAATATTTAGTATTCTTTTTATATCAAATGTAGAACATAATGGGATAGATTATTTTTAATTGTAATTTCTTTTGACTGACAGTAGCCTTGGTTTCAAAAGTTTATCAACAGTACCTTGGAAATCATTTAGTCCTCAAGGAAATACTGAAATAGAGAATTATTTTTAAAATGTTGTTTTCATTTTTGTCTCTATAGAACTGGAAGAATCCAGGCAGAAGTGCCCACCATGCTGGTATAAATTTGCTAACACTTGCTTGATTTGGGACTGCTGTACTCCCTGGCTGAAAGTTAAACATATTGTAAATTTGATTGTGATGGACCCATTTGTTGATCTGGCTATTACTATCTGCATTGTCCTAAACACCCTGTTCATGGCCATGGAGCACTATCCAATGACAGACCAGTTTAGTGGTGTGCTTTCAGTAGGAAACCTTGTAAGTCTTTCATGATGATACATGTATGAAATGCATTTTTCTTACATAATTCTATGACCTATGTGCATATGTTTAAAAGAATATGTTGACTAGGTATTTATAGGCTCAAAATAGTTGAATTTAAATTTAAACTGTACTGATCCTTCTTTGTTGACATTTGTGGATTTCACCATCCTTGCTTTATGGAGCAAAAGACAGGAAGATTTATTGAGTCAATATGCATTTTGATTTTTGAAAACTTCAGCTTCTTTCATTGAAGTTGGTTAAAGGAATTTATCTAATCTTTTTTTCTTGGATGGATACTTACAAATCTTAAGATTTCGGTTCCATTCCCACACCTGTTCTGCGCCTCACTAGGACCTCTTGAGGTCCTAGAGTGTTCGGGGAACCGTAGAGGGGAAAGACTCAGTAAGCATTGCAGATCTCAACGGCACAGGAAATGGTGAAATGGCATGACAGTGCTTTATGCAGGTCATCTTGAAGAGGAATAGTTTGGCTTAACTTTCAGTATAATTTTATTTTTCTTAATAAAATAATTGTCCCTCTCATAAACTTCTGTTTACCCATACAAGCAAAAAGATATCCCTAGGGCAAAGATGAGATCTAAACTGAGCATTAAAATCAGAAGAGATTCTATATATAGGTATTTATACATGCATATTAGCATTCTAGACAACATTTTTCCTATATACCTCTTTTGCTTTGAAAACCAATCACTGTGATGCATCTGTAAGCTTCAAATTTGAATTTAATTCCTAACCCAAATGTATGGCAATATAGAGAAGCTGTTCAGATTTACCGTGGATTCCTTGCTGAAGATATAGTTTAAGTTGATACCATTAGTTTTATTTCTTAAATATTTTACCATTTAACTGGATTAAGAAACTGTATTTTCATTGCAGGTATTTACCGGCATTTTCACAGCAGAAATGTTTCTCAAGATAATTGCCATGGATCCTTATTATTATTTCCAAGAGGGATGGAATATTTTTGATGGTTTTATTGTGAGTCTTAGTTTAATGGAGCTTGGCCTTGCTAACGTGGAAGGGTTATCTGTCCTTCGATCATTCCGATTGGTAAATATACTACATAAAATATGCTTCCGTCATATTTTGTATTTGTGCATTTATGTTGTGCATTTTTCATTTGTCCATTATGTATTTGGATACGACAAAAGATCTTTTGATAACAACTTACAATGTACTAAACTGCATGCCCACTAGATGGCATGTATCTGTTATGTCAAGTTTAGTTTACTAATTGTCTTACTTAATGTCTGTTTCTTGTTCAAGAAATTGTGAACATCAATTCTGTTCTAGCAATAAGTATGCTTCAAGGATTAACTTTTTAATAATAGTATCTATTAGAGTATTTTTCTCCCTAGATAAGGGATTAAAAAATGCAAAAACCATATGCCCTCACAACTTTTGACTGAAGATTAGTAAATTGCTTAACAAATAACAGAATAGTTAAAAAAGTTTATTGTCAGTTTTAGATGATAGACTTCTATTATCAGTTTGCTTACACAGTTAGTTTTAGAAGAGAATAATGTAAAGATTGGATAGAGATTTTTTTATTATTACCAGCCTTCTCCTTACCGTCCTCTGCAAGGGTCCATCTGCAGTCTAAGAGCTTTTCTGTTCAGAAGTCACTACAATATCTCTGTCTGTTATTAGCTATCTCTGTTGTGAATAGGAACTTGAAAAACCTTGATGTTGCTGAGAACTAGGGCAGTATGCAAGTTGATGTTCAAATTCTCTTCTGAAAAGACTGACAGGAAGAAATATCAAGTGAGAGTTCCTAGACATCAAGCTCAACTTTTGCCTTAAATAAAGTAAAAAAATATTTAACTTTAAATGGAAGTCAGATAAATCACATTTTTAAAAATAAGGGGTTTCAATTCATCAATTTACTGGTTCTGTGTGTAGCATTATATGGTATTTTACCTGAAGTCTAATGCTCATCTAGATTGATTTCTACCTCAGTAATGCAATTCTCTTTAGCTATGCATCTGTATGTTTTATTTATGTCTCATTGCATGGAATAATATTTAGATTCAGACTCCTTCTAATATTTTCCTTTTTCAGTTGTCTGAACACTTAACTGTATCTTCAAAATAATTTCATTTTTGTCTGTTTCAAGTTGTATATCAATGTAACACTTCTCTTTGTTTTTCTCAATGTTGTATAACAAACTTTGTAAGACACCTTATGCTTATTTTAAATGAAAGAAAAGATGCTGTTAAAGATACTTGAGAGTAACTTGCTATGCCCATCATTAACATCTTTAAGCTTGTTTCTCTTTCTAGGGAAAACATTTCTTTCATCTCTCTGCCAGTTAAGATGAAAGAGATCTGAAGTGTCTATACACTGTTAAACTGATCACATTTCATTTGTGCTGGTTTATTTTTAGTAATATTCTCTTAGAGTTAACTAAAGAAGAAAGACTTTTGTCCAACTTGTCGAACAAGCGGAATGTGTTTAGCTATATCTAAAGTCATCAAAAGAGGCAAGTCTGGAGACAGTGACAATTGCAATGTAATTTGAATGAGCATACAGACAGTATTTTTTAGATGAATTGGACTGATTATGTTAGTATTGTACAAACTGGAAACATTGTAACTAAAGCCTCTAAAGCTTACATGAGACATGATTTAAACACAGGGTAACAAACATGAAATGTATAGTGATAAGTTCATTACAATTAGTTACAGGACTAACTGTATACTTTTATTGTGTTTTCCAGCTTCGAGTTTTCAAATTGGCAAAATCTTGGCCGACTCTAAATATGCTGATTAAGATTATAGGCAACTCAGTGGGGGCTCTAGGGAATCTGACCCTGGTGCTGGCGATCATCGTGTTCATTTTCGCTGTGGTTGGGATGCAGCTGTTTGGGAAAAGCTACAAGGAATGTGTCTGCAAGATCTCCAGTGATTGTGAACTTCCACGCTGGCACATGCATGACTTTTTCCACTCTTTCTTGATTGTGTTTCGAGTGCTGTGTGGAGAATGGATAGAAACGATGTGGGACTGCATGGAGGTTGCAGGCCAAACCATGTGCCTTACAGTCTTCATGATGGTCATGGTGATTGGAAACCTAGTGGTATGTAATCAGTGGGGTCTCAAGAAAACTGTTTGATCATATGTCTTATTTTTTGTGATTTAGAAATCAGAGATGAATAATGGAGGACTTCAGGAGATCGTGTAATTCATTTGCCTATTCTTTAAACCAGGTTCAAATATATCTTGATCATTTATGAAAAATTTTTGCTTACCTTTTCTTTTAAATCTTCAGTAAGTTTCTAACTTCTTTAGTAAGATAGATGCCAAATTATGATTAAAAATGCCTTTTAAAAAAAATCCCTAACTTAAATCATCTTTTACATCCAGTTAAACAGATTAGTCTCAATACTAATGGAATTGGCCTTCATGACTGTATTTGTAATACTTAAAGGCTTACTCTTTCCACCTTTAGTCTTTTCTTTCTGAAACAAAATAAGCCTGGCTGTATTTTCTTGTAGGTGATGATTTCTAAACTACTTGTCCCTTTTGTTACTGTCCTCTGAATTCCTTCCAAGCAGTGTTTTGGATAGAGCCACAAGTATCAAATAATGTGGAATAATTATACTTCTATGTCTTACACTCAATATTCCTTGTGACACATCCCCAAATAGCCCATAAAATTTCTGTACCAGCATTGCTTTTCTGATGCAGGATATACACCTTTTTTCTGCACTGTTTCCACCTTGCTAATTTTCACAACTTCTGTATATTTACTTTTCATTTTTTGTAACCAACATTTCCACACTATTACTTCTGAATTAAAGACCATATTGATTTTGAATCATTTCGCCATTTTACAATGTTTATGCCTTATTTTAGTTTGTTCTTGTGCTAGCATTCCTTCTCTTTTTGGTACCATCCATTAATTTTATAAATATGCTTGTCCACAGGCATAAATACCAAGTTTAACTGGACTAATGTGAGACTCCAGTGGTGTATCTTCTAAAATATTCTGGAAATTTGGACAAGAATTGACAAACATAATTGAAATATGATTTTTCATCACTTTTGCACACAGTCTGTCATAATTATGTATTATCCAAATTTCTTGTGTTTATTTGTGTCATGATGTGCAAGAAAGTCTGAAATAGTTTCCAAAACCTGAGATGTATCACATCTGTGGATTCTTCATCTCTTAGGTAGTTTTCCTGACAAATGAAAAAAGAGACTGATATATTCTCGTCAAATGTGTACGTTTATTATAATCTGCAATGGAGATACTGAAACTATGGTCTGTTGGACTGTAAAAGAATGGAGTCTGCTCCCCCTCGTCTATGAACACTGTATCATGTCATATCCCACCTTTTTGTGTCACTCTCCATATTGAGGAGCAGACCTGCATTATATCCAGTGTGGAGGAGAAAGTCAATGAACAGCTCACCCATATCAGTCAAGTTAAATGACCTAAAATTGTCTTGGGCAAGGTATAATAAAATATGGGGGACAGGGATTATGGATGGGAAAGAACAGCAAGAAGGTGGGTTGAAGTGCTAGCTGTGAAACAAAATTTACATCATATTGAACAACACCTAATGGAATTACTTTTATGACTTTAAAAGAAGAGATCCAGTATATTTTCTCCTTACTCTCTTTCAGGTACTCAACCTCTTTTTGGCCTTGCTGCTGAGCTCATTTAGTTCAGACAACCTTGCTGCTACAGATGATGATAATGAAATGAACAATCTACAGATTGCCGTGGCAAGGATTCAGAAGGGAATAGATTACGTGAAAAGAAAAATGCATGAGTTCATTCAAAAAGCCTTTGTTAGAAAACAGAAAGTTTTAGATGAAATAAAACCTCTTGAAGACCTAAACAACAAAAAAGACAGCTGCATTTCCAACCATACAATAGTAGAAATAGGTAAAAACCTTGCCTATCTTAAAGAAGGGAATGGAACTACCAGTGGCATAGGCAGCAGCGTGGAAAAATATGTTGTTGATGAAAGTGATTACATGTCATTTATAAACAATCCAAGTCTTACAGTGACAGTGCCAATTGCTGTTGGGGAATCTGATTTTGAAAATTTAAATACAGAGGAGTTCAGCAGTGAGTCAGACATGGAAGAAAGCAAAGAGGTAAGACTATTTCTATATTTAAAATTCTCAGATGCTTTTTTTTTTTCCCTAAGATTACCAGTGTTGAAATCAAATCTCTATTTAATTCCTGTATAACAGTGTGTACTAACTTGCAATGATGTTTAAGGTAAATTGATATAAGGTTAAGAGTTCTAAATGAGATGTAGTAGTTGTAGTACAGAATTGTATTTCAAGTAATAACCTTATGGTAAAAAAATATGAAGCTTTATATCTCAAGATCCTTTCTCATGCTTACCCATTTTCATTTTCAAAGCTTTAAGATATTTGAATCTGTTACGTCCCATGACTGCAATAAAATTAATGGCTTTCTGTCACAATGTGGTGTCAAATGGCCAAATCTGAGCTAGCACTTTAGTGAGTTACAGTGGATGCCAGAGCCATTAATATTGTGTTAACCCAGTAACTGTACAGAGTGGAGACACGTCACATCAAGTGGAGTAAGTCTAAGCTATGCTTAAGTATCAATGCTTGTCATTTAGCATCATCATTGTTATTTTTTTAAAGAGTACTGCATGCTATGGCGTAGACATAAACTAACACAAAGGTTTTCATAAGTGATTTCCTTGTGCTTGAATCTCAGGGTATAAATATGGGTATGATTCTAGTAATTGTCACCCTGAAATCCTTTTTTTTTCCTGTACAGACATCATCAATCAATCATATTTTCTTGTCTCTTAGCAGAAATAACTTTATTGTTCTTTTAAAAAGATTTATTTTTTGCAGATTGTTTTATTAGTGTTTATCTTACTTTTGAAACCATGACTTGTATGTAGAACAAAACAGAAGTTACTGTAGTTTAATGTTTACTTGTTTTTGTGTAATGAAGAGAGTGATTATGTGAAAGTTTCTTGATCTGTATGCAGGATTTTGGTTGATTCTATGTTATGTTTGTACATAGGATAAGAAAAGGCATCTAGATCTTTGGGCACTTCTACGCCACATAGAGCTAGTGCATTGTTCTGTTGTTCCACTGTTCTGCTGTTCCAACGTTCTATTGTCCTGTTGTTGACTGTTTCAAACTCTACTGCTGATCTGGTTAAATTCCACTTATCAGTGAGCTCATCTGTAATGATTGCATATGACAGTAATGGCACAGCTTATTGTTTTTTTGTAAATCAAGTTGTTTCTTGGTATAGGCTTGGGCTTTCTGGATTCGTTCTTTTATCCTCCTAGTCATGTTCAAGTCCATGTACCACTTTCAGCCTTTTCCCTGCTTAGCAACTAGTGACAGAGGATGGACTGAAAGTTTGGGAATAAAGTGTCTTAACTTAAAGTTCAGTACTAGGAAACAGAATATTTTGGATTTCTTCATCAAACAATATTTATTGCTGTCTTCATGAAGTAACAAATACCTATCTGTCATTCTGTATTTGTCTGTAAAGTTAGTACAGGATTTTTATCAGTTTCAAGGGTGCTGTCAACCTAAACCTACCATTTTTTCATAAAACATTCTAAATACCTGAATTGGAAAGTATAAAGATACTGTGTGTGAATTTATTCTGCAGATATATTGTAACTGGCAATGGTGCTTCAGATGATTTTGTTATATGAAGGACACTAAAAGACTATCTTGTGACACAGATACAGTCTGAGATGTTGACTGTGAAGTCCCAGTATGATCAGAAGTATGCACTCAGAAAATCTCTCCTCTCTTTGTTTCTTATTTTGTGCTTCGATTCATATCAGACTAATTCTGCTAATGTTACTCATTCTGATACTACCACTACTCATGATAGTAGTAAACCATGTTTTAAATTGCCTTTTATACTTTTCCTTGCTTGTTCTTTTTTAAAGTTACGAAGTTATGTACATGTTAACTGAAGTTTAATCAAAATAGATTATAGCTCTGACAATTTTTAATTGGCAACTTCTCTGCAAAGAGTGATCAAGAAGTATAACTGAATTCTACTAATTTAACTACTATATATCATTAAAACGACTATGAAAAAAAGTAATTTAAATATTTTCATTAGTGATTGTTAGATTAATTAGCTACTGAACTCTGTTTTTAAAAATGGGACTGTTCTGTACTACTGGAGGATTCTCCATTTCTTATGCTGAAACTACAGTTGTGCAGAAAATAGTTTGTGATTCACTGAACAATGTTAGCAAGAAGAAACATTTTTGGTAGTTCCTAAGGATTATGGTATGTGTTTTGAGGATAGAATCTTTCCCTGCTACAAACTTTGTTTATAATTTTTTAACAGTCAATAGTTTTTCAATAGGTATTAAAATCTCTGTTTTTCAATAGAAATTGAAACCCGAATTTTCTGTATGAACTCCATAATCACCAACATTCTTCCTTTTTCTTCTTTTGGTAGCCCTCTCAATCTTTACTATTTACTGCACAATAGCATTATGTCAGTAGAAAAGCAGTAGGATGTACCCTGTTTAAACCTATAGGCTGGCAGTTAGCAGGACTGAGTATGACCACAATGACCCTGATTCAGCTATTTCTTCATTGTTTATTAGGATGGTATGTTTGCTGACTGTCTTCATTATCCAAATCTTTCCTTTTCCCAAGGGAAGAATCCCAATGGAGTTATTCTAAAAGGTGATAAAAATATTGGTTTGAATTCCTATAGGGAAAATTTTTAAGTGGACTATCCCACATTTGAGACACGAGCTCTAGTCATTAAGCTTTCACTATAAAAGAAAGGCTTTCTCCTTCAGATAGAGTATTTAAAAGAAAATGTTGTCCTTATCCCATTCTGGGAGGCAGTTAATCCTGTAAATGCATGTGTTAATCATGCTTCAGGAACTACAAACCAATCAGGTGATAAGACAAAGAACTGCATATTCATTCAGGAATGAGTTAGTGCCATGCAATTATGACTAGTCAAGCCTAATGCTCTTCTGAGCATATCCAGAACTAAAACTTTTGACTCTTGCAGAAGTCAAAGATGAAAAATTGAAGGGAAATGTTTAAAAATTCTTATCCACCATGGTTTTTGAAATAGACAAGAGTGATTAGTCACCTTCTTGTTGTGAAAATGATCCATAGCAAAAGACAACATTTTTAAAACTGAAAAAGTGACTACAAATGGCTTTTTGATCCAGGCTTCCTTCTTTTTTTTTTTTTTTCATGTCATATTGTGCTTTGTATTTCTGTGCTCTCCTGTTTTTGCATTTATACGATTCTGCTGCTGCTGACTGTTGATCTGCCAGTCACCTCATTGCTTATACCACAAATTAAAAGTTAGAAACTGCCACCAAACCAGGTTCAATTAGCAACATCCCAAATTAAAGGCATCTTAGGCATCCAGGTACTGTGAGAAAAGTCTACACAAGTTAGCCAGATGCTAATAAATGTGTGTTAGTGTGCTTTTGCTTTTCTTTATGTATACACATGCATATATATATTCACTGTTATATGGGTCAATAAGCTGAATCTCAACGAAGGAATGATAATTTCTTAGCAAGTTTATATTAAATATGTTAATGTACGGTGAATTCTTTATTACAATATACATTTTTTCCTGAATTTTTATGGGAATGTTAAATAGAGTATGCTTTTACAATATTGTACATGCTAGTAGGTGTGAATTTAAAAGAAATTTTCTAGAAAATTGCCTGAAACTTAAAATGAGAACCTATGATAACATAAGGTATGAGAACTTCTGATATCCATAAGCATGGTAGTGAGAGAATACAATGTAATAAGAAAATTAGAGAAAAACATCCTAAATAGAATTTTACCATGGAAGCCGTGCCATTAACAAATGTAAGGCCACTGTACTGAGTCAGTTCTCATCCTGTATGTAAAGGTTGTGGACCTTGGCTGCATTACTGGTATCCAGCATAAAAAGTCTAAATTTTTTTTTTTCCTTTTTAGGTCCTTAAGTACTGTGGGAATGGTTTATACAGAAAATTTTGTAGTGTGTGTTCAGCTGTGTAGTAATTAGATTTTTATGCTGAGTAACTTCTAGGCTAATAATTACACCAAGTATACCAAATCACAAGACATTTCTAAATGCCTTTAAAAATATGGGATATCCTAATGCTGTTGCAGACACCTTAATAATGTAACTTTTACTCTAAGCAGTATTCAGTGCAAAAAAAGAAAAAATAAAAATCAGAGGTGCTGTGTCCTGAACTTCATTTCCTACCATTCTTACTTCTCACAGGAGTAGAACCAAGCTGGATCAGTCAAGCGGGCAGCTCTCGTGCCTTTTAGCGAGGCAGAGCATCGTGTCACCAATTTTACACAGGTTACCTAAGCAAGTTATACATCTATATGTATATACTATATAATCACTTTTTAACAGATATTGACTGGCCTGCATGCTCCTCAGCTATGATCCTGTCCCATTCATTGCAATAAAGTACAAACATGCACAGCTGCTCTCTGCTGAGTCACAGGACTCACATCACAGCATGGTCAGGTGGGATCGGCAGCCTCTGTGGTTCAGATGCTATACTCTCCATGATATTTTAGTAGTATTTTGCAGTGCATGCTGTGTACCTTTCCCAATCTCGATGGTAAAGTTTTCAGGGTATTATTTTTGAAAGGTTTTCTTTCTTTTTGAAGGATGACAGAATGTGTAACACGTAAGCTACATTTCTCATCGTAAGCTTACATAAGTCCATCTGTAAATTCTGTTGATGATGAAAAGCTCGTAGCTGTTTTAGAAAACTTTCTGCTAGTATATTTTAGCTTGTAATGGAGGTAACTTGCAAAGTCATGAGAGTCACAATTCTATTTTTCAATTATTTTTGTCTTAGAATTGCTTTTCTATGATACTTGTATAAGCATTTAGTTATCTTAGAGATTCATACTTGAAGCACCATTAAGCATGAAATTCATTTAATTGCCACAGTCAAAGCATGTGACCATCATTTGGTTAAAAATGCTCAGACAAAACTGGTATTTGGCTGGTCAAACATTCAGACATCAGTTCTGCTCTTACTTACGCCCACACTTACAAGTGTAGAGGTGCACAAAGAAAACTCATAGCAAGACCTGGCCCAATTCAATCTTACCATAGCTCTTTAATTTATGCTCTCAAATTGACTATCTTCCCGAACATCTAAAATTGTCTATCCTGAGAAGCCTAAAATTAGTCTCATCTTCTCAGTAATAAGTTCAGCTGTCTAATACACAAGCTACTACCAAAAGGTCCTGAGCTTCAGTATGATTTACATCTCACCTATTAAACATTGCCATAATATTTAGAACACCATAGCTGTATGATGCTACTTTTAGTTTGGTAAATCAGGGGAGTTAGCATATACTTATTGCTTAGCTTTTTGTCTTAAATTTTGTAAGGAATAATTTATCTGATAAATCATATTTTTGTTTCCAAAGTACTTGTTATTTAGAATCCTTTCATACTCTGAAGAACTGAGGTTTAGTGTTGTTTGTGAGTTCATCACACTGTATTGGCATATTGTGATTCATATAGTGGATGATATTAAGTTGCTAATATTAGAGTTAATTGGAGTTTGCTTAATTAATCTTTACAAACAGCAGTCTCTTGCTGTTTCCGAAATATCCTTTCACTATTTCTTGTGTGAATTAAAGAGCTTTTTAAAGTAGTTTCCAGTGGGAGTGCTTTTGCAAATATTTCCACTGATACTAACGATGCTTTTGCTTTCATCTAACTTTCTTGCAAATATTTTCATTTATGAAATGCACATAAGTAAGTAGATCAAAGAAATTACAAATAGCAATAGAGTACAAAGTGGACTATAATTTACAGATCTTGCTTTTTCAGTATTTACAAACAATATTAATCACAGAATTGTTTTGGTTCAATTTACAATGTTCTGTTTTTTATAACTGATAGAGTTATGCCTGACTATTGAAGCAGTAGAAAGAATAACATCCAGATTCCACTGAATTGTACCAGTGGAAGTACAGTAGTATTTACCACTCGGTCAATTTTATAGATGATACTGAAAAAGCTGTACTGAAAAAGACTGGGTAAATTTGGATATTGTATTGCCATTTATATCACAGAATATCTCATTTTCATACTGACATCCACATAGCACTGAGAAAATAAAAACCAGCATAATTTCCATTATTTAACATTTTCACAAGTGTTTAGGAGGTAAGGAAATTAAAAGCAAATCCAAAATGGCAGTTTCTCTTGGTGACATCTTCCTGCTTATATCTGTTATGCTCTTTGCCCTTTCAGTCCCTTAAACTGATTTCAACAGCTATTGGTGGTATCTTGGCCAATCTTGAAATTTCAGGCTTGTTAAAAAAGTTAAACTAAGAGTTGTTCAGAGGCTCTCAGAATATCATCTTTGAAACAATGAAAAAATGTTAGAAGCTCAAAGTGGCCTGGCTGTAAGTGAAGCAGAATTGTATGAATCTATGAGATGTTGTTGAGGTTCAGAAAGTAATTATATCAAAAACTTCCTGACCTAATTTTGGCTGCTGCTTTTTGCAATGCTTCTCTGATAGGCAAGCTTCTTTCCACTTTCAGTTTCTATCTTGAAAGCTAAACTAAAATATCTCATACTGTACTCTATTGCTGACTAAAGCATGACTGGCAAAGCTGTTGGTACATGTGATGCAAAAGATATATATATATCTGTATGATAATCAGTGTACTTCTGCATTAGAGCCATGTAAGTAATTTTGTCCTTTTACTGTCTTCTGTGAAAAGCAGATGGAGTATGTACATTCTGAGGTCTTGAAAAGTAGATTTCTCTGAGAAGAATTTCCTTAGCATACTATTCAGAAAAAAATCTAGCATCATAACTCTCACGGTTTAATACATATCCTGATAAATCTCTTATAATCTAGGTGAATGAACACTTTTGAAACCTAGAACCATGCTATAACAAGGCTTAAAAAGGTCTTACTCATATCAGTGACGATGTTTGGGTTTGATTATTGTCTTGCTTCTACAGGTTCATTTAAAAAAAGATCAGTATACATGTTAAGTATATAGCATTGCCTAAATGTAATTTTTGTAATGTTAGTGAGCACAGAATAGTTTTTCAGGTACAAGGTTAACTTTGAGATATGTTAAGGTAAAGAACTGAGACATATGCTACATAATATATCAGGGTCTGCAACTAATCTAGCTATCCAGATGGACTTTATTCTGCGTGAACACTGGCAAGTCACAGTAAGTGGTATAAAAAAATCTTCCTACGTAGTAAAGCATATGGACAAAACAAAATCAGCAATAATATGGTGCATTCCATGTGATGTTGTGTTGAATACATAGAAATCAGTACAACATCCCTGAGTCAGTTCCAGTCAGAGCAGAAGTTTCCAGTGGAAATATGTGATTGTTACCAAAAAGTTTTCCTAGCACATTGAGCTTAAATGATTTGATTCAATCTTCAGATATTGTATCATAAAACCTTCCTAGCTGTTAGTAATGCATACTATAGTTTATAAATATTGTATAGAATGCCATACAATAAATTCAATGTAAAAAAACCAAACAAACAAAATAAGTAATTTTTTCTGTTTATTTCTTTTCTTCCCAAAATTTTACTGAATTATTACAGATTGAATTTACTGAATAATTTGTATAATATGCTTCTTCATATACTGATCAGTTTGGAGCTAAATTCAGGTAAAATGGAACAGCATGCTAAGGAAATACTCTATTACATCAACAACAAAGAAGAGTAACTGAACTGTCAATGGGATGAGGCATTTTAATGTTATGTTCCAAGTATCAGCTGCTGTTGATTCAATTTAAGATTTTTCTGTTTAGCTTAACTCCTGTGATTACTATTACAGCTTTTTAGAAGAAGCATACCAGATTTTCAGTGAGAAGAGACTTGTAAGATACAATTTACCAAACATACTGCCCCACATAGATAAAGGTGGCTTTCTGATGTTCCTGATAGTTGACTGTTCTACTGATCAATTTCTGTTTTTCTATCTGATTTTTCAAATTTCTCCATTATAGTGGATGTCTCTAATCATCTGCCTTGAGTTTTTTGTCTTACACAATTTCAGCAATAGGAATTCACTATTCCTATTTAAAATTAACATGTGCTGATTAAACTGATTGCATAATATCTGAGTTACTGAACTCTTCACTTCCTGTAAAAGAATGGACAGTAGGTTTTTCAAACTTACGGTTTAACCAGTTTATAATTTTTATTTGCTCTGCTACTACTACAGCATTCTGCTAGAAATGCTGTCCAGACTGGAATGATGCAAGCAACATTTTGAGAAAACTCTACATAATACCAACAGATAGTCACTTCTCAACTATTTATTGCATTATATTGACAAATGTTAATTTTTACACCATATTCTTTGGAATGTACCTTGAGTATATGGTATTTCTGGGCTTTCCTCAAACTGTTGACTGAGTTCCACTGATGTTTAAATGCTGTGGTCTTTATTAGAGGACTACAGTATTTATCTCATACTTTCCAGTTTCTCCATTTTAGAGGCAGTATTCCACAATGACCAAACTGCCTTGCATTATCTATAATTTTAATATGTTGCAATGGGAAATTTTAAAATGATATTCTGAAAAAAAGTGTACATCCATGTCTTTGTAAGTTTGACCTAACCTCATAGATGCTAAAGCTCATGCACAAACCTGAGCTATGAATACGTAAACTGAGATTTTCAAAGGAACATAAAGGAAGTGGGTTGCAATTATCATTGAAAGTATGTTCATAATACACCCTACAATGTCTCTGCTTGTTTGGTCTTCCTCTAAAATGTAGGCTATGCTGTACCATGGTACACAAAAGTCAAAGTTAAGCCTGTGTCAAAATCACAACATGATGTTTCACCAGTATGGTTTGATAAAATCAGAGTGGAGGAAAAAGAAATTAATCTTCTTTTTGTTTGATGAACATAATATTGTCTGCAATGTAAAATTCCACTGAAGTCTTATGGTACTGTCTGTATTCACCTACTAATATTGTTTACATTTCCTTTACAAAAAAAAAAAAAACAACCAAAAAAAACCCTGTCTAGAATTTGGAGTTTCTCAAACATGTCAAACGTGTCTTAAAGGAATAATGCCTCTAACTTAAGTTTTAAGTGCCAGCAAAGATATATCTTTAATGTTAACCATGGATTATCTCTCTCTCTCCAAGATTAATTCCCAACAGACTGTATTCTAAATCTGCTTACATCATTCCCTTTATAAAATTAGCTACTTTTCAATGCAGCCATTTTACTGATGTTATACTCTGCATAGTGATAACATTAGAAGAGTCATAGAATGCCATGATCAAACTACTTTTACTTATTATAGTACTCAAATTTGTCTGTTGCCAACATAATGTGATGATATGAAAGAACAATTTTGAAGATTTGAACTATATTATCAATATGATTCATTGGTGCAGTATTGTTTTATAACAGGATTGTTTTAAAAGCATTTGTTTTCACTTTAGCCTTCCAAATATAAAGATTTTTGGGGGGGCTTTTACGGTAGTTGGGCATGTATGAGTACTGTACCAAAGTAATAAGTAGTTTCAAAATGCAGAGTAAATTCAGAAAATGCATTGGCAAGTGAGAATGCAAAATATCAGCTACTGTCCTTAAAGTAATGTGCTGCTCTTTTGGAACTAAAGAGAAATAAACTATCCTACATAACTCATAACATGTGTTTTCATGTCAATGATAAAGTTCATATTCAAACTTTTTAGATTTCACAGAGTTGATAGAATAACATTTACTTGAGACATGAAAATACATCCGTGCAGCTTGCTGTCGGTTTGGTCATGATGTTGGAAAATTATTTGTATTAACACGTGCTATCTGAAGCATAATCTAAAACACAGCCACATGATTGGAATAAACAGTATAAAGTGTGGGTGGCACTCATTCCTAACTTAATGAAATTTCATTTCAGAATTCTTATGTGTGGCTCAGAATAGTATTTCAATAATTTCAGCAATTCCTTGTATGAAAATATTAAAATATTTTCAATAGGGAAAATGCACATGATGTAGTTTCTAATCTTGTGACCTCACCTGTAGTAGAGCAATTTGGCATTTTAGATTGTTTATTATTTTAAGGTCAGAGCATGGAATACATGCAAAATCAAATATCTTGGTATGCAGTTGAAACATAAATTTCTATTCAAAAGAAATAAAATTGAAAAAAAAATGTGGAATTTCATTCACAGAAATTAAATGCATCCAGTTCATCAGAAGGCAGCACAGTTGACATTGGATTACCTCCAGAAGGGGAACAGCCAGAAGCAGAACCTGAAGAATCTCTAGAACCAGAGGCTTGTTTTACAGAAGGTAGGCAAATAAAAAAATATGGAAAGTGATTAGACTTAACATTGTTTTGGGCTGGATTATATTTTTATTCAAAATCAAGAAGTTTTGTTATTATAGTTGTATTTTTTTTGTTTATATTAGTAACTCCTTCAGAGGTACTGCCATAGATGTACTTTGTGCTCTCTGTCCTTGGAAGTTATTGTAAGAGTTACAAAGCTTTAACTTCAAATATTGGGAAAAAAAATACGCAAATAGAAGATACTTATTTACAAGCATCTAGTGCAGTAGCATTGAAATAAACCAAATGATGCTGTTCATTGTGATTCCAAATAAATGTTTACCTTATTCTGACATCTCAAAATTTATTATTGCACTTAGGCTGTGTGCGGAGATTTAAATGCTGTCAAGTCAGTGTAGAAGATGGGAAAGGGAAAATCTGGTGGAACCTTAGAAAAACCTGCTATAAGATTGTTGAACACAACTGGTTTGAGACCTTCATTGTCTTCATGATTCTTCTCAGCAGTGGTGCTCTGGTAAATTCAGTGTGAAACTGTTGTGTCTATTTTAAGCAGCAAGCATTTAGAATTACAGTTAATTGTATAGCTGCAGGTAACTTACCAGAATTTAATATCCAGTTCATAAAGATTCTAATTTCAACATTTATCAAAAAGTATTTGGCATGTAGGATAGTTGAGAGTCTGCTCACAGGCTATGAAACAAATTGTTTGTCAAGTTCAAAATGTAATGTTAATGGAAGTAAGAAGTTAGTTTTATCGAACTGGAATTCACATGTCTTCATCACAGCTTTTTGGGAGGGGTCTTACACACATTTAAAATAAACCACAGCTGAACTGAGAACTTAGTGACAGCAACTTGAACTGTCAAACTGAGATGTAGGTTGCCAATGTGATTCCACAAGGTATTTTACAAGATTGATGTTCAATCAGGTGTACTAAATACTGAAGGAATTAGTTCCTCATAGCAGAATATAGTGTACTTGCTGTGCTTGAGTAAATGCACAGTGATTCACTGTCAACGTAAACATTTTCTTTGGAAAACAGAATTATTAATCTCTCTTCAGGATTGCTTTGTGCATTACTATGTATAGTTCGGTTTCATTTAGTTCCTCAGAAATTTTGTATCATAGAATAGTTTGACAATCACAGGTAACATTTTGATATAAAGGTGTAACTACTGCAAAGAAAACCCTTATGTCAATAAGCTATTGGTATCAATGGAAATTGAAATAAGAATAGTATTACATTGAGTTTTGTTGGATCACTGTTCAGTTCAGCTGAAAGCTAAAAATTGGGTTCAGACCTAGGTTTATGAAAAGACTACAGTATGGAGTGAAAGCAAAAGTTGTACATGAGGGAAGGATATATCACAGAATCACAGAATCTTAAGGGTTGGAAGGGACCTTGAAAGATCCATCTAGTCTAACCCCTATATATGCCTTATCATCACATATATCTTTCCAATTCCAATTCTTTCTTGGTTACTATATACCACACTGCAAATTGTGAAGACATTTAATTATACCTTCAAAATACTTTTCACAGGCCTTTGAAGATATATACATAGAGCAACGTAAAACTATCAAGACCATGCTGGAATATGCTGACAAAGTTTTTACTTATATCTTCATTCTGGAAATGCTTTTAAAATGGGTAGCTTATGGCTTTCAAACCTATTTCACTAACGCATGGTGCTGGCTGGATTTCCTGATTGTTGATGTATGTATTCTTTTTCATGTCCTTTACAACAAGCTCTAAAAATCAGATTATGTTTTCAGAACAAGCTTTTTGTTCTATTCAATGGAAACTCTATTTTACAACTGCTACTGTGGTATTGTTTATAATTCTATTCAGAAAAGAAAAAACATTTAGATATTACTTGAGAGGTGGTTTTTTTATATTCTTTAGCTTCATAAAGCTGTAATGCTGTCTTGAAATTATGCTTTATTTTTTTTTGTGGTGTGGAAAGGATGCTGTTCATCTTCAGTTTTCATTGTATGAGGAATTTAAATATTTCAAAGTTTCCAAATTCCAATCAGTTACTGTGAGTACATTGTCACTTACTCTGTGTATTATGAAAGGAAAATACTACAAGGAACTCTAAGTTCCATTGTTATAGTCAGTACTTTTGCACTTTCCACTGCATGACCTTGGCAACCTTAAAGAAACACTTGGAGAACTGCAGATGAGCTCACTTGGAATGGGTTCTCAAATTATTTTCAAAAGGCTGCACCCCCAAGGAGCAGACATACATTGTCGCAAGGAGACCTAATGAGAAATGCATTGTAATTTCAAGTCTACATGCTCAACAATGTATGCACAGTACTGGGTGGAATAAATGGAAGTCTACAGATCTTTAACTATATAGCAGACTTTCATTTCCCTTCCATCCCCAATAGCATAACTACATCTGTCTAAGCTAATAGGGCATCTCTCAGTTCCACATATGTAATTCTCACGGAATGCAAGGTAAGAATGTGTCTTGAATCCCCTGTTTGCTCATTCTGAAAAGCAGCAAATTTCTATAGAAATCATTATGTATCTCCCTAAAACTACAATGGGACAACAGACCACAAAGTCTTTACTATACAGAACTTTTAAATCCATACCAGGATTGCAGATGCTATAATAAAACACTATATGCACACTTAGTATTCTGTCATTGAGTCTCTACCCTTATAAAACATTTATTGCCTCAATCATCAGATGTGTAAATTACTATGACAAATAGAGCCTGACAGAGACACTGTGGACACTTTACACTGTTGTTATATGGTTATTGTATCTATCAACAAATATTCTTATTTGGTAATCTGAGGTTTAGCTACTTCTATAAACTTTATAAATAACTTTGTAAGTTTTTCATTTTAACCTTACCCTGGTGCAATTTTTAATGGAAAAAAAAATTAATCTCTGAGGCATTTGAAAAAAAATCTTTAGTCAGGGGATTGAGATAACTAAGTGAAAAGATTTCTTTGGAAATGAAAGAACTAAGACAGAGAAGAGGAAAGATGGAAGGGAAAGGCATTAAACGGAGAGAAATAGAAGATTTTTTTTCTTTACTTGGGCCATTCCTTCCTAGTGGTTTACTTATAAATACATTTCTATGGATTATTGATGTAAGATAATTGTATTATTTATTTTACAGCTGTTCTAGTTTATTTACTCGTCTGCCTGCAGACCAGACCAGCGTTATGCAAGCCAGAATTGATGAAGTGGTTAAAGGAGTCGCAGGGAATGTAATGAAGTGTGGATATGCCTAACAATCAAGCTTCTGCCATTGTCTAACAAACAGTTGGTTATCAGTCTTGATTAGTCTGGTTAAATCTGAACAGCACTGATAGCTGTGGCTGTTGAATAAGAATTTTTGGACACTAGAAAGTGATCAAAGGCCAGGTCTGGATGTGGTTTTTGAGAGTTTTTACATTCTCATCAAGTTCTGAAGATATCATGGGAAGTTCTGACCTTAACTGACCATTTTCATTCACTCAGCTTTTGGGAGTTTTCTTTTTGCATGTAACTTCATTTTTCTTTAAATATCACCAAATGTTGACTGGTCTGTGTGAATTTAGAAGGCATTTTTATACCATTCTACCAACAATTTCATCATCAGGTACCTGGAATATACTTCTGTTCTACTTTGTCTGACTTGAAAGGTCTTTCTGCATTACAGAGGGATGCCTGGAGAAAGAGGTCCAGCCTTGAATCTTCTTGAGAAGTTCAGGGCACACATCATTCCCACCATATGTATCAAAAGGATATACAAGATGAATGAGCAATATTGCCTTTCTGTTTTTGTGTAGGTCTCTTTGGTTAGCTTAACAGCAAATGCATTGGGTTACTCTGAACTTGGTGCCATTAAGTCCCTTAGGACACTAAGAGCTTTGAGACCTCTAAGAGCCTTGTCGCGATTTGAAGGGATGAGGGTAAGACAAAATGAAAGACTCTGAAATAATGCATGCATACACACACAGAAGCAATGCATGCAGAATAATCAACAACAAATCCATGCAGAAATGCTACACTACCATCCTATATATTTTACATTTGTCTATAACATATAAGCAGAAAGCTTCATCTGCTTATATGAATTCATGTGTTATTGCACACATTGTTACACTTCTTTAGGCTCCTTGGCCTTTCACCCTATTTCATATTTCGTTGATGGCCCAAGGATTTATCAACTGCATGGATCTATGCTATGTTTTTACAAAACTGAATTTATCCCATACCAATAAATTCTTCTACAGTTAGAACAGTTTTAAAAAAACTAACACTCCTCCAAAAAGTTTGTGCACATATACGCACATATATATGCATGTGTGTATTTCATACAGGTATAGAATATCATGTGTAGTTTCAGTATTCTTTAAATATTAATTGTGAATTTCTGTTACAATTTAAAAATTTTGCAATGAATTCCTATGTTAAGAAGTAAATTGGCAGTGTTAAAATACCTTCTCCCTTTTGGGTTGGAAGTACTGCATTCTGTTGAAGACAACTTTTCTAGTGTATCTGTGAGATGGAGCTGGCTTTATGATTTCTGGCCTAAGCTGATTGCTTACTGCTTTCCATATTAATTTTCAAATGTTGATTATTATCTATAGAGCACTAAGCAGCCTGAAAACATATCAGAAGACATTTGCTGACAGAGTTGGGTATATTTGAGAAATTACTGTCCCCAACTGTTATGACTCCATTGGGCTTTCATTTTATTCCAGTGCAGTCATCTTGATTAGTTTAGATAATTTCTTTAATGCACTGAAATGGACATTGTGCTTTCTGCTATGACATGAAAACTTAGAAATGTTTCTCTTAGGAGCAGTAGTCAACTACTGGAGATGGTACATATTCAGAGATTCAGCCTCAAGATGTCTGAGTTCAGGGTCCGTACATCTGCTTTGGACATATTGGCATAGATTTAATCATCAGATGTGCCTGAGTTGAAATCCTATTGCTGTAATTAAAAGGGATCCTTGTGTCAGATCCCTACTGCAATCACTGATCTTTGGTAGCCCAAGTTATGATGGGCAAATTTATAAGTCAACTATAAATTGGTGAGCTTCTGAAGAAAAACATGATGCTTTGTGTATGTGGAAAGCAAAAGACTTCAACCAAAGGGTTCTAAATTAAAATAGAAAATGCAACTTCCTTGCCTCTAACGCATCTCTGGAACTTTGCTGAAACATATTTGAAAATTTGGGATGTTTACATCAGATACAAGGCATATCTAAAATCTCAATAGTAAGTCACAAAATACACATTAGCTGTGTTTCTTTTCATGAGATTCATTAGAAAAAGAAACTGAATACAAAATATTCAAATTTTATATGCACAGTAAATTGCATAAGTGACAATTTAACGTGGCAAGGGAAAAACAATCACTTGCCATGAAGGTTTATGGGTAATTGTCAATCCCATAATTTCCATGTTGGTGTGACCTTTACCTACTGATTTGATCCTGATATGCTAACTGTATCTCTTAGTAAAATATCCAGATGAAGAGATTTATGACTTCATTAAAAAATATACGAGAAAATAGCAGATGAGATTAGATAACTTCGCACTAGAAATTAAACTTTTATTTTAATTAGTTAATCAATTAACCATTGAAATTTGCCTTCTTTAAAGCAATTCATTTCAGGCTTCATGTCTTTAAAGATACAATAGCACAAATGGTGAAGAAATTAATCTGGAAAGATTTTAATGTCTGATACATGACATTCAAGATGTCAGTTCATAACAGTAATTTCATTGGTATTTAACATCTGTGAACTTAAAATATGATAATATAGGACAATATAGTATGGTGCAAATATTGGCATAGGCACTTGAAATTACTTCTGGTGAGCATTGTACTTCTTATATATAAGCAAGAAATTCCATTCTAAATATCCAAAATTTTTCATCCACCATACTATTCTCTAGAATCAGGACTCGTGCCTACCCAAAGTAATAATTAATAAAAAACATCTCTCCTATGGAAAATATGTTTCCCCTGCATCTTCCTACCACTGCTATAGCTAGGGCACATGCTACCTCTTTTTTTTAACCACTAAACAACATTTTCAAATATCTTTGTAATGCTTTCCCTATTTTCACTTGATGTCAGGCCTTGTTCTCTTTTCTTACACTTTTACTACTAATGCAAGCTAGGAGGTGTCTGGATCACTGTTTTCAGTCAACAGTATGCTTTGGTGTCTTCAAATTTTATTCATTTTACAAGCTGGTCCTGCTATAGCTTCAGGACTAAAACCAGAGAAAGTAGGTCAGCTGGAGAAATCCAGTAATTAAAGAACGAAGAACGTGACTAGACCTGCAGCTGTAGCAGAAAGAGGAACAGAATTCTTGGATGTAATGCTACTGAAAGCTCAAAGACAAATATTTTCACTCAATAACTATCCTTTTATATCTCAATATATTTATATATTTATATATCAATATATCTCCATAGATCTCAATATATTTTTCATACTGGATGATATGACTACTTTTAAGAAATTTATTTTTTTTTTTTAGTAGAAGAATTGAGATAACTTTAAATAAAAAGGAAAACCTAATATACATTTGGAAAATAAAAATGAACTGGGGGGAAAATGATGTTGCCAAACTTCTTACTAAAATCACTGAGTTCATGAATTTACAATTAAAATAATTCAGCGTTATTATTAAACTGTTCATTTTTTTAGGTCCAACTACTCCTCATGCCCTTCCACAGTCATTGACAAAACTGAGAGTACAAGTCTGTCAACAACCAATAGCATTGTTTAAATAGTTAGAATAGATTTATCTATTAGTATGGGAACCCTCTCTACCTGGCTGATAAATGATAAAATGTTATATTTTATTTAATTATTGATCGATGATAGGTGCTTTTACAGAGTCATAGTAATATATATTGAAAGAAACCTCATTTTGACCATCTCCTAAATTTAACATAAAAACTATTTCATTGAAGTCCTTTAGAATCTTAAATATTGTTCAAAATATGTAGCAGGCCAAAGATGTATTTTTTTTTTTGGTAGGAATGGAGCTCTGAATGTAAATCATGTATTTCTCATTTCCTTCAGCCTGTCTGCTGGATGGTATGGATAGTGGTGGTTCATCACCTAAACTAACATTCAAAGGTTTTATTTTATATTCTCTAAAATGGCAAGGAATTAAAGGGGATCTACCTAGATTACTAATTTTACAAATAATTGGTTCTATGGAATCTATTAATTGTAGCTACAAATGTAATGCCAAAATATTTTACAGGCTTAATCCAGATATTTATATTTCAAATAGACAAAAAAAACCCATACTAATGAATCATAAATAAAGAATGATTTATGTGCTGCATCTTTAAAACAAAATCCTCATTAGGGTCTAAAGATTTGGTTTAGTTGTTTTTGCAAAATTAGTAGCAGTGCTTCTTAGTTATTAAATTTTATGTTATTAGCCTCACAAAAAGATTTAAACCAGGAGTTAACTAATTTAGTAGTTCATCAGTTCCATCAGTAATTCTCATTCATAATGGACCTACTTTCTCCTTAATGCTGTTTTCTTTACAATTTTATTTTTATTCTGGTATGGTTTTCAATCATTATTCATCATCATACATGAACTCATTTTCAATTTTTTCTTTCCTGAAGCCTGATTTTTCCCAAAATGCATTTGGGAATGAAATCAAATCTTTCTTCTTCAAGTCTTCTCTGCCACTTGCCTCAACGCTACTGGCTTTTCCATGTTCAGATACTCATCTGGTTTCCTGGTTCAACATACCAGCTTTTCTGATTTTTTGTATAGGCATTGAAATGAACATGCATACATCCCTGAGTTTTATTTTATTGAAAAGAAGTTTTAAAATAACTTTCAATTTAAAATTAGCACAGTAGTATTGATTTGGTCTGTTTATCCAGTAGACATGTAATAGAAAAAAGTTTATCGTATTTGATGCAATCAGTTATTAGAAACACAAAGTAAATGGTTTCGCAGACACAGGTTTAGTAAATATTCTAAAACAAATTAATAAATTGCAGACTTTTTCTAGTTTTGACTTTGTTTGTTTGTTTTATGTGCTTATTCTTCTTTTCCCTGTTCCATTTGCTATTATGTAAGTAATTTTATATATAATTATGTTGACATTTTATCTCTATATTGCATTTTTTTTTAAGCTCAACAATTAAAAAGCAAACAAACAAAAAAGTAACACAGCTATTAGGATTAAATATAGAGTGTTACATTTAAAATAGGCTGATGAACCATTTTTATAAGATTCTTATCCCTATGTTCTTAACAGTGTTTTTTGTTTCATTCGTACTCTAGGTGGTTGTGAATGCCCTGTTAGGAGCAATTCCATCCATTATGAATGTGCTTCTTGTTTGCCTTATATTCTGGCTGATCTTCAGTATCATGGGAGTTAATCTATTTGCTGGAAAATTTTACTACTGTGTTAACACTACAACCGATGAGAGATTTGACATCAGCCAAATCAACAACTACAGTCAATGTGAAGAGCTCATAAAAAACAATGAAACTGCCCGATGGAAGAATGTGAAGGTTAACTTTGATAATGTAGGCCTTGGTTATCTTTCTCTGCTTCAAGTGGTAAGTCATCACTCCTTAATTTCTACCTTTTTCTCCATCTCTGTTGTTTACTTTAACAGTAAAAAGTAATTTTTCATTGCTTCTTTCCTTTAGAGATCTTGTCTCCTACTTCTTGGTTTGGAATTATAAAGTGTGGGATAAATCCATGTCTCTGTAGAAATAATACAAAGCACAGAGACTATACTGAGCATGATATATATATAATTCAAACCTAATTCACCTTAGCTACAATGACTCTATATCAAGTACACCTACTTTGTTCATACATAGAAAACAACTGTTATAGCAGATGTTGCTCATAGTTGATAAAAATGTTAATAGATGCTGTGTCCTCTATAGTCAGATACTATAATTTGCTTTCAGTTCTCATATATGAATAAAACATGTTATGGAAGAAGTCACCTATTAGCATTGCACTGCACTGGTGTTTATGACAGTCTTCTGCTCTTAAAGAAGGTTTCTGACAAGCAATATTCCAATAAAAACATGAGTTAAATACCAGTGTTCTGTTCATAGGCTACATTTAAAGGATGGATGGATATCATGTACGCAGCTGTGGATTCTCGTAACGTAAGTATAGGCCACTGACTCCATCTCTTTTGACTGAATGCCATGATTTAAGAATGTAATTTTAACATCTTTCAGTAAAAGTGAGAGAACAAGGAGTTATTATAGTTTTAGAGTTAAAGAAAATTGAAACCATAGGAAAAATATAAGAGCTGAAGAAAGCAGAGGAGCAGTCCTAAAGGATTCCGTGTTCTCTATGGTGCAGTTGGATCAAAATGATCAGTTCCACAGCAGACTTAACTATTGCCATGAAATGCCTTTCCTCCTCTCATTGTGCATTGAGTCATTATTTACATTTGAAAACAGGCACCAATACACAGCTTAGAGTCAATTTTTTGTAACATTTTTTAATAAAAGTTGAGACTTTCACTGTACCATGACAACTGCCTGACTCCTTTCTTCAGGGCACAGTTCCACTTCTTAACTTGGCCTGTCTGTGCATTTTCTCACCCTTTTACCTCCCCCTTGCTGCCTTGGTGCAAGCTATCCTCTGGTTCTAAGTAAACAACCGAGTAAACTATACTGGTAAAGCTCCAGCATATTTGGTAAGCTGCACTCACAGTGGGAGGCCTGTTGTAGTATTATAAATGTGCATAGTTGTAACAAGAAAATATGCTTACTCTAAACATGCCCGTCCTCTGCAATCCAGGGCAGTTTCTGGTGTTTCTGGTTATCTATAGACTCAGCCAGATGGTGTTATGCTAATGTAAACCAGTTGTGCCTTCAGTGTTTATTCGATGCTTACATACACCAGTTACATTTTAAAAAATGAATTAACAAGTTTGATAGCAAAGCTCTTTGTCAAGAATGTAACTTCATAAACGGAAGATCAGTGGCATGGATATGTGGAACTTGACCATAAGAAGCAAAGATCAGAATAATAGAGTCCTAAAGTCTCTCCAGGGGACATTTCATTCTGTGCTTACAGTTAAACTAAGGCTTAGTTTCTGTGCCTTGTTTGCAGGTTTTGGATCAGCCTAAGTATGAAGATAACCTGTACATGTATCTTTACTTTGTCATCTTTATCATCTTTGGATCATTCTTTACCTTGAACCTTTTCATTGGTGTCATCATTGACAATTTCAACCAGCAGAAAAAGAAGATAAGTACTCCATCATTTTTTTTTAAAAAGGAAGAAAAAAAATTTGCTTATTTTTGGTAGATAAAATACACAAAATATTGTTTCTTCATTTTATAATAAACTAGTAGGTACTCTGCATTTGCAATATGTTAAATTATTAAAGCTTATAATTTGGCTTGATGAAGTTTTCATGGAAAATGACAGCATATATCTGTCTATGGTTACTGAAATAATGTCATATTTGTAAAGATGTGGATTTAGGGCTGGAATCTAGACTAATAAAAGGGCTAAGTATTGAAATAGCTAAGTGCAGCTATAAAAACTCTTAGCTATACTACCTTCATGTCTCAGAACTCATCAGTGTAGATTTAAGAACTGGAACAATAAATATTGTATTATCTTTATTTATACTCTCCTGAGTCTTTATATTTTGTCAACACTGACTCAAAAGATACCAGTGTTTCATCTGCAGAACTTAAGTAGCTGGCTACATGAAGTGTTATTGGAGGGCTGGGCATGCTGTTGGATCCATTTGCTGAAATGGGTTGAGATGGAAAGAAGGTAGTGCTTTTTTCTACTCATTCCACACACATTCCAGGATCTTTTGCTTCAGGTCCTGACCCAGTGAGGGGAGAAGAGGTCATGAAATATGATACCTCCTTATTCCCCTTTGGTATCATAGATATCAGTTCTGAAATTTTGCCAAAATATACTCTAAAGGAAACCCAAGAGAAGAATGGAGTGTTTAATTAGTTTGTGCCTCTGTAATAACTGATGGAATTTATTAGAACAAAGAAAAGCACCTCGCCTTCCTCTGTATCACCCCTCTTCCCAATGAAACGCAGAGGTCTACCACAAACTATGTAAGTTCAAGAGACTCACAAAAGAACATTCTAAACATCTCCAAAAAACATCCTAAACATTGAGTGGAATATGGAAAACAAGATTCTGTTACCAAAGTTCTAATAAGCATGATAAAAGGGTATCTGTTGTGTCTGTCCTAACTTTTCCCACAGATAATGATGTGAACAAGAGTGACTATTACTATTTAGTATCTTTGTTTGTAAGTAATGAATAGAAAGATGTGATTGTAACCAGTTTTTGTCTGTTTGGTTTACTTTGGAGGTCAAGACATTTTTATGACAGAAGAACAGAAGAAATACTACAATGCAATGAAAAAACTGGGTTCAAAGAAACCACAAAAGCCTATACCTCGACCAGCAGTAAGAATAAAAATATTTCTTGGTGTTTTAACATTTATTTTAAACTAGGATTGTTTCAAATACACATGAACTTGTAAGCTAAAAAGCCAAATGATATAAGAAAAGCCGTATTAATCTGAAATCCATTTCTTTTTCTCTTTTGTCATTTGAATATGGAGGAGTTTTCCTTTTCCTCTCCCCTCATTTCCTCTCTGCTGAGGGCCACGACATTTTATGTGGCATTTTTTCAAAACACTGGTTTGACTAGAACAATTAAATGTAGCAACATATTTGTGAAAATATGTGAAAGCCTTAGGGCACAGGAAGACTGACACTTTTGTATAGGAGCAAGTTACCTTATCATTGCCTGAGAAACAGTCCTTTTGCCCCATACATTCCTGTTATACAATCCATGCAATGATTTGCTGTCCTGAGCAGGGCTACTGTAGCACTACAGAGCAGGATTTGTCTGGGGCAGAGTCATGCCAGCTCTGCAGTTCTACTTTGGATTGTGGAACCTGCTCAGTGGCCAGTCCAGCCATCAGTAAATTCTCTATAGTTGACAAATGGAAGATAATTCTTTTGAAGGCTGTGCTGGTGGCAGTTAGTTAACAGTCTGTGCCACAAAAGGTTACAGTGAACTAGTACAGGGGAGCAAAGTGTCCTTTGCAACTGTAAAAAAATGCACTGAGCATATTTTGAAATGATCCCTTTAATCATAGAATGATAGAATCATAGAATTATAGAATGGTAGGGTTGGAAGGGACGTTTAGAGATCATCTAGTCCAAACCCCTGCAGAAACAGGTCCACCTAGATCAGGTCACAGAGGAACGTGTCTTGAAGTTCTCCCAGAAAGGAGACTCCACACCCTCCCTGGGCAGCCTGGGCCAGGGCTCCCTCACCCTCACAGTGAAATAGTTTTTTCCTATATTTAAATGGAACTTTTTGTGCTCCAGCTTCATCCCATTACCCCTTGTCCTGTTGCTAGCTACAACAGAATAAAGGGATGTCCCAACCTCCTGACAGCCACCATTTATAAATTTGTGAATATTAATGAGATGACCGTCAGTCTCCTCTTCTCTAGACTAAACAGCCCCAGTTCCCGCAGCCTTTTCTAATAATGGTTACAAACAGTAGTTGCATTTATATTTAATTTCTGTTTCCATGTTCTAACTGGAAAATTCAAACAAATGAAGTCTTTCATGGAAGACATGGAATGCCTTTCATACTAGGTTTAGATAATTTGTAACAATTTTGAAAAATAAATGTTAATCAATGCATATCATAATTGATATTTTTTTGTTCCCTCCCCAGAATAAATTCCAAGGCATGGTCTTTGATTTTGTAACAAAACAAGCATTTGATATCAGCATCATGATACTTATCTGCCTTAACATGGTCACAATGATGGTAGAAACAGATGATCAGAGTGAAGACATGGAAAACATTTTGTATTGGATTAACCTTGTGTTTATTGTACTTTTCACTGGAGAATGTGTCCTGAAATTGATTTCACTTCGTCATTACTACTTCACTATAGGCTGGAATATTTTTGATTTTGTGGTTGTCATTCTCTCCATAGTGGGTAAGAACAATTATTTTTAATGAAATGGCTAATTCTGTGGAAAGTGAAAGATTTTTGACATGCAAAGTCATATTTTGGCTTGATACTATCGCTGGCAAGTCTGATCACAATTTTTTTGTCTTCTGATTTCATATTATCCATAAAGTAACTGAACAGTATGGTAAGAATTTCTTTAGCAATAGGTTTAATACACTCTCACTTTTCTATAAATTGAAATGAGATCTTTATTCTGTATTCAGTACAGATCCCTCAGCACAGAAATAAACTCAAACATGAAAAGCAATTTTAATATAAACTAACAGTTGCAGCTACAGGAAAATAGTCCAACAATCTAAAATCCAAAAGCAAAATCTGTGTGGGATTGTTGTTCTGGTAGCATGCACAGCAGAGTAAAACCCTCAGCTTACTTGAGAGTTTTGCTTGATCCTGAGAGGTTTTATGCCTAAGCTAGAGTGAGCAACTGGAGAAGCAGAACTGAATAAATGGCTCCGCTAATCTTCGCTTAATCTAGAGCAGAAAACCTGAAAGAACTTGAGTAAAAATTCTGTCATTTTAACTTCTTAGATCTCCTTAATATGCAAATTGGTTTTGCCATTTTCGTATGGAAATGGGATGTAGTTATTCTTCTGCTTTGAAGTACATAATAAAATGTTCAATTCTTCTACTGTTCAGTCAGTTCTAAGAAGCCTCTTTATTATCAGGCTTTTTTATGTTTTGTATTGCTGTGTCATTAGTAGTAAACTTGTATTCACATTTTTTCATGTGTGACTAAGAAGTTGCATTTCTCTTCAAGAATACATATTTTCTTTCAATACCATTTGACTACATGGCATTTTAGTACTATTATAAATATGAGCTTTCTTCAGATTGAATTTTTTACCATTAAACAGAAAGCTATTCCTCTAGTCTCAGTATTTGGTAGTCCATATACATTAGTTATCGCTTTGTCCTAGAAAGGGTTTATTTTATGTATTTGTGCATTTGTTTGTATATGTAGTCATTAATGCAGCTTTTCATTATCCTGCAAAATATTTCAGAATTTCTGTTGGGATTTATGAGTTTCCAAAGCACAGCAAACTGTAAAGGTTTTGTAAAAATGACTGAAAGGCTAATTTCTAAAGTCTGTTCAAATAATCTTCTTGAAGTTCTACTATGTTTTTAAGGTAAATCTTTAGCAGTATTTTTTTAATGCAATAACATTATTTACTAATTTAACTTGTTTTTCAACAGGTATGTTCTTAGCTGAGATGATTGAGAAATATTTTGTGTCCCCAACACTATTCAGAGTCATCCGATTGGCCAGAATTGGTCGAATCCTGCGTCTCATTAAAGGCGCTAAGGGAATCCGCACTCTGCTTTTTGCTCTCATGATGTCTCTTCCTGCTTTGTTCAACATTGGCCTGCTGCTCTTCCTGGTCATGTTTATCTATGCGATATTTGGCATGTCCAACTTTGCCTATGTGAAGAGGGAAGTTGGGATTGATGACATGTTCAACTTTGAAACGTTTGGCAACAGCATGATCTGCCTATTTCAGATTACCACGTCTGCTGGCTGGGATGGTTTGCTCGCCCCAATTCTTAACAGTGGGGAGCCAGACTGTGACCCCCACAAAGATCATCCAGGGAGCTCTGTGAAAGGTGACTGTGGCAACCCTTCCGTTGGGATTTTCTTCTTTGTCAGCTACATTATCATATCATTTCTGGTCGTGGTGAACATGTACATTGCTGTGATTTTGGAGAACTTCAGTGTTGCTACTGAAGAAAGTGCTGAACCCTTGAGTGAGGATGACTTTGAGATGTTCTATGAAGTCTGGGAGAAGTTTGATCCTGACGCAACACAATTCATAGAATACAGTAAACTATCAGATTTTGCAGCTTCATTAGATCCTCCTCTTCTTATAGCCAAACCAAACAAAGTCCAGCTTATTGCAATGGATCTGCCCATGGTAAGCGGTGACAGAATTCACTGCCTTGACATCTTGTTTGCTTTCACAAAGCGTGTTTTGGGGGAAAGTGGGGAGATGGACGCCCTCAGAATACAGATGGAAGATCGGTTTATGGCAGCCAATCCTTCCAAAGTCTCCTACGAACCAATTACAACCACATTAAAACGAAAGCAGGAGGAAGTATCTGCTGTCATCATTCAGCGTGCTTATAGACGTCACCTTTTAAGGCAAAAAGTCAAAAAAGTTTCATGTATATTTAATCAGGAGAAAGGTAAAGATGAGGACGATCTGCCCATGAAAGAAGATATAATTATGGATAAACTAAATGAGAACTCTACTCCAGAAAAAACAG
Source organism: Urocolius indicus (assembly GCA_013401255.1). NCBI lineage: Eukaryota > Metazoa > Chordata > Aves > Coliiformes > Coliidae > Urocolius > Urocolius indicus. The sequence continues at coordinate 125,478 of WBNH01000951.1, forward strand.
ACATGACCCCATCCACAACCTCCCCACCATCCTATGATAGCGTAACAAAGCCAGACAAGGATAAATATGAAAAAGACAAATCAGAAAAAGAAGATAAAGGTAAAGACAGCAGGGAAAGTAAAAAGTAACACAGAAGTCTGTTTGTGATAATAAACTGTTTACAGCCTGAGAAAGTAGGTATTTGTGTCAACAGGACTCCTGTAGGAGGTACATGCCAAACTGACAGTTTTTACATATATAAATATATATATAATTATATATATATATATAAAAGGTCAGTGCCTATTAACAAGACAGTGACCCCTCGTCATCAAACTGCAGCTCTGTAAAACAGGGTAACATCTTGACAGGAGGTTGTTGTTTTTATTACCAGCTGACACTGCTGAAGAGAAGATAAAATGGCCAATCAGACTGTAGGGACCAGTTAAAAACACAAGGTGCGAACCTATGAATCTCTGTGTTTAACATGAAACACACAGTAGAAAAATTGTATCCACTGTTTGCATTTCAACAGCCACATTTGCCATATTTTTACGAAAATCAGTGTTGGTGAAATTATCATTTTTTAATTCACAGGTTGTTTACTATTATATGTGACTATTTTTGTAAATGGGTTTTATGTTGGGGAAGGGGGTATGAGAACCAGGTGTTCTACTCTCGGATTCTCTATAATGTACAGACAGAAGTGATTTGCATGAAGGCATGCTGCACTTGTAGTTCATGCATGGAAAAACATGACGTCGCACAAAGCAGCAGAGTCTGACTACTTCCATGTTTCAGGGTGGCTCTATATTTTGAGGTGCTTAATAACAGTATCCATCTAGTATCTCATCCAGACAAATCTTAATGTGCCTGTAAAGTCCCATAGAGTCTACAATAATAGAACAGATATTTTATTTTTTCATAAGTCACTTGACTGTAGTTGAATGATCTCTGCATTAAAAATTTACTGAGGGACATAGAGTCTGTTTTTAAGTATTCTTCTGCAGAAAACAGCTTACCTGAACTTGGGAAATTGAATTTACCAAAAACTCGCAAAACTTAAGGATTATGAAGTTGTTCTGCTTCACCCTGCAGTATCGTTTAGCCATCTTCTGCTCTCAGCAAGGTTGACATTGTATGTGTTGATTAAAACAGTACCGTCTTATGTAAATAGTTATTTTATCCCGTGGTGCATGTTTGAGCAAACAAATAATGACCTGTGCACAATATTAATTGCATCAAATATGTACCACAGTAAATGTAGTTTGCAAGCTTTCAACAGCTAATATGAAGTATTCTGTACCATTATAGATAGTTTGGAAGCTATCACTGATGCATGTTTATCTTGCCTTTGCTGCTGTAATTTTACTCCTTCCACTGTTTAAAGTCTAATATGGGAAGCCATATCTCAGTGGTTAAGTGAAACAAATTGTTCAATCAGTCATCATTCTTTCATGACATCAAGCAATAGTTTGCAGCTATTTAAGAGCTTCTTGCTTTGCTTTCTAAAATTTTAAGTGACTACTGTACGGTGTATAGTCAGACTGTGCAGGGTATGTCGCAAACTGCTTAATCTGATGAAAAAAATTACATGGATAGAATTTTCTAAGAAAATATAAATATTGTAAAAAATACCATTTTATTTTATTTTTCAGCGTTTTGTACATAAAATAAGAAAAGAGAATTACCTTCAGGTTGATGTCACGGTCACTTTTGTTACTTTCTATCCATAGCACTTTTTAATTCAAGAACTTCACAAAATAAGAAACAAAGGAAAGAATGGGGTAGCTTTAGGTTTCTGCTTTTTTATTAGTACTGTATTTTTGCACACATTTTAATGTGAAGTAAGTTTCAAACTGAGTCCAAAATGCACTTGCTTCCAAATAGATATAACTTGTAATTGAAATGTGGTGGGGAAGATTTGTTTAAAATTCTAGCACTGCCTGCATCAGAAGTTTCAAGGTAGTCTTTTTATTCATGAAATCTTTACCAGTGTTTGTTTACATAGACTATTCTTATTCTTGTTGATTCATGCTGCACTAGAACTGTTCTAAATATAATATGGGATCCACAAGGTTTTGGTTTTTTGTTGTTTTTTTTTTTCCACAGGAATTAAATAGCAAACTTGTATAATTGACCACATCAGGACATTTTGTGTTTCTTACACAAGCAAAAATTCGATGTTGACTCCTCCTTTTACAAAAATATTGACTTGTGTGTCGGTGAACTGCATGCAGGAAAATGCTATTACCATAAAGACCAGTAAAACACATTACAGTTGAGCCAAAAGAATAAAGACTTCATTTTTTATTGTATTTAATTGTTCTGTCTTTGTTTTCATCACCAAAAAATATTGGCTATCAAGAGGTGCTATGAAAATAAAATATGAACATATAAAGTGTTAGAAACACGACGTAGTGATGAAAATTCATTATCACAATAGCTTTGTGAAACGTAAAAAATCGAAGCTGTATGCTTGCCAGAAGATCTTCAATATGATTTGCACTTGCACTCTTCAGGTTATTAATCCTAATTTGAACCATTTGCTAGCAGGCTAATGTTTATGTGTACATGATGCTTAAACCTCTTTTTTATGTCAAGTATTCTGAAACAACTAGAAAAACAGACGTTAAAGAAACTAGCTCTCAAGGCTGCAAACCAGTATGTATCATTTCAGTGGTACTATACATTTGAAGTAAAGAATATCTTTGTGTTGTAAGAAAAAAATAATACATATTTTGTGAAATATAGTTTCTTGTTTTGCTTTAAGACATGAGGGACAGAGATCAGCAGAAACTTTGCTGGAAGTTTTAGTAAAGCATCATATTTGTGGGTTTTTTTTTGAATCTTAGAGTGCTGAATGCAATTATATATTGTGAAAATGCTATAATTTTAAACTTCGATAGTGAGTTTACTGGCAGTACTTTCCACTGTCAGGGAGCTGGCGCATACTTAGTGCTGTGTTAATGCCCATGGAACGGCTGACACCAGAATTCAGGAGGTAGGCGTGGAACAGACATTGCAAGAGTGGTGGCAATGGAACTGAGAATAATTTTTAATTTTGGGAGCAGTAATATAAGTATTTACTGTATCAGTCTTGTTATGTAAATTACCTAATCTATCTCCACTTTACAGAATCTCTAATGAGATGCTTGGAAGTATGTTGGGAAACTGCCTAATATTAAACTATTTCTTTTTCCCGTGGCAGGGCTTCCTATACTTAGAGACACAAAGCAGTTTCCCGAAAAACCTGACACAAAACATTGTCATTAGGCTTTTGACTGTGACATATGACTATCTTCTCAATGCATTAAAATGAAACATCACTTACATTGTTGCAAAGTCATTTCTGGTCCCAGACAACATGCTGAAATTGGTTCTGAATAAAGTAGCATTTGTGACACCAAAAGCAGGAGAGACAGATTTTTAGGTTGCAGTCACATTTGAATGCTATTTCTAAAAGGACATTTTTTAATGTTGTAAAGTAAAACCCTGTACAGGTGAAAAGCTAAGGACAACATAAACAAACTCTAATAATCATCACAGATGTGCAGATATATCTCTGTAGAATATTGGGAAAACCAGATGTGCCCAATCAGGAACGTGATGTGGAAGTGTTGGGTGTAGACTCCAGGAGAAACACTTCCCCATGGAGCAGTAGAATGGTGCCCGTCATCTCATCTTGCCATGATTTTCAACCACTATTGGGCTGTTGAGATCGTTTACTCCAAAAATGTGTACTGCTGTACTAATGTAGCAAGCTCTTAGACCACAGTGTTGCAATTAGATTTTTTTTACCAGTTGTCAGCGCAGGGTCTAAGATATGAAGAGACGAGAGAATCTGAAATTCTGTAATTTAAGGACAAAGGTTATCGCTGTTGGGTCTCTTTTGTGGAGGGATGGGTATTGGAAGAAAATGCAGATACATGTATTTGTATGAATTGACCATTCAAAAAAAAAAGAATATATTTCTTGCGGGGATTTATACTTATCAAAAGACTAGTGCAAATAAAGAAAAATAATCAAATACCTCAAAACCGACAAGCAGGTATGTTTCTGCTTGGGTGTCCTGTGTGTCCTTTTTAAAAAGAAACCCCCCCCAACCAAACGTAGCGACATGTACTAACAGCACCTGCACACAGACTGAAAGCCAATAACGCACAGGTGTGTTCAGCACAGCAACCTCCTGCCCGCTGCCCCAGTACGTTGCAGGAGCGCTCAAGCGGCGCTGCGGGGCCGTGCCTGCGGCCGCCAGGCTGCCTGCCCCGCGAGGCGAGGCCGGCCGCCGCTCCCTTGGCTCTTCTCCGCTGCCGGGTGCTGCGGAGTAGCCTCCCCAGCGCCGCCCATCCTCGGTTCTGCCGGCGGGCGCGGCATGGAGCGGCGCGGGGGACCTGCCCCCGGGCGGGCAGGGAGACGGCGGCCAGCGGGCGCCTCCGGAGCCGCCCGCGCCCGCAGCCGCCGGGGACAGGTCAGGGCAGCGCACGCGGGGAGGGGGCGGCTGGGGGCGAGGCAGCGAGCTCCGCGCGGGAGGCGGCGGCTGCGCAGAGCCACGGCGGGCGGCCCGGCGGCAGGTGAAGTCGGCTGGTGGAGGTGGCGAGCGGCAGCCAGGACCCGGCGGCACAGGTGGGTTGGGGCCGCACAGGTGCCGTGCGGTGGCAGGTGAGCGGGGGCGGTTTTGAGGTGAGCGCCCCAAGCGCGTTGGGTGCTTTTATCCGCAGGGGCGGAGCACAGATGGAGCCGTTGGTAGCCCAGGAGCCGAGGGTTTCGTAGTGAGGAGGAGAACAAACCGCCGGCGTGACGCGGGTTTGTAAGCTGCCAGAGAGAGAGCAGTCAGCTGCAAATCAAAGACTTACGGGGGGCCTCGGCTTTCAAACCACCAGCCCTGGGGCTCCCCTTTAGGGTTCGGTGGGTTTTAGCTGTCCCGAAGCGCTGGAGCACCTTTCCTGCCAGCTGCACCCGACAGCCCCTTGGTGGGAGATTTAACAGCTGAAGTCGCCCCACAAACGATTGCACATCCACATTTGCTCCCTTTGTTTCATCACAAACAAAGTGCCCGTTGGAGAATGGATGTTTTACATAATATGTGGGGGGGGAAAAAACAAAGCTCTGTTTGTAAATGTTAATATGTTTACTCTGGGAAGGGCTAAAGTAAATAAAAGACACAAGGGCAAAAAATGCTGGAGTTAGTTGGCTCCAGGATGAAACCTGTGCTGTTCAGTTATGTCGGGGAAAAAAGCAACTTGTAGTAATTCCTAAAATACTGCTTATAAAAATTGACTATAAGAAGAGGTCTGCCCTTTCTGTATGCCTGCTCTTACCAGTGTCTTTTTGGTTCAATATGTTATTTTTGCGTTCATTGTATGAAACATAGTTCAGGTAAACTCAGCAAAATACCTCACTAAGTGAGGGTGAGTGACTAAAAATCTCATCTACCATGATAAATTGAAACTTATAATTTAAGGTAGAGAATGCAATAAAGAGCAGGAAAAGCAAAAAAACTCCAAGAGATTGTTTCTGTCCTTATGACTAAGCATTCTTTATTTTAAAACATTCTTTGGTATCTTAGATGTAGTTCTTTAGGTCTGTCTGGCTTTTGTCACGAAATAGAACTTCCAGCAGTATGTAGTCTAAGTTTGATTTAACTTAGAGAAATCTATTTGTAATTAGGGTTAGGTCATCTCAGATTGCTGGAATATAAAGCACTTGAGTCTAGGCTGGCTTCTTCACTCTGTGGGGACCCTCGCTCATGTAACAGACTAAGAAGTGTCTGGTGCATGCGATGTCACCTTACTGTGAATTTATCATTGTTACATGTCTTCTGTCTTACTGTTTAAATTTTGGATTCTGTCAGGGCATTTTAAGGACATTTAAAATAATTTCCTGCCTTTGTGATTGCATGGCAACGACTGGAGGGGGTGGGGGTAGAATAAGCAACTGCAGGAGGTTGCAATTGTGTTGTTACAGCACACATCCCCTATTGTAAATTATTGTACTTTGGAAACAAATGGCCTTGTAGAGAGGCTACAGATTAGAATACAGGCTGGTTTGGCATTTGTTGCATTGACAGCGCAGCAGTGGAAGTAGCAGCTCGCTTTAACCACTGACAGATGTTCCAGCACTGATGTAATACATTGATTATTTGCTTGAAGTGGAGAGAGGAGTAAACGGGGCTGAACCATGGTTTGTTTTCTTTTCTAAATGGCTAACTATAAATAGGGCAATCTTCTACAGGTGGTTAATGGTGACTAATTTAGAGAAACGTTGAGCCAGAGGGGAGTTGGAAGTCTCTGGCAGCCTGATGTTTGCATCTGAGAAATTTGGAGCATCCATGTTACTGAAATACTGACTCACCAAACAGATGCACTAAGTGAAGGGCTAATATATGCAGGTAAAATGATCTAGAAGATTATATATTTTCCTTCTTTTTTTACTGTTTTTAGTATGCTTTATTGTATTGAATTGGTTATCCTCACCAGTCACTTCTGAGAAGACACATGGTTTTGCTAGTTCTAAAAACTAGTAACAACACACTATTGTGAATATAAAATTTCACCATTACAAATATTTCATGCTTAATTGTTTCACTTCGTAAACTGCTTGACTTCTTGAGCCCAATTTAATTATGGTTGCAGTTTTTGCAAACTGTAATACGCATACAGGTGTCGGACCCTCCCACTGTCATCCTATTTACTATAGGGTTAAAAAAAACCCAAAAGCCTATTGAATTTCCCAAGTGAGCACATTCTTCGTTGAAAGTGCCTTCCATCACTCTGCATATCCTCAGTTATTTGATGATTTCACAAGAGCTGCGCAATTCTGTGCCAGGCTGGATAAGAAAGGAGTGTGGGCATGGCAAAATTGTAGGTAGCTGCCCTGATCAGTGCTCCGGGAAGGGAGATGAAATGAAGAATTAATCAGACCTAATTGGTTTCAGTGGTACTACATTCTGTGTAATGCATGTTCTGATAAGCAAGTGTTGTTAGAACAGATTAAAAAAATATGTATTTCAGAACAGATAAAAGAATGTTTTTTCTAATTAACGGTTTGGTGGAGCCATCTGGAACCATGAACCAGTCGGCAGCTAAGACCTGTGCTTAGTTTTCACAGTTTCTTTTTAAAGTAGTTTGTCGTAATCTGTTACTTAAGTGCTTACAATGTTAAAGAAAAATGTATTTAAAGTATATATTGAGGCCGCTTGGAAGTGCAAAAGCAATTTTTGCAGATACTGGTATGCAAAACTCTTCTCCAAGGTTCTTCAGCTTCATTGTTGCATTAAAAATCAACTTATGGTCATGATCATATAATTTTAACAGCATTTCTATGTAGTACTTTTCATATGATATTCTTTAAACATTTTATACCCTATGGATATTTGACAGGAAAACAATTTTGGCACCTCCAAGATTATAATGAGGTGCTGGAAAATATATGTTTGATAGTATGAAATCTGTGTTATTACATGGATCCTTTGATCAGCATGTTGGGTTTTGTATTCACACTTCTGGGAACTATTTGTGTTTAAGTGAGAATTGCATGACTCTAGGTTTGACACTGATTTTTCACTTTGCTTTGAAGTGCTAACAGCCTTCTCAGAAAGCATGATACTATTTTAGTAATCAAACATTAATTTTTGTTACCTGGTGAGAACACAGATACCAAGGGCTATTTGCCTGTATACCTAACCTTGAAATACTGTTTTAAACAATTGCATTATAAATCTTGCTTTTTACAGTCTGTCTTACACAATATTATTCTTGTGTGTGTGCCTTCTCATCAAGTGATTTAGTCTTTATTTATTGTTCATTGTCCTATATGTAGATGAACTGAGCAGTGTAAATAATTAGTTCACACTCTAGGAGGTGTGTCTGGAAAAGACGTATATACAAGTTGGTATTCTTGTATTATATATAGTACATCTTAAACACTGATTTGCATACTTAATGTTTTATAAACAGTACATGTATGAGAGCAGGTTTTAGAGAAAATGTGCAAAATATTTGTGGAAGGAGAGTTTGGAAGTAAGAATTGAGGAAACATTTTGTTTTCAGGTTGAAAATACCCAAATGTTTTTGATCAGAAAACCTGGACTACTGGTATTTTCCCAGCAGACATGTTTCTGTTCAAGCCTTGCTATGTCATGACTGGCTTTTTTTGCAGTTCCCATGACAACAAGGATTTTTGATCTGCAAAGCAGAATACTGTGTGTGGTTTGAGGGGGTATAAATTTTCTTTATTACGGAAGAAATTTTGATCGATAAAAGCTGATCAGGCACTCTGTGGTCTCATGCTCTCATCCCTCTCTTTAATAATCTGTGTTTTGCCCATAAGATTACATGTAAATGTGAATTCCTATTTAACAAGAGTTGTCTAATTGTTGACATAGTATAAGAGATGGTGGAAGATTTGTAAAGGCTTACTGTAGTGACAACATGGAAAATGTGTTGTCTTCCAGGTGGAGTCTCAGCAAACAAGGCTGTTATACGAGTATGTAAATTGGTATGTGTATATGTTTGTGAAGATCGTATATGTGTACAAAAAGTAATGAGAGAGAAAGTTGCTGAGGATTTGCATTGACTCCTGCTAATATTTACTTTGATTTGAACTTGTTTCTGAGATGCACTCACAAAATACTTTTTAAATTGACTTACACATTTTAAATCTCAAAATGCTGCTCATGACTAACAAACTAAAACTTGTTAACCTTGCTAACATTGCAGGTTTTGTGTGCATGTCTATCCCTCACCTTCTTGGATGAATACATGGGTGGCATGGGATGTTTGCAACGTGTCCTGAACCAAACAGTTATAGGAGAGGCATTGACACAGTAACTATGCTTTAGGGCATGGTATTTTTTTGTAAATTAGATTGTTGTTGTTTTTCCTTTTGAGCACTTGTTCCAAAAAAAGGAAGCCAATTCCGATTTATTGATTTCCCTCCACACCCCTGTTTGTTTGGGCTTGTTCTCTCTTACCAGTTACCAACAAAATACCAAAACAAAAAAAAAAAAAAAAAGAGGGAAATTGTGTAGTTAATGCCACAAACAGCATAGGTAAACTAGGCAATCACTGTTTGTTAAAAGCACTTCTGACTAGTACGACTAGGAAAGGTATCTTGATGACATCTGAAGAGCAATTGAGAGATACATTAAAAACAATTTTCAAAAGTGAAGGCAGCTGCCCGTGGCCTGCTGGTCTTCATGTGGCTTTGACTGAGAGACCTCTGTGTTCTGTTGCTGCCATCTCCACACACGTGTAGGATTATAATGGAATCATGAAAACAAAACCCCACCATACTGATCTCTGCAACTGAAGCTGCTTATCCACAGACATGCAGTTCTGCTGGAGAAGTATTGTACAGGAGTGAAGCAACCTAGTATTTAGGTGATAACTTCATCCAAAAACTCGCTTGTAAAAGACTTGTCACTAAGGCTGTCACCTGCGTATGTCATAACCGTGACAAAATAACTTACATAAACATGAAAGAGAAATCAAGCTTAGTGCCCATACCTGGGCATACTTTGGATATATATCATTTTTAGTGAAGCTAAGTTCTGAAATGACTAGTTTTTTACACACAACCCCTTTGCTACTATGGCATTCTAAGATATGTGTAAGTGCATGAACACAGTAAGTGCATGTAGTTTTGGTCTCTGTCACTCTTCTTGTGAAAAATAACTTTGAAGTCAGTTCAGTGCTAGTGTTGAAAGAAGGCTTACAGGCCTGCCTTAGTATATCATTCAGAACGCTGTATGGGATTCTGAAATATCCATTTTTGTGAATTCAAGAAAATTGAGGTATGACAACTGGAATTTTGAACCTGAATCTGCAAAGATTTACAGTGTGGATAGCATCTGGCAGTGTATTGCATAGCACTTCCTCCTCTGCCTCCAAAACAACCTCAACTATTTGTAAAAGTTTCAAGATTTGTTTGTTTGTTTTTCACTGAATATTTTGTGCAATGCTGCCTGCGAATTCAAGTTAAAAGGTAGTTGCTAAGCTTGCGCTTTGTACTTCAGAAATGTGCAAGGTTTAGGAGAAAGGATGCCTTAAATGCGTTTAAAGAATAAAAAGAGGGATGGGTTGGTTTTGATGTCAGATGTTTTCCATTGTATATGGAGAGGATGTGGAGCTGGTGATCCTACATGAAGGTGGATGAGTAGGTCAAACAGGTTCTGCATCTCTGAGATGCATTAGGAGGAGTGACAATGCGATAACACAATCACTAACTCCAGATTGTTCCCAGCTATGAATCCTCTGGTTGCAGCCTCCACTGTTTCTCAGCATGTGCCATTAACATTTAAGGGCTTTTCAGACCGTCTCCCATCACCATCTGCTACATAATGGAAACAAAACAATGTTTTATGTGTGGAGCCAGCTGACTCTGAATGGAGTTGGACGTTTGCAAAATCCATCTCGTCTTGTTTATCTGATTGGTCTCATTGACATACTGTGAAGTAGTCACTGGGCTGTCTTTTCATTATGGATGAAAAGTAAAAAAATGATAGTGACTCATTTACAGGGCCATACACTTTTTTTTTTTTTTTTTTTTGAGGAGTTTAGATATTGCATACTATATCTGTTTTCTCATGCTTGTGTACAAGAAATATGGCACATCCTGATGTCTATGTCATTAGAAGGGAAACATACTCCATGTGTGAAACATCTTTTCAGCGTCACTGTGTTGGTAACATTTGTCCAGAATGGACAATGAGAAGGCAAGCAACAGGATTTCATAGTTGCAAGTGTTCACTAGATGTCACTGCATCATCACACCGAACCGAAGCTCTCCCTGAGTTCTTTGACGATTGTGATACCTCTCTTATGAATAGGGATTTTAAATAAAATTCCTACTTTTGTCTCCAGAATGCAGGATGGATTAAATTTAAGAATAACTAAAGATTAGAAGTAATTAATTCAGTCTTGTTTTTAAGAGCAGTCTCATAAAAATGCTGATGTAGTAAAAAAATCCCAACATGTTTTGTGCTTAATAAAGGTATCTTTTAAAGACTTAGAATAGCTTCTCTATTGATCACTATCTAGCTTTCTTGTCAATATCTGGTATGTTACTGATCCTGGGTTTGACTAAAATTCCTATTAAGATGGGGGAAATTTACAGTTTTCATAATGATACATTATCTGTAACACAAACACAAACAGTTGCAAAACTGTTGTTTTCATTAAGGCATGTAAAAGATCAAATCTGGAAATGTCAGTCAAAGTGGAGTATAGGTACGAATATAGGTAAAATTGCCTGGTTTTCTGTAAGAAAATCTTGTTCTCTTGCCGTATTATGTCACTAGAATGAAATACGTTTACTGGAATGTCTTGTGATATTTGCACTTCAGTATTAGGTTTTATCTTTAAGTAGGTGTAAATTTATAATATTTGGCTTAGCATTACTGGTATATAATTAGAGAATGTATCTTTTCAGTCTATATTGAGTGATCAGCATTCCTCTAGAATTATAAATTGTGCAACAATGTTGGTTTCTGTTTTATATAAAAGTATTGGGTGAGAACTATACATTAGTAGGTTTAAAGAGCGAAAATAGTCATTGGCGTGATAAATGCGAACATATGACATTGCTCTTCCATATCTTCCAGTTTGTACTAAACTCTCCTAATACATTTTATTCCCTAGCACTTGGTGAATGGTGAAAGCATTTACATGTTGTCATTTTATATCTAATCTATTTGCAAGTAGGACCCTTTTTGGTACTGTTTCACAGTACTCTAAGGAAAGTGTTAATACTCATGCTAATGGATAAAACAAGTTAGTTTGGTTACAAATAGACATTTTTTGAATCATACTTAACACTATATTGCCACATGTTCAGCTTCTAGCAGAAATACTTCTATCAGTGATTGATGGGCAACCTTCAGTACTTCCCCTATTGTAGCTGCTATATAAGAGGAACATCGTTGGTGCACCTTTGTTTTTTCATAGCACTTAACTGTCAGAAAGTGTCTGTTTACCAGACAAAAGCAAGTTTCTTTCACCTTGGTGTCGTGGTTGCATCTCTCATCATGGGACACAGCTACCCAACTGGCCAGATTTTAAGACAAATTCTAATCAAGCTTGTATAACAAGGTCCATGAGACATACAGTAAGAGGGCATCATGAATTAAAATAGGCTCTTGTCTAACATGCTTCCTTGTGACAGACATACTGAAAATAAACATGTATGACAAGTTCTTAATAATGGAGAGCTTGAGTGACTTCTTACTGCATATGACTCTGTGTCTGTGAACATTGGGTGAAAGCCCATTCTCTACCTTTAATTCATAGTCATAGAATCACAGAATGGTAGGGCTTAGAAGGGACCTCTAAAGATCATCTAGTCCAACTCCCTCTGGCTCAAGGAGATTCACCTCGATCAGGTCACACATTAATTCCTCTAGGTGGATTTTGAAAGCCTCCAGAGAAGGAGACTCCACAACCCCTCTGGACAGCCTATGCCAGGGCTGGATCACCCTCAGAGAAAAGAAATTTCTCTGTGTTTTTCAGTAGAACTTGTTGTATACCAGCTTATGTCCATTACCCCTTGTCCTGTCACTGGACATTACAGAAAAAAACTGCCACCCTGTCTTCTTCACATTCACCCTTGTAAGTGTTCGTAAGATTCCCCCCCCTTAGCTTTCTCTAGATTAAATAGCCCCAGGTCCCATAGTCTTTCCTCATAGGAAAGATGTTCCTGGCCCCTGATCATCTTTGTAGCCCTCCACTGAACTCTCTCCAGAAGTTCTCTGTCGCTTTTGAGCTGGGGAGCCTAGAACTGGACACAGGACTCCAGATGTGGCCTGACCAGGGCAGAGGAGAGCATCCCTTGACCTGCTAACCACACTCTTCTTGATGCATCCCAGGATGCCATTGGCCTTCTTGGCCACAAGGGCACGTTACTGGCTCATATTTACTTTGTCATCAGCCAGGACTTCCAGGTCTCTCTCTGCAGAGCCACTCTCCAGCAGGTCAATCCCCAGTCTGTACTGGTGCATGGGGTTGTTCCTTCCCAGATGCAGGACTCTGCCCTTGCCCTTGTTGAACCACAAGAGGTTCCTCTCTGCCCAACTCTCAAGCCGGTTGAGATCCCTCTGAATGGCAGCACAGCCTCCTGGGGAATCAGCCAGTCGTCCCAGCTTGGTGTCATCAGTGAAGTTGCTGAGGGTACACTCTGTCTTCTCATGCAGGTTGTTGATGAAGATGTTGAACAAGACCGGCCCTAGAACCAACCCCTATGGAATCCACCGGTCACAAGTCTCCAACTTGATTGATCACCACCCTCTGGGCTCTGTCATTCAGCCCACTCTTGAACTACCTCACCATCCACTCATCCAAGCTCCACTATATGAGCTTTCTGATGAGGATGTTATGGGAGATGGTATCAGAAGCCTTGCTGAAGTCAAGATAGATGACATCCACTGCTCTCCCCTCATCTAGCCAGACAGCTAATTACTCATTAACTTCACCTGAATAATTATTTAGAATGGTGCAACATAAAGCAGATTCCATCATTATCTTAAAAATTGTTCCTAGCTAAGGCTTAACAATTTATGTATAAGAAATGCTGATTTTCATTTTTAAAGACAATTTTGAGATTCTTCTAGGAGATCTCTTCAGAATTTGAACTGTCTGAAAAGAGACTCTGCCCAGTGACAACATTTTTATCTTCCTGAGTTTGACATGTCTTAAGAAATTTATTTGAAATAATTCCTGGAGCTCACTTTCTTCTGTCCTGCTTTTTGTTACTAACCATGACATTCGGTTGATATAGTTTCTTTGAAGTTGATGATTCTGCTAAGCATTGTCTTGCGGGTCTACTGCTGCACTGAAAGTGATTAAGAAGGCTTTTGCAACTTGGGAAATCAATTTGATGGTTCTCTACAGCTGCAACTTTTAAAGTAATACACACTGTGGTTTTAGGACAGAAAATTGAACTTATGTCTCTGCAAAATATGCAAAGAGAAATTCAGTCATCCTGCATTGCACTGAGGTTTCCATCCGGCTGAAATGGATACACTAGCACAGTAGAATTTCTGAAGTTTTTAGCTGCTTCAGGGTATAGGCAGCTGTGTTCACTAAGAATCCAAAGCACTGATCCCTCTGCTATGAGTGGACTCTTAATGTAATAAGATTTTCTCTTGTGTCAATGTTAGACGTGTCTTTATTTTAGTTGAGAGCACTTCCTAAGCAAGTGAGAGACTTGGTTACGGTTCTTAGCTTGGAAGTGTTCAAACCCGCATCTACATCTTCCAGAGATGTACCATACTTGACAAGCTGTAAAATAATTTGTGGAAGATAGTGCTAATCAGGGTTCTATCTTTTGAGTGACACTAGATGAAAAGGAGTGTAACACTCTAACCTCATATTAGGCCATTCTGTTGTGTCGAGGGCTATCTAGGCTTCACAGGATTGTTTTGCAAATGGAGACTAGAGTCCTGTTCCCTCCCAAGTGAGTGTTCTTTTCTAGAACTCTTGCAAATCTGTATGTGAAGACACAGGTAGTTGTTCGCAGAACACTTTTCTTTGGTGCAGCTGCAGTTCAGGTCACTTTGGGAACAAGTACATTTTAATTTATCAGCAAACCTATGCATAATCATTTTTAATTCCACCTTAGCTATGACAAAGCAAAAAGATATATAATGACCTTTCTTGTTGCAAAGATCATGACAAATCAAGCACCTGTTGAATTTCTGAAAAGGCAACTGATCTTTCATATAATTTCTTTAGGATTTTTTTCCCCTCTTATTTTTTTTTGGCATCTCTGGTGCACGCAATCTTTATGTTTGCTTAACGTAAGTTCAATAGCTTAATTTAACACTGTACAGATCAGTCTGTAAGATTAAAAATGTTTACCCAGTGCCTATGTGGTGCTTAAGTTATGTTTGTTGCATGTATAATGGTGAATTTTACCTTAAAGAGCTTATTATGGCTTTTAAAACAACAAACCAAACTAGAAAAAAACATAAATGGAACAGGTGAAAGAATGGCTTCGAGAAAGCAGTAGTATTGAAGGGCTGGCAGGTCCTGGTTAGTACCACATCCTTATGGACTGGACAAGGTTTGCTCAGATGTTTTCTGTCCCTGTCTATGTTGGTGAGCTATGCATCAGCAGTGCTGAGAAAAAACACTGAGTATTATCTTGATAGTAACAGTGTGCAGACTTTATTAAAATCTTGCATGGGATAAAGAATTAGATTTTGCAAAAGTATTAAAAAATTATTACAACTTCTATTGATGGAAATATAAAGCAATGCCAGGTTTTTTAACCAAAAATTAGGTTATGAGAAAATGTATGATTTATGCTTACATAATGTACTCGAGGACCAAATTCACCATTTGGTCCCTTGTCTTTGATCAGTGGTTGACATATGGATGTGCAGAAAACTCAAAATCTGATACATAAGAGGGATGATACTAGTGTAGTCTTGTGAGCTGTCTAGTAATGCGTGCAGTCTGTTTGTGGGCAATCCACCAACGGTAACTGAGTATAAGATTGTTTTTAAGTGAATATGACTGATATGTGAGGCTGAGGACAGGGTGGCTATCATATGTGAAGCTGGACTGGGTGGAGACAGCAGAAGGTTGTAAGGGAAAAAACACATTAAGTGGGCTAGGACACTGTGTATACAATTGAAATCAAGATGGTTGAACAAAGGGCATAAATTATTAAATATTAATTAAGTTGATTTAATATGATTAAGTTTAATTAAGTTGTTTAATTTTATAATTTTATTCTTTGAAAAATGGGAGATCCTCACAATGCTAACTTAAAGTCAGCATCAAATGGCTGAAGGAAATGAATTTTGGTGTTATCCCTGTTCTTAACGTTTTTCCATCTTTGCTGTCTGAATTAGATGTATGTAACTAACTGCCATATAGCTGCTCAGGGTATTCATCTTCACACATTTAAAGGTTTGGTCTTTTTATTATGTTGGTTTACTCCCTGCAGTGAAGCTTTCTGAATGACTATCAAAAAAGGAAAATATTTATGATATCTGTTTGTTATTTAGTAAACTTACTGGAATGTTTGCATATACACACATGCACTTATGATCTCTCAGTTAAAATTTCAAGCATTTTCTCTAAATGCAGATTCAGTCACAACATCTGTGGGGATCAATTACCACAAGCATTCCTTGTAAGCCATTCTTGCTTTTGAGTAGGAACTTTGATCCCACGATGGAAGTATAGCTGTTGAAGAGTGATATTGTTGTTCCTTCATCAACAATATGTGTTATTCATGGTCCTAAAGTTGGGGGTTGATGATGGGTATTTTCCATGTATGGTCTTTGGTATTTATTAAATTAAAAAGACAATAATTAAAATTTCCAAGCAGGCTGGGACACATGCATTTTTTTTTTTTCTGGCATCTTTATGCATAATTGTCAGTTAGGTCATAAGCGGATTGACTCAAAATTAGCTTAAAATGCACATCAAGTCACTGCATCAGTAGAGGAAGAAGAAATATAAGTGAAAGAAGAAGCTCCTCTAACCTGCAAAATAAGCAGAAAGAAGGACCCTTATTAATCTTTCAGGTACTCAGCTGAGGTGACTAAGTAAAATCTTGTAAAGTGCCTGTCATAGCAGTGAGAAGTGGTATTCCTCCGTGGCCTAGTTGTCAGTCTGTGTTTGTATTCCTTCCAAAGGGGATAGTACCTCATCTTTTATCTTGCTGTGCTATGCCAGCATTATACTTCTCACTGCAGCAGATTTGAGTGGAAACCAAGTTTGGTGTGGTTTTTTTAGTTTGTTTGTTTTTACAGAAAATAAAACTGGATTGGTAAACTTGTTCAGATTTGCTTTGCCTTTCAAGTATTAAGCATAGATTATGGTTCAACTGAAAATTGGTTTATGAAGTCTGATGTTTTAGGCTTGTGTAGCATTATGTGGTTATGAGAAGTTGATTTTTGGAAGAAGCTTCCCGACTTAGTGTGTAAATAAGAGAAATTGGAAATAATTTCCATGCTTTGTACGGTATAACTTTATAAGATATAATTGCTTTATAAGATAGTCACAGGTGAATTAATGGATATCCATGTGTACTCTTGTGCAGAAGGTCTTTGCGTACCTTTTCTCTCTTTCATGTCATTTATTATACCACTTCTGATTTCACTGAATGCAGATGGCTGTACTCTTGAGTTGATTGAAGGAATAAAAATGGATGTTAGTAAGTGGGTGGGAGTATGAGGAAGTTGAAATTTATGTAACTTGCATTTCTAAGAAGTGAAAATTAGTCTGCCTTGAATGTTTCTCAGTTTTGCCCTGATATTTGTTCCCACCTGACTGTTTTAATGGAGGGCTTGGTTTGGTACTGTTCTGAACTGGAACAAACATTGTTCAGCACAACTGCTTCTGAGACAATAGAATCTTCTAGATTCTATTAAAGAATAAACCTATATGAATGCTGTAGTAAGGTAATTCTCTTCTTTCCTGAAACTTTCAATTTTCAAACTACATGATCATGTCTTTTTACTGTGCATCACCCATAATTGTCCAGATGCTTCTTCAACCTGAACAATCATCTCTTCAGGCTTCATTAAATGCAGTCAGTAGGGCATTGAAGCCAGTATAGCTCATGGTGTATCTTCTGTATTTTAACACATTGTTATTTCTTACTGCAGAGTTCTGGGGTTTTTTTCAGAGATTCATGGAAATTGTTATCACATGTCCTTTTTGATTGCTTCTTGCTATTTAAACCTGGGACTAAAGGAATCCTATGTCCCTTGAAAGATTTCTAAGCCTAGTAGATGATGCATCTGTCCATCATTTGACGAAAAGAAACCTTAATTCTCCATTTGTTTTCTATTGTAAATCATAAGTAATTTCCTTGCAATTGCAACAGCTTCAAATTAAGGAAACCTTAGCCTGTATTTCATAGATCAGACATCAGTGGGTTCCAGTTCTTTTGACTATGCAGGTTTTTTCCAGGCAGCAGCCCTGAGTGCACATCAGTAAGTCATACATAGTACATCCATCACTTTCTTCCATTTTCTCTGTCAGTGTTTACTCTACTGGGGACCATGCAGACACTAGATGCTGAGTTGTCTTGTGAAATTGGCAGTGGCAGTGAAATTGACAGTATTGCTGCTTCCGTACAAACTGGGTCCCTCCCTCTTCAAGGTTCTTTCCACAGATGAAAGGATGTTGAGAAACAAGGTGTTACAATGTCTCTTTCCATTCAGGAGGTCTAATGTGGGGAATGTGACATATTTTCCTTAGATCTCATTAGCAGAATGGTGAATATTTTTAGACCACGTGTGAGAAATTTGTTGTCATGTCCT
This sequence comes from Urocolius indicus, assembly GCA_013401255.1. Lineage (NCBI taxonomy): Eukaryota > Metazoa > Chordata > Aves > Coliiformes > Coliidae > Urocolius > Urocolius indicus. The sequence goes on from WBNH01000951.1 coordinate 143,740, forward strand.
AGTAACAGTCTTTCAGGAGACCAGCATTAGGTTAGGTGATAACTCATTCACTCCTGAGCTGGAGTGTAGCTGCTATTTTCTTGAGCAAATGCCTAATTAGTCAGTAGTCTGGTAAACAAACTACTAACAGTCTCAAATTTGTGCCTGTACCTTTCTCTAAACATCACGCTCCACCTGTGTCTTCACCGAGCAGCATGTTAGAGCTCACACTTGACAGAAGAAATTGAAATAGTTGCTTTCTAATGAAGGACCATGGGATCAGCTGTCACAAAGTTACAGGACCTGAGGATAGCCACTGAGTCACACAGTGTGAATACCGGTGCGAATTATGGAGTGGAGATGGAGAGGTGTTACTTATGAGTAACTGGAGTTATTTCAGATCTGTAAATCTGCAAGTATCTTTTGCCCCTGGCCATTGTTTCCCTTTCCTTCTCTCGTACTTGAAAAGATTTGCATTTCAGAAGGAACAAAAATTGTGCAGAAGGTGCCACCCAGAATCTTAAACATGAGAGCAAGCAGAAAATCAGAACATACCGTACTAGATTGCAAAAAGAAAAAGTGATCTTGTCTTGAAGTGAATGTACATGTGAACCATAGGGAACTACAGCTACTGATGATCTCTCGTCCCCATCTCACTGTATACCTTTTTTTCTAACCCCTCCCTCTCAAAAAAAGGCCTCTAATAGAAAACTAGGTGCAGAACTGTAGTGGTTTTGGCTGGGACAGGTTTTGGTAGTGAGGAGGCTACAGGGGTGGCTTCTTTACACAAAGAGTTGCCAGAAGCTTCCCCTGTAGCTAATAGGGCTAAGAGCTGTCGATTCTGAGATGGACTCGCTGCTGACCCAGGCCTGGCCAATTAGTGACTGAGGTCACACCTCTGTGAATAACGTATTTGAGAAGGAGAAGAAGTTGTTGCACAGTTGCTAAATGGCAGCAGCAGCAACAGGGAGTGAGAATGTGAAAACATCTCTGCAGACACCAAGGTCAGTAGAAAAGGAGGGGGAGGAGAGTGCTTAGGCCCTGGAAGAAAGAGTCCCCTGTGACCTGTGGTGAAGACCATGATGAGGCAGCTGTGCCTCTGCAGTCCATGGAAGACCATGGGGGAGCAGAGATCCACTCACAGCCTGTGAAGGGCTCTACACCAGAGTGGGTGGATGTGTGATGGATTCTGTGAGTCTGTGGGAAGCCTACTCTGGAGCAAGTTCCTGGCAGGACGTGGGAGCCTGTGGGGAGACAGGAGCCCACACCAGAGCAGGTTTGCTGTCTGGACTTGTGATCCTGTGAGGTACTTGGGCTGGAGCAGTTGGTACCTGAAGGACTGTTCTCCCAATGGATGACCCACATTGGGGCAGGGTGTGAGGAGCTGCCCCTGTGGGAGGCCCCATGTTGGAGCAGTTCCCATGGGAAGCACCCACATTGGAGAAGTTCATGAAGGACTGTGCCCTGTGTGAGGGACTCCACACTGTAGCAGTGGGAAGTGTGGTGAGGCCTCTCCCTGAAACGAGGCAGTGGCAAAGTCCACCTGTAATGAACTGACCACAACCCCCATGCCCTATCCCCTGTGCTGCTGAGGGGAGGGAAGGAGAGTCCTGGGAAGAAGGAGGGATGAGATGAGGTTAAGATTCAGTTTTATTTCTCATTTCAGTAGTGGATGTTATGAAAAACAAGAGATTTGTTTGGGGTTCTAAGTATTTACTGAGCTATGTCAGTTCCTCTTTACAATCAGCTCTAATGTGTTAAGACACAGGTTTTATTTGATTTTTTTTTTTTCCCAGCATCCCTAAATGTGATAGTGTGTATGGTTTAATCAACGGCACTCCCATGGGTCTGTGTGGCACCTTTCAACTTTGTGTCTACCATAGCTTATCATTAGATCTGGAGTGGGAAGTAAAAATCTTGAATGGTAAACCTGGATGTTACAGAACTGAGAGTTGCAAATGAAACCTGAACCGAGGTCCATTAATGTTTGTAATGAACCAGACCAGGTCACGAACTGACTATACACAGCTGTGTCATCAGTGTTGAAGGCAAAGAACATTGTCAGCCTTGCAGTTTGTGACTTCAACTTACATTATTCATTTACTGAGTCAGTACCATTATGTGGTAAGGCAGAATGGATTACTGAGATGTAAATTCATTTATACTTTGTATTTTTTTTTTCTCCGAAGCTTTTTTTCATGAAGAAGGTGTTCCTGTAGCATATTATTCTTCCACAAAGCAATTGCTAAAAGAAGTTTCGTTGTTTGTAGATTCAGAGAAAATTGAAGCAAATTTTGTAGCTAGCAACAAACACAATCAGGAAAGGAAGTCATAAGATTTGTTGCATTAATCTGCTTATTGATGAAGCCTTCCTTTTGTCCAGTATAATACCTCTGAAAAAAAACAAAAGCCAAACCCATTATAAAGAGTGTTAAGTACAGAGAAGTTGAAAAAACTGAAAAAAAAGGTGAAATAGCCAAATGAATCTAAGCACGCACACTAATCACTTGAGTACAGCAGGGACTAGGTTCAAACCTGGACCCAGTTTCCCTTCATCTCTTTGTATATATGATTAATTAGTCCAATAATAGTGCTTTGGAGATAGAAAGCATTGTTAAGACTGGGCAGGTGCTGGCTCTGGGAAGGGACAGTCGGGTTCAGGAGCTGTACCAGGGAGCAGCCAGGGCAGCAGGCAGCTGGGAAAGGGCAAGCAGGCCAGAATCTGAGGGCAGCCTCCCCACACCCCACAGTGGGCCAGGCTTGGGTACTGCTGCCAGGTTGGCCCTGGAGCCCAGTGCTCTAGCCTGTAGCAGGGAGAGAGATCCAAAATCCTCCTGAGGTGAGTGTGTCTGTGGCCAGCCCCTTGGGGTTTGTATCAGGGGGACCTGGCCGGGTCCAGGCGTGGCTGCAACAGAGTGGTAGCTCGGACTGGGGCCAAGGGCAAGAGGCTGAGTTTAAAAGCAGTGTCAAGTCAAGGCTTGTGGTGCTCCTCACCCTTTCAAGGCCACCAGCTGTCCTGTCTATAAGTTGGCCTTGTGCCCAGGCAGCCAACTGCCCCACTCTGCAGAGAGGAATGTCTTCAGCACCCTGGTGTACTAGCAGGCATGAATTGCCTATGCTTAAAGTGCATTTATCAAGTAAATTGCTTAATTTTTGATGTGTAAATTAGGACAAATTACACTGGGATTGTCTGATCTGTAGAATTCTGAGGGAACGGCAAGGGTAGGTTACAGAGCGTGCACAGGCACCACTCTGCTGGGAAGGCACGTGTGAACAGCACTTGGAAAGTGCAGGGGAAGCATCAACCTGCTTAATTGTAATCATTTTTTTTGTAGCAAGGCTCTTTGTGGGGTTTTTTTGGGTATTTTTTTGGAAATGCTGATTATCTTTGTATTACAGTTGCTTCATTTTGGAACTATTTTAGAGGTATTGGGGTTTTTTTGTTGCTCTAATAAGCTCTGTTTTCCATAGTAGATTTTCCATAGTAGATTCCGATTTGCTTGTACTGCTCATTTCTCTGATTCGTTATTCTAATAGTGCTTCAGGGGGGAAGGAACAGTGTTGGATCTTGCATCTTTGTTGAAAGCAGTTTTATTAAATCTAGTTATGACAATACAATTCTGTATGTTTGTGCATTTCCCTCATTAGTCAGAGTGGTTGAAAGGTAAAGCCTTGGTACTCAGCTCCAAATTTATTTCTGCAGATGAAAAAAAAAAAAAATCAAGTTGAGGATGTCTTCCAGCCCCACAGTGCTTTCCCACTAAAGAAAATTGTATTGGTCATCTGGATTTGATATGTAATAGTTACTTCAGGTTTTTTTTAAATGATGACAGGAATAGATTTCTGTTTTTCTAGGCATCTAGGAAGAGGCTTTATGTTAAACTGAGGTAATTTGGTTAGAAAGACACCTACTTTACGTGTAAGACAGAACCTGAATGTTATGCATGGGATCCACTGGCAATTCATTGTGAGAAGAGTGACAGCTAATTTTTTTTCCTGAAGTAACAACGGCTATTACTTCATAGTGAAAGTATGCTAATTGGTATAGTCTTGCTGTGGTTAAAGATTAATAAAGAGGACAGATGCTTTTATTTATAGGAGTTCACAGTTAATTTTATTGGAAAGCCATAGCTGAAGATTGAAATTTGTAAGCACAAAGGTATTTGTCAGCTTGTGATGTTTAACATTTTCCTTTCAAGGGGAAATCCAGAGTACAAATGCTTTGATGTGACAGTAAACATTACCTTAGCTAAGAATGAAGAATCATTCTTGATTCTTACCTTAATTAAACTGTCATAAAATGAATCTGATGCTGTTTTAACAAATCTGTGATCTTGGAAAACATTTTTTCAACTAGATTTAAGAGGCTACAAATAGACTTAATAGCATATTCTATAAATCTATGATTCTATATTTGAGGCACACAAATTTAAGATTAAATCTGTCTCTTTTTTTGCATTTGAATTTTTATTTAGCAAGAAAGTTTTGAGTGGACAAAGTTTCTGTAGCACATTGTATCTTGGCTATTGTATTATAAATACAGCAAAATAAATGCATATGCACAGATTATATAGGTAGGGCTTTATGTAGGTAGAACTTCAAGAAAAGGTAGTAATGGTTTTCTTTCAGGTATTTTATAAATACTGCCTCAAACAAAGAAAATGTATTTAGTGGGAAATTGCTGGCATGCATCTCATTTGCATGGAGGTTTCAGCTTCTTGCTTTGTATAAAATCACCACTGTTATTTTGATAATCACAACATTTCCTACATGCACAGCAGCACCCTTCACTGAAGATCTGGATAGCTGTGTTCTTACAGCTGTTTGCTTGTTTTTTCCTTACAAAAAGGAGCTGAAAGGGAGAATTGCTATTCACTAGTAGAGCTGAAGGTTATTAATAGAGAGACTCTTTTTTTTCCTGCCTTTAAATTTTGTCATTACCTTCCAGTACAGAGCGTCCTCACTGATTACTAAGTAGCTCATTAAAGCAGGTTTTTAGATGTGCTTTTTTGTTTTGTTTTCTTCTTGCTGTTTTCCCATATTGCTAGCATACAGTTGGGGGTGGGGAAATGAGGGAGAGAGCATGTTCCAGAGGATGCCAGGATGACTTCAGTTATTGGATGACTGCTGTCTGATGGATGGAAAAAGGAGGAGTAAACCTTTCAGTCTGCACTGACAGAGCTGAAACGCAGAAACTCGATTTACAGGTAAGGGTGAAAAAAAAATCGTGTTTTGAATAGCCATTCTTGATCCTTGCCACACCTTTCTTGGTTATAAAAAAATGCATGTGGAAGCATCTTGTTTGTTCCTCATTAATGACTTTGAAGTAGCTTTTCAGGTTATTATTTCTCCTGCCTACAAGGTTTCAACTGATGCGAGATCCATAGACGGTGAAATCATAGGCATGCCTGATGCCATCTGACAACTTTCTCATGTGACAGTATAGGCATTGCATCTCTGCTGCTGAAGATGTTCAGTAAGCTATAGGGAGAAAGAGGTCTTTTGTGTGATGGAAGTACTTACTATTGAAAACATAGCATAGCTGGAAAATAGTGCTGGAAGATACAAAAATGTTTTCTTTGAGTTTTGATAGGAAAAGGACATACAAATGGACTGCTTATAAAACTATATATGTTTTATTTATTGTTGCACTTACAGTAAGAATGGCCCCTCAGAGCAACTCCTACAGGGTTTGTTCTGGATTTTTGTATTATTTTCAGGTTTGGAATTCATGTGGTTTATAAGTCAGTCATAAAAATATCTTTGCCATAAAGAAAAAAACATGATGCATGTAATTAAATTATGTGAACATGACAGAGAAATCTCGTAGTACCTACAGCAGTTACATACCAATTCGAACAAACCTTTGCAATAGCTTGTGCAAGACCTGTTTTACCAAGTTTACGTGTCATCAGCAGCTGTTAGTTCACAGACATTGGAAATGGCAAGAGGATAACTTAGTAGGTACAGAAAACAGATTTGTTTATCAAGCCACACTATTTGAGGATATAGGAATACAGGAAAAAGCTTTGGCCTCTCTGAAAGAATCATAGATTTCAATATTGGCTTGATATTGGCCTTACTGGCGCAAGGATTTAATTGTCACCTCTCTACTGACTTTACATTTTCCATATAGCAAATAAGTGTTATGCTACAGATCCCATTTTGCTGGTTTGAAGAAGAAATCTTCATTGCAGTATATATATTGATAAAACTATAAATTTATAAAGCTATAATACTAGAATTTAGTTTTAATAGATTTCAAAGATAACAATCGGTAAATAGGTGTTTTTATTTTTGTTTTATTCACAGAGTGAATTCCTTTAGAGCAGACTCACAATTATTAAAAAGTTATGTTATTCAAGAAAAAATTGGACATATTCAATAGGGCTCTGAGTACTAAAGAGGACTGGAAGAAGCTTTGTCCTCTGTCTACTTACTTATATAGCTGAACAGCTGGAAGCATCTGGAGTAGTGTCCTTTTCTTCCAGCTGTGTCTTCAAAGAATGGAACCCAATATATTTGCTTAAAAAGGAAAAAAAAAAAATCAATAACTTACAGGAAATGTTGTTGGTTCATGAAGTTCTAAAAGACTGACAAACTATCTTTTTTTATCCTGGGCTGTGAACACTGGTAAATAATAATGACTGAAAAATAAATGAGATGCATCCAAATATTTGTTTTTTGTAGAGAGTGGATATGTACCTGAAGACATAAACACAACTGCTAAATTACAATCTCAAATCTATGTATTCCATTCACTTTTCCCCCCTCAAATGAGAAATCTGAGTCAAAGCAGCTCCAGTAACAGAGGAGTTGATGAAAACAGAGATCTAGTTCCACATGTATTTAAATTATTCTGTCTCCTTGGAAACGCTGCTGCTGCAGATGGATTCGGCTTTTGGTGGCTAAAAATATCTACCGCTTAATAATGACAGCATGAAAGATACTGAATAAAACTACTGTGTTGTCACTAGTTTTAAAGTTCCCTAATGATTTCAGGTATTCTACATGAACTACAGATTTGCAATTTCTGTCCAGTATTCCCTATCAGCTGCTGCCAGCACTCACCAACTCGGTGGAAATGAGATAATCTCATTAGACTTGGCTGGAGACCCTACTGAGAATAGAGCATGTGAGTGGGAAGTATGCTGGATGAAGAGTTTGGAAGCATGTAGAAAGTTGGGAAAAAAATTATGGTGATGGTGTGGGTATGGATTTTCTAATATTTGAGAGTGCAAGCTTGTTCCCAGGGAAGACAGTAATAGGAAGAGAATGCTTAAGCCCTGCCTTTGTGAGTTAACAATTTGTAAATAAAAAAATTGGGTTTTTTTTCTTTTATTTATGACAGAATCTTTAGTCAGTGCTTCCTTATGGGTTGTATGTGTAAGTGATGGAAATATCACACAAACCATTTTAAGTTGAATATTGAATTATCTTAAACAAAATCTAAAACCTAAATTATTAAATATCTTCTTGTAAGCAAGAAATACCATTGCATTACTAAGAAATGTAATCCTTTAAAGAGTAATTCTTTTCAATGAAGAAAGTATAGTCACTGCTTTTTTTCTCTAGTTCCTTTTTTATTTATTGCTTCGACATAACACAACTTATTTTGTTATTAGGTGGTATTCAGCAAATATGAAAAATACTGCTTCTATTTTTGTGAGCTCTCCTTAATTTCCATTGGATGTCTTCTTTGTTGTGCCCAGAAGACAGAACAAATGACAAACATTTCCTCAATGTTGCATAGTGGGCTAAACATACCTCTTTTGTTAGTATATATATGATTTGTTGTAGCATAGATCAAAAATACTAATTAATTTTCCATTACTGAATGAGATATTTTTCTTGTTCTACAGTGTCTTAAAGACTACATTAAAATATTACAAGGTATTATTACACATACAAAGTATAATCCTCTGCAAATTAGTACTAAAATAAATTTTTAGCTGACAACACAAGTATCAAATATCATTTAAAGTATAAGTTCAGTACTTGATTTTGATTAATTGAAATAAGAGGGAGGGATCTAGTGTCTTTAATTCCATAAGAGCCTATTAACATATTAATAAGTCAGATTGTTAAATGGATTATTTTTTTTTTCTGTAAGGACAATAAAGTTTAATCATAGAAAGCCTTCTTATTGGGACTAACTTGTTTTGTAGTAAGACCAACAAACTTGAGTTGCTTTAATCTTAATAATCCCTTTCCTGTAGCATGTAATTAAAGATTCCATGGGATAACAAGTAAACTTAAACGCTATTTGAAACAATAACGGTGTGATAAGTTGCTGGAAGGTAGCATCTGTGTGTTTTACAGCTGTAGTCAAGTCGTGCCAATTTGACATGAATCCTTTTGATTTCTGGATATAGAAGAAGTATCTGCTGGAAATAGTAATGAGAAAGTTAGTTGCATATTACCTGCCTAGTTTGCAGAAGATAGTGATGCTAACATGGAGAAAGTACTGATTGTTTGATTGATAGTTTGGTTTGAGTTTTTTTTGTTTTGTTTTAATAGCAGTATGCAGTCAGGTCAGCTGGGGTTTCTGCCAGGTAAGGTTTTCCAGTAATTTTCAGCATTATTTGTTCATGCCTGAAGAAAGAGAGTTGTGTACCATACAGCTAGTATGAACAAAGGTTGAAGACAGACTATCTTACCGCATTTTTCACTCTGCAAAAAAAAACCTCAACAACTCCAGCTATCAATTTATCATGTTTCTAAATGCTAATCTCCTAAAATTAGACTTGTTTGATCTTGTCACGTATAGTATAGCATTACTATTGATAATTATAGCAAGAGCAAGATGTGAAGGATTTGGTCCTTTGTCACCTAAAATTTTGATCTATACTCCCTGTCCTCCCTCCCAACACATACACACACCCTTCCAGCTTAACACCTGAATGCAAAGCTCCTGGATGCCTTGGTTGAATTATCACTGCCTCTTATCTCATTTTCTCTTTAGGTAGCATGCTGAGAGACTTAGGAGAATTAGCCTAGAATTTTCTTCTGTTCACTGAATTATATGGGTGTTTTGTTTAACTGTTGACATCAGTTTATGTAGTTAAGAGTTGAACTCAAGACATCAGAAGGCCATTTCCCTGCTGCTGTATGTGGGAGTTTTATATTTGGAAGATGTAGATATTTACATGTTTGGTGCATGTAGGACCTTACAAGATGCTTCTGGAGGACTAAGGGTACCCAGTCTAGCACCACTGCATCTGTACTGCATGGAGTACTCCTTTTGGCATTCTGAATTCATTGCCAGTGGAGCAAGTTGGCATGTGTTAGTGTATAACAATGTGTAGGCTGTCAGGGAAGCTCAGTGGATTAGTACTCAAGTGTGAAATCAGGAGTGCTGTAAAGTGATGGTATAGAAAACCTGCAAAGAGCAGACTTGGCAGGATTTGGCTTGCAATGCTAGAACAGATTCCCCAAGTTAAATTTCACCTTATCCTGCCTTATCCTGCAGGATTTACTTAGTAATATAGATGTAGCCAGACTGAAGCAAACAAGCAGAGAGAGACTTTATCTAGTTTACGTCTGTGTAACTTGACCACTGCTGTAAGTACAAATTTATGAGTATGATTATACTAATGGCATTCTCTGTGCCTGCATAGAGTAGTTTCTTCAATGGAATTAGCTTGCTATGTGTTCTTAATTTTTGCAAATCATAGTAGTGAAACTATCAGAGCCTACCTCTGGCAAACGGTTCTTGTGATTAGAGCTGCCAAATATAGCAAAACATGTATTGCAAACATTGATTTGAATTCTGAACAGCTGTTTGATTCATGTTCCTGTACCTCTGTTGTTCACTGTTTGCAAGCATTCATGCAAATGGATTTTTGTCTGCATTAATGCAGTCCTTTACATGAATAGTCATTTTCACAAGCAAATAATATTCTTTGTTTGAGTGATGATGTCACTGTAGATGCTTTTGGTTTCGACTAATCACACTCACCCCCATTTAAAACTGTCAGTTGCGCAAAAGGCAAAATAATTAAGTGCAATATGTAGAACCAAGGAAATACCTTGGTTAGTTCATGACCATCTCTGCTGCTGATGTTTATTCAGCAGGTAAGAAAAAGTCTTTAAAAAAATCAAGCTTTGTTTGTAAGCTAAGAAAAGGACCTGCATTCAAAAAGAATATTAATCACAACAAATAACCCAAACATCTCTGCTTGTGTGCATCAGTGTTCACGATTTAACTGTGAAATTATTTGCCAAGTCTCCCTAGCATGTTATAGTACATGCTGACTGGCCAGTGGGTGGGAGATGTTTGTGATGAGTATTTTGCGGTAATGTTTTATTGGTAACATCTGCTTTCCGCTTCCCCCTGTTCAATTTGCAGTCATTTGCATAGAAGTGGTTTTTGTTCGGAAGAAAATCTGTATTACTACTACCGACTGTCTCCATTTTTCAGTACTTTGAGTTGATATTTATGTTTGAGACCAGGTAAAATGCAGTATGACACGTAGGTCAAGTCTTTGTTTGATGCCTGCCTTTTTAAAAATTTTTTTGCTTTTATTTTCAGATCCAGACCTTAATCCGGGTAGATTTTATCACAGTATGTGATCAGCCCTCAAGAAAGAATTATTACAAAATAAGGTTTCATAAATGAATGAAAGAAGCAATTAATTGAATATTTTTCCCCTAAATCCCAGTATGTTCTTGGGCTTGTTCTCTTGTTTGTCCTGAGCTTTAGCTAATAACTGATTCCTGTAGTGAGACTTTTCTTTAAATCATGTGGATATATATTCTGAGGCAGGGCCCTGTTTTATTCAGATCTGTTTTGTTATGTATATTACGTTTAGTACCTACTTGATGTTTATACCTTCACAGGTATGTTCTATACTTGTTCACTTTCCCACGTGATGTTGTATAGGCTACATACTATTATACTGAATTTTGCAAAACAGTTGTTTACTTGAAGCTTAAACTAGGATGAAATTGTCTTTGAATTTGTTTGTCACTGCACAGAGATTTCTGTTAACTCCCTATTTCCATGTTGCAGCCTATTGTCTGTTCTTTTAGTGTCTTTTAGCATGTTTCAAGGCAATAGCTGAAGTATGAGTTAGGAGAAACACTTCTGCCTTTCCCAATAATGCTTCTCCATTGTCATCCTGGTGCTTCTGTTTTGTGGATTTCTTTTTTTTTTCTTCTTTTCTCTTATGTCCATGGATGTCACTAAAATGTTGAGGGTATGGCAACTTAAAGTTAGTTTTTGTAGAGCAAGTTTTGCAGTGTTATGTTACAGATAACATCACAAAAGGAAGCTTCTCCTGGGAGAAGCTGTCACCTCTCCCCTGCACTCATTCAGTAATTCTCACACCATGCTTCTGAGCCTTTTCACTGGGATTTGGAGATACCTGGTTTCTGAAGGACTGCTGCAATGTGGTGGATATTGTGATTTTCTAAAATTCAGCCTTTTCAGGTATCAAAAAAACTCCATCCACCCAGACTTTTACATTATTTTACATTGTAGGTTCCAAGTAGTATTGTGACTGTTTTAAATGTATCTCCCTCATTTACATGGGATTTTTATTTGCTATTAATAATATGTTGCCTTAGAACTTTATACATGTATGGTGCCTGCCAGTTATCTGGCATTGTAGCAAGGCAAAGCTTGTTGCTATGGAGCTTTGAGGACTTGCTTCACCAGTCAGTATACCTGCAGCTAGAGAACTGGTTAAAAGATCTCTTTGTAGTAGTGGTGGAAAGAAAGGAGGAAAAACTGGAGATGAGTGTTTAAGACATATCCTTTTTACAGTCCACATCCATCACATGCTTCTGCTGTGTCAAGGTGTTATATCCTTCAAGAATCCTTAACTGTGTCAGGCAATTGGTGTTTGACCTAGAACTCACAACACCATGTGTAGCTGATATTCCTTCCTTTAACGCTGTTCCCTCTTTGTCGACTTTGTTTTGCTTTGCTATGGATTAATGTCACATTAACATGGCAGAGGATGATGTGTCACATTGCTGTGTGAGGATTTTTTCTTGGGAAGAATAAATACATTAACAAACAGGAAGACTTCTAGCAGCTGCTTGTTACTCATACTCATCAATCTTGGCTACTAGACAGATATTTAATAATTATTCAGAAAGGTCTGTTTCTAATGGAACTTTTCAAGACGACTTACACCCTTTTTCACCTAAACATTTAAGTTTGACATAGCAGATCTCTAGCTGTAGCCAGTGTTTGTTTTTCAGTGTTTGCCTCTGAAGGCTGGACCTCACTGGTGTCTTACTGGAAGTCCAAGAATATTGACTTATCACTCTGCATTTGTTTATCTTAGTCATGTGATGTTGTTTGGTTACTGTAGTTAGTTATCGGCTTCTGGGTGCTGGATTCTGTACAGAAATATGCACATTTACTAATTTTTCTTAAGATACACATATTGCTGTAGTATTTCTGTGCGTAGTACATCCTGTATCATGTCCTATCTTGCATGTCATAAGTGACTTTTGTGTTAGCAAAATTGTACCGCTCTGTAGCTATATTGCCCTTACAATTCCTTTTATCAGATATGAGTTTTATTTATAGTTTCCATTAATGTATTGAAAAATTGACTTAAGTCTTTGATTCCTTGTCCTATAAACCTGTAGAGTCTTCAGTTCAGATTATGTTGGATTTGGATTTCTTTGTGACTGCAATTGCTTCAGTTTGATTCCCCAAAATGTGATATTACTGATTCATTTGTAGCTATGATGTAGGAAAACAAACCTAAGCAATTTGAGTTCCCTGTCCTAGCTCCCTGATTCTGGACTTCAGCAGCCTTCAGAGATACAGACTTTGTGACCTTATTGTTAGACGTTTGACTGTTGCTTTTTCCTGTCGATCCCTGTCTTCTACTGGGATAAGTCACATCATGAACAGAGTGTGCAATGATTTCATAAACAGTGTTTAGTTGTGTGTCACTGTGCGTATTATCTCCTTCTTCCTAGAGATGTGAATCCTCACATGCTACAAGATGGCTATGTAAACAAGGTGTTGGTTAAATGTATCAGATAGAACATGCCTCATGCTACTGTGCAGATGTGCCACTTTCTGAAGAATATTGGCTTATGGAGCAGCAGCTGTTTATACAGATGTTATTCTAAAGGAATCTCCTGCTGTACATAATGTATACAAACTGGTTTATATACTCTTTAATCTATCTTTGAGAGTCAAGCTCTTGAGCAGTGGATGTGTTCCTTTCCCCTGTGTAGCATTTTCCTGGGGAGACTATACCAGAGAGACTCAAATCAACAGATCTCAGGCAAGTGGCAATGTCTGCATTTTATTGAGACTACGTTATTTAAAAAAAAAAAAAACCTTCTTGGTAATCTTCCTGTGTTATTAAATATATAAAATTGATAGCTATGCCTTCTTTATGTGTTGTGATGATACTCAGGTTCTGCTGTATTCCACTAACTCCTGGTTTATCTTGATCAGCTACTTGGGTGTAGAGTTCATCCATATGGCACTACTAAGGGTCCTGCAAATAATTTGTTACGTTTTGTTACGAAATAGCTTTGCTGCTACCAAGTCATGACACTTGGTGCAAAGGTAGGATATGCTAAATCCAAACATGTAAAACCTTTTGGCGTGAAAAACATTGTTTCTGCTACTAGCTGTAAACAGTTCTGGCTCTTGAGACTCTCACAATCTGCAACGGCTTTCTTTGATGTGCAAGATGCATATTAGTCACCTAGTTGCTGTGTGTTATACTTGCAGAAGACAAATGTCTGACAAAAGGGCTTTTGTCTGGAAATCATCTCAGACTATGAAATCAATTCTTGCTGTCTGACAGTCTGCACACTAGTGATGATTGCAGTTATTAGATTTGCCTTACAGTGCAGTTATGACTGAGGTTCTTTGGATGTGGAACTTTATGACTCCTGTAGGCACAATTTCAATGGGCTCAGATGTGGGTTTGACCTAGGTCTCGCTTGTATGATAAACTCTTTTGTCATCCCATTTCTTGTGCTCTTCACTGAGATGTTTGAGTGTAAGCATTTTCTTTCTCACACTCCAGCTGCTTCTTTACCCTCTTCTGCAGTCAAGCTATAATCCTGGGGTTTTGATATTGCAGACTGTTGCCATGGAAATAATGGTGATTTCACAATTTCAGTGCTGTAAGCACTGCAGGAGGCAATGGAAAAGGTGGTTGGCAACAGATATATAGTGAGGACGGCGGAACAGTTCAGAGGAGTTGTTTCTGAACCTGTGTTTTGGGAGGGTTTTGCTCTTTATTATTGTGGATTTTCAGCATGCGTGTGTGTTTTTTTCTCTCTATGTGATCTTATTAAAGGTTGATGCTTAACAGTTTCATGTATTCTCATGTTTTTTGCAAAGGTTATTACAAAGTGATGCTAAATGCTCCTTTTCTTATCTTCAGAACAAAAATACAATGCTTTCTGTGCTGTTCATAGTAATACATTTTTGGACAAAAGGGCAAAGGTTAAGATCTAAACACATTCTGTTTAAGTCACATCTTTAGCCTCAAGAAATCCCTTTCAGGATAACATTTGTTTCATAAATAGTAAAACAATCTGAGAAGATCATGACAGACCTATGCATTTAAAGCTGTCTGTGTGACTGACAGCATTAAAACCTAATATATTCATTATTTAATTCTTAGTGTGCTCTGCATACAAACAAGTTCAGTACTGAACATCATGTTACACAGCATCTGTTCTCAGCATTATGTCGTGATTCCACATCTATACTGAAATCTTTAAACTAGACACATCCTTAAAGGTAAAATGAAACTTACTGGACGAAATCAATTTTGTTATAAACCGAACTGAATTGACAGCTTAGCAAGCTGTGAAGGCAAGTTGTTTTCAAAAGAATGAGAATTTTTGATACTATACGCTTGAAAGCATCAAATAGAAGCCCATTTCCCCAGCTATTTACGGCAACATTCCACTGATTATGTAGTCTGAGAGCAGATATTATCTGTAACTTTTAAATTAAGATCTTAGAATTAATTTTCAATCTTCAGTAGGATGTAATCAGTAACGATGGTGACAGTAAACTTTTAAGATCTTTTTTTAATTAAAGATAGTGAAAAAATTGTTTCAGTCTATCAGATGCATTAAAATGATCTAGGAATTGCTGTAAAAATATTGGGGATTTTTTTCTGCTTGGTATTCTGTAAATGGAGAAAAGAAGATCAGCTGTTCTGTATGAAAGGGAAACAGTAAGAAATGTTCAACATGGCTTTCTTGGGCAGAGTTATTAGGAAGCCACGTTCATAAGGATAGATTCAGTCCCTTGATACTTCACTTCTGTGAAGGGAAATAGTCAACATGTATGCCAGTACTTGTGTCTGTATTTTACAGAAGCTCTGAAAGAGCATAAATTAAAATGACAAAATCGGCCAGAATTGTGTTGGCCTGGCCTGAAAAGAAGCTACACGTATGTTATACTCTCAAATCTTAACTGAGAATGTGGGCATTTGATAGTACTGTGTATTGCACAAATTAGACCTTTAAAATTAAATACAGAACATTTATTTTACATAAATACTAATGTACATAAATACATAAATACTAATGTATAATGTAGTGAACACCGATTTTTGTCATTTAATGTTTCTTGATGACAAGTAAGTTTAGAAGTTTATGTCTGCTGTATTGGATTATTATACCTGTGCTTGGCCCAAATTTGCTGTATAATTGAAATATATATTTTTTTAATGCATGAGATTGGTTATAAGATTTGTCTGCACTGGTACAATATAGGTAACGTGCTTTCTGCCTTGAGAAGAAAAGACTGCCTGTAAGAACGTCAGTGAGATGCCAAAAATACTAATAAGTTATTTTTACTCCTTCGTGGTAAAGTTGCTTAAAACTCTTGGTAAGGAGACATTTAACTACAGGTAGTAGTATCTAATTGATATATGAACTCCTCCACAATAAATGAATTTGAAGACCTGGACAGCAGGCAGATATTTCAGTGCCTCTTTGCCTCTGTTCCTGTTACAGGTGCATGTGACAGCATTGCAGCGATGAGTGGAATTTTAAAGAGGAAGTTTGAAGAAGTTGATGGCTCCTCACCTTGTTCCTCTGTGCGGGAATCAGATGATGACATTTCTAGCAGTGAAAGTGCTGACAGTGGAAGTAATGTCCGTCCATCCACTTCTAATCATTTCACTCGTAAGTACTAAAATGATGTGTAAGGCATGATACTCCTTTTTATACAAGCTATGAAAGGTTCATCTGACTTGGAAGAAATAACAGTGTAGGCTATCTGCTTTTATTTTGAAGCAGTTTTCTGTTTTATTACATTTAAACATTGACACTGTGAGGAAGTTCTTTTCTGAAAAAAAGACTTCTTTCCTCTGGTAATTTTTTGTGTAAAATTTGGTATGTGAAGAGTCAGTTGGAGGAAACTCCACCTTCATAGTACATCATTTACGTACAGTTAGTGTGAAATGTTTTAAATACGCAAGAGAACATCTTCCATTTTGAGTGTTAATTTGGCGGAAGAGGGAAAATTGGCAGTAATAAAGCTTGAAGGCCAGTGTTTCTGCTTGACTCTGTCTGTTCAGAGTTGAGAGTAGCTTGCACAACCTGTGGCAGAATAGTTGATCCCTCTCATCATTGATCCTGCCACCTGAGCTAATGCAACCACACAGCCTCCAGTCATTTTCTTCCACCCGTTACAGGAGTAAACAGAGGAAGAAATGTGTAATTCTCTCCAAAAAGATGTTAGATTCATATTTGACATCTCCATGAAACACTTGAAGAACAGAAATCCTGTTCTCGTTCCCACTCAACCAGCTGAACATGAATAGTTGATTTGCAGCATATTTTTCTTTTGACTTCTCAGGTTGAGGTTACCAGTTACTAAACTTGCATGATTTGTGGAATCTGCATAAAGCTTCCTATCAGCAGTAAATGATGTGTGTAAATGAGTCCTATGTAGCAGCTAGAAGGGGATCTTCATTATTTAGTTAGGTTTTTATTAATTTTGTCTAAAAATAGGCTAGAGATATTTGTGAATTACAGCTGAAAACAGGTTTAATGTGGTTCCTTAAATGAAAAGGGCAAAAAGCTTCTCTGGGTAAAGGACACTTCTGTACCACCATCTCTTTAAGTAGATTTCTCAAAAGTACACTCAACACTTGGAAGGTAAGCTAAGGAGGGTGGTGAAGACTTTGTTCCCTGCCTCAAGGGACACACAGGAGTCTGTCCTGAGCTCTGTTCTGCATAACATCTTTATTGATCACCTGAAGATGACAGAGCAACTTGCATCAAGTTTGCAGAGAATCACATCAAGGTTAATAGTTAATCCCCTTAAGGAAAATGCTTCAATTCTGAGGGACCTAGGCAGGCTGTAGGAATGGGCTGACAGGGGACATGTAATTCAGCAAAGAAAAATGCAGAGTTGTGTACCTGGGAAGGAAGAGCCCCATGCAGTGATTACAGGCTGGAGCTGATTGTCTGGGGAGCAGCTCTGCAGAAAAGGCTTGGGGAGTCTTGGTGGGCAGACAGCAAATTGAAGGTGAGCCAGGAATGTGTCCTGGCAGCCAAGAATGGCAACAGCCTCCTGGGCTGCATGAGGGAAGTTACTATCCCCCTCATCTCAGCACTCATTAGACTATACCTAGAACACTGTGTCCAGATTTGCCACTCCCTGTGCAAGAAAGACATTGGTAAAGTGGAGCAAGTTCGGCAGTGGGTTATGAAGGTCATGAGATTACTGGAGCATTTGTCCTGTGAGAAGAGGCTGAGGGAACTTAGCTTGTTCAGCCTGGAGAAAGAAAGACTGGAGTAGGGCAGGGGACAGGGCTCAGTAGAAACTGTGCGGTACCTATGAGGAGCTTATGCAGAACGTAGGAAGACTTTCCGGTGGTCTGTGATGAGAAGGTGAGAGACAACGGATGTAGGTTGAAATGAGAGAGACATTTTGAGAAAATGTAAGAAAAAAATTTCCACTATGAGGACAGACAGGCACTGGAACAGATTACCCAGAGGAGGCTCAAAACCTGGCTGCCTAAAGCTGTGAACAGCCTGATATGGTATCGCAAGCCAGCTTTGCTTTGAATAGGTTAGACTAGAGACCTGCTGAAGTCCTTTCCAACCTGAATTACTTATTGATTTTATGACTTGTGTGCATTAGAGAGAGCTGAACTAGAGCTGCTTGTTCTTGTCCTAGAAATGAGTTTACTGGCAAACAGAGTGTGGTAGCAGCAAGCATGTGTCTAGAAGCAGTTTGTACAGTGCTATGAAACCCTGACTGCCTTTGGGCCTGTTCTGATAACTCTGTAGGGAACTGTGTTTTGCTTCATGAATTTACTAGCTCAAGTCTGCTAGCTCTGGAATCCATTTGCCACTTTCCAGTGCCAAGTGTGTTTGTGCCTCCTGTGTTCTGATTTGATCTTTTCAGCTTTGCTGCCTCACCTCTGTGAGTGCAGATGGCAGCTAGTAAGTACTGAGAGGTTTTGAAAAGCCCAGGTTTTTCTGTATGTTTCTTGCTAAATTTAGAGTGCTTTTGGGAAGAACAAAGACTGGGATGGTTTGAGACACAGGTAGATGTGAGATGTCTCACTCACTCCCCCTCCCCAGCTCATTACCCTGCTTTGATTGTGTTTGAGGCTTTTGCTCTTGGAACTTGAACTCTCCAAATTTAGCATGGGATTTTCAGCCTGGAATTTATTCCACTTGGCAGTCTGCCAGTGCTTTTGTCTACTGAATAGGCTTTAGGGCATCATGCAAATACACTTCCTTTCCTTTGTTGTCCATTATTGTGTATTTTTTTGTGAGTTTGGGGTTTTGTTGTTTGTTTTGGTTTTGGTTTTTTGTTGTTGTTGTTTCATTCTTGACAAAGCCACAATTTATTTGCTTATGTTTCTGTAGGCACTGGCAATACTTTTCTAATGCAGCTGTCTAGGTAAGTACTTTGCAAGATTTTTGTGGAAGAACCTCCCCCCTCCCCTTCCCCCAAACATCCCTGTCTACTGTGACAAAAGACTTCACAAATCACAAAGTATATAAACCAGTTCAAGTGTTTTTGTAAATCTGAAGTAATCAACAGGCATTGAATTTAAGGAGCTTGGCTCTCCATAGTTGAATTTTGTACAATTTAGCAGCATCAAAAGCCACATCTACTTCTTTTTACAGTGATGTTTATATAAAGTGGTGAAGGATCAGACCTATAGCTCAAGAAAATATATTTCATGTAAATCAGCTGAGGAATCTCTATTTGTTTTCAAGTTTGTTACCTTAAAGAAATTGAGCAATTCCTATGTGACAGTTTTATTTTCCCAATTTTACTAGCACCGATGGTTTTTGGTTTTCATATTTTTCTAGTAAGAATGGCTTTATTCAGGTGATTACTGCAACAGACTACTACTTACTAAAGGTTTTTCAGAGGATCTGGAATTTCATATTTTGTATCAGAACTCATTACTTAAACTCTTTTCATTTCAATCAGATTCTGGTAGTAGTGGTTTTCAGATTCCCATCTTCTGTTATTTTCTATTAGTCATCAGCTTCTGCAAAACCTAAATGACAAATCTATTAACAGTCCAGAATGTCTAGATGTAAAATGGAAATCAATAAGAATATTTGCAAATGCAGATTATTTGTATGAGCAAGTTGCAGGACTGGGTTGCATACTGTTGGAATACAGGCGAAACCAAGGAAACATGCTGTTGCAGACAACTCTGTCCTCACTAGCATATGTTGTACGCATCACAGCAGGGTTTTGGAATACATAAAACATGTTTGCTCTAGCCTCATCTTAGATCAGTGTAAAATTCTTTCCTCTTCAGCCCACTTTATGCAGTAATATGTTTATTCTCTTCACATGTTCCCTGAAGTCTGGGCTCCTACTGTGTGCCCAAAGCCACTCTACAGTTCAGAAAAATCTAAAAAGATTGATATAAATTCTTCTTGCTCTACTTTATCAATACATGTGCACATTCACTGATTCTCCAAGGGACTGCTGAGACACACAACAGCAATATAAAAAATCCTCTATTATGCCATGAGCTGCAATAATCCTTGTCAGTACCCAGTAGTTCTTTGTGATAGTGGAAGATAATATTATAATAGTATTTTATAAGCTGCATGTAGATTAACACTGTTGTTAATAATTAATACTCAACATTTTACATTAATCTTTACTTTTTTTTTTTCCTGTGGTAGAATGTTTTATAAAAAAATAAATGTTGTGCATATCCAAATCAATTAAATGATGACAGTGGCATTCTATTGCTTTTCATTTCCTTAGTGGCATCCATGGAAATGAATGTGTCTTTTTCAATAAATACCTAGAGCTGTGTGAATTTGTGCACATGAGCACATATATTTATAGTTCAAAAAGCATAACTATATACGTAAATTGAAAAAGCATATATATGTGTTTGTGTACACACATATGTCCAAGTGCAGTAAATGTGACAATGGCATAGAGAAAAGCTGAGTGATATTTTAAACATAAAGCTTGTGACAGAATGCCACAGACCTGAAAAGTAAGAAGCTACAGAGTTTTTTGCATATTGTTGACCAGGGTTACAATTATGGTAACTGAAGAAATAGGTCTGACTCTCTCCCCCTAAGGGAGGGTTCAGGGATTTGTGTGAATCAGGCACTTATTTTCTAGCAAGAAGCTTCCATGATATATGCAGGAAAGAAATGAATTCATGCCATTCTTGTGAGGAGATATGGTTTATGGCTGTTTCTTTATTTCTTGAAGAAAGATTACGATTCCACTCATATATTGTTTGCTGGTCGTCAAGATTTGACTTTGGTTTAAATCAGAACTTTTTTCTAAACTCACAGTTAGGGGAGTTGACAGGTGAATTTGTCCTGGCCAAATGTTATCTCAGGTGCAACTGGAAAGTTTCTCTAGTTTATGTCAGTTAACCTTCTGTGGATTGCTAAACCACATTACAGAACAACTATACTCACCCCTGCCATGAAATGTAATTCTCAAGTAGAGTTGGGAGTGTGTCAGTGACGTTATTTAACAGCTATGGAAACTGCTTGATGCAATAGTGATAGAACAGTTTTATGTTTGAGGTAATTCCAGAAAAGCATAAGGAACACCAAAATCTGTTTGCTATTAAAAATGTGTGCCTAGTTACTTGAAAGAACAAAATAATAGCACAAATTGAAAATATTTCTACTAGCTAGAAATGAGGAAATGTCCCTTCAATTTCTCCATAAAATTAAATTCAAGCCTTCAAAGATCTTTCTTTTTTTTTTTTTCCTTTTTAAGTTGAAATGCCTTCACATTCACATTGCTCCTTTTCACATTATTCATGGTTAAGCTACTCAGTTTGCTCACCCCCAGTAAGGCCAGCCCAACAATATTCCTGTATATTATGATTGTTCTCTTTTTCAACAGGATAGCCTCTGCTTAAAGGACAAATGGTTGCAGTAAGCCAGTGCTGTCAGTTACTAATTATGAAGTGTCAAGGGATTCCAGTAAAAGAAGAAATCTGGTGTGTGCAGTTGTTCTGTGATTTGGCTCTGAGATACGAAGAGTGAAAGGCTCTTGTAGCCTTTGTTAGTCAAAAGTAGAGTTTTATGTTACTGAGTTTCATGTTGTAGGGAAAGAATCTGAAATAATGGTTGGCCTGGAGCTGGACCACCTTGGGTTGGGGCAGGTATCTGCAAATCCTAAGTCATTTTTTGTGAACAGCATATGTAAGAGACAGAAACTAATGGCAATATAGATTTTTAAACTGTTTTGTCTCAGTTCAAAATGCCAAAAATGGGATCTTAGGAATGCTGAGAGACCAAAAGTCTTTCTGGGATCTCTAACACATGTGATCAAAGGAATTCAGTCTCCTCTAAGCAATTCAGTCTCCTTAAGCAGAGTGTTCTGGGAATAGTCAGCTGTTAATGTAGCCAATGTATAGAACAGGAGGAAAAAATACTATCACTTTCCAGACTCCGACTGGATTATTAGAAACAATAATCACACCTGTTGTTATAAGATTCTTTGTTAGATTTTGTGACCTGCTTGACTCCTTCGTTAAATTCACTGAAGAATTTCTAGCATGAGAACCTGAGCCAGTAGACATTTTCCATTATCCTGTTGTTATGTCATGACTGACTTCAGTTTTTACAGTTTCTATGACAACCATGATTTTTGATTGGTAAAGAATGAAGTGCTAAAAAGATTCTCCTTTTTTTGACTGTATTTTTCCATCAAAAGAGTAGAGTAAAAACATGAAGATATGTGTCACTAATTGGTATTATGATTGAATTGCTGCCTAAATGTGGATACTTGTTTGTGGCATACTCCACATACACTGATTTTTAAGGTAGAACAGATGATAAAATAGCCTTCATATAGTTGCCAAATAACTTTGTGAAAAAATACCTACAATTTATACTTTATACATATTCAGCTTATTTATACAATTTAAGGCATTCTGATTTTTCAGATCACATAGATACTTACACTCCCATGTTAACATTAAATACACTTGTCAAAACATGGCTCATAGAAACATGCTTGGTGGTTTTCTGGGGTTCTGGGGCAGTTTTTGCAAGTCATAACCAAAAATCATTCTTGGGAACTAATGATGGAATTTTATCAGGTGAGACAAAAAAGGGAGTAGAATATTAAGGATTATTAAGGAACAGAGGGAGAGGGCAGAGTGTGTATGTGGACAATTAGTTGTTACTGAGGAAATACAGAAGGGAGTTGATAAAGAGCAGATAAGGGTGACAAGACAGCTTCTTAATTGTCATATATGAAGGAAAAGAGGGAAGGAGGTTCCCTGAGATGATTGGAGCTTGACAAGCAACAGGGTGTTTTTCAGTAAGAGCAAGAAAGCAGTGGAAACAGATTTTACTTGGTAAATATGCCAGTTTGCAGAAAGGACTACAGATTGGCTGGCTCATAACTGGGAAAAGAGGGAGGGCTAATGAACAGAATGAGAATGAGCCAGTTTATCAAGATCAAAGGAAGTTAATGCTCCAGCAGTTTGCAAATCTTAGTCAGTGAAAGTGACTCATCCTCTCACTGGATTGATATATGTGGAATATATTTCAAAACCACATTAGAAAATTATTGGGAAATGTTGCTTGGGATTCTATAGCACTTGAGGATCTGTTTTGTGATTATTACTTTACGAAAAGCACCTTGAACAAAGAACATACATATAAATCCTGGTCCATATTCAGGAATGTGTGCTGTCAGTGGGTCTGCAACCATTTTTTTGCGGACAAATCAGGGATCCCTATTTCTGATTGATGCTAACACAATGTATGGAATGGTATTTGCTGGTCGGCTCTTTTCTGTGATATTTGCTAAAAATTCAATGTGGTTGGATTTTGTTGTTGATTTTTTTTGATGTAGAATAAAAATTAGTTTCACAACTGAAGTAGTAGACCAAGTTGAATCCTAGCCACTAGACTTTTTACAGCATTTGATGTGTCTAGATGCTATTACAACACATTAATTACATTAATTATAACAAATTAATTACTTCACAGTCTCATTTTAAACACATTTATAAACACAGAATGGGAAGTTTCTTTTTAATTGCCTGTGATGCACATGCAATTTTAGAAACACAAAATCACGACGACCATGGCTTTCTTGACAAAGAGGAATGTACCTAAGCCCTCAGTCTTTATAATCCTTTCAGAAGTTTGTTTTTTCTCATTCTCTGGAGATGTTCAAAACACACCTGGATGAGTTTCTGTGTGACCTACTCTAGGTGGTCCTGCTTGGCAGGGAGGTTGGACTAGATGATCTTTTGAGGTCCCTTCCAACCCTCAAGATTCAGTGATTCTGTGATTTTCAGCTAACTTCTAGCTTGGATTTGCTCCATGGTCTTTAGCAAATAATACCGTAATTCTAAAATGTGTTTTTAGGGAGAAAAACCTTAAGATGCCTGGAGAGCTAGAAGTAGCTGTCCTGCTCTTCAGGCATGAGACACATTATGACAAAATTTGAATACCAGTGAAAGCTGTGGATGGTACCTGATACCATTACATGAACTTCTGTGGGGTAGTCATTGATTAATCAAGTCACAAAGGAAGAGAAAGTTTTCCGTTACCAGTTTATAACTTCTAAATAACTTAATTTTTGTCAGAAAAATTTTCTTCGTGCTTGCTTTCTCAAGACTCCTGTATCCTAACACCAACTTTTATTTCTAGTGAGAGTCCCAATGGCCCTTCAGCAGCTTTCTTTCAGTTTGCTTTATATGCTCTTACAAAGCAAATGAAGCTTCAGAAAGGCTATTACAATAATCCTCTCTTCTTATCTAGTGCCATGTTTTGTTTTGTATGTTTAGTACGTGTTGTGTACTTTATACTGGTTTATAGCCTTTAATAGCAGTCTTTAAAGGTGGCTTTAAAGATATTTGGAAATTTAAAGCCAAGTTAGTGCTTTTAACAAATTATATTGTCTTATTGTCCATTCATATAAACTTTATAATTACTTTCAGTATGTACCATGCTCAATTGCATGAGCCACTGGGTAACGTTTTCTCCTTGCTGAACACTGCTCTGATGTTCCTTGCTCACACAAGTAATTGGTTTGGCAGTAGGCACGAATAAGGGGAATTAACACCAGGACAGCAATGTACTAGTGCATGTTCTTTTTGTTTTCAGTATTATCATCCTTCAGTGATTCAGAGTTTTCTATTTTGATTTTCATTGTGTCATTTGTATTTTACTAGAGCTTTTTGGCCTTGTTGTGCCTAGACTTTGATGTGCTTAAGATGAAGCCTGTAACTGCGTACAGAAAACACAGATAGACTTCCTCAGGTAATTTACAGTGCCATAAGACAGCAAGCACATAGAGTAAACGTAGAACTGTAAAGAATGGATCCATGGGAATTACTGACCTGAGAAGAAAAAAATTAAAGAACTTGGATTGCAGTATTAAGGAAGAAGAAAGTGTTTGTCCTGCCAGAGGCTGTATTGGCTTTTTGCTTTCTTCTCCTTTTGACTGGCCTTTTCTCTCACATGTATTATATATAGTCTTGCTTTTCACAGAGAAGTCCTGGTGCTTGTGGCAGTCCACTGGTGTGCATCAAGATGAAGTATATTGATGATCCTGATCCTTATGGGAATATACAGAAAATTCTTCCCCACTCCCTCAATACCATAGTAGCATTTTCAGCAGCTCCAGTTGGGAGAATATATGCAAACTGTTTCTTTGGAACTGGTCAATTCAGTGAAATAAAGTTACATGGATTGATTTTTTTTATTTTTTTTTTAAATTGACTAAAGCTGAGATGGACACAAGACAGCTTCCTCAAACTGTCTGCACTTTATGTCATCTTGTCTGTTTGGCTTCTCAGAAATCATGATGTGGTATCTTTTGTTCACCTGCCAGTGGTTTTGAGCTTGCAAGAGTTTGAAGCAAGTGAAGGGATGTGATTCTTCATTGATACTGTTCAACACTTTTGATTATCATTCTTCAGTTCACTAAATAAGTAGCACTTTTGGTGTTTTGATTTTGTATGTGAATAGTGATGCAATATATTTGTAGCACTAATAGCCTTAATGTGTGTGGATAGGATCCAGGTCTTGGAGCTTGTATTTCAGGGGCTTTATAATACCTGTAAAAAGTAGACATGTAGATGGTTTAGTCTGAGCTCACTAATACTGAAATGACTGTTCTGCAGGGGAAAATGAGTTAGTAGTTACCAAGACATTGACTTGTCCTGGTTATAAGAAATGGCTGAGGGATCTGGGGCTGTATAGCCTGGAGAAGAGGCTGAGGAGAGACCTTACCACTGTCTACAGCTGATAGGAAATTGTAGCAAGGAGAGGATTGGTCTAGTCTCCCTAGTGACAAGCAATAGAACAAGAGGAAATGGCCTCTAATTGCACCAGGAGAGATTCAGGCTGGATTTTAGGAGGAATTTCTTCACTGAAAGGGTTGTCAGGCATTGGAATGGGCTGCCCGGGGAGGTGGTGGAGTCACTGTCCCTGGATGTGTTTAAAGAGATGGTTGGATGTTGCACTTAGGGAAATAGTCTAGTAGTTGATAGGGCTGGGACAAAGGCTGGACTCAATGATCTTGAAGGTCTCTTTCAGCCAAAATGATTATATGATTTTATTTCCCAGTTCACTAGCAAAGCAAATTATTCTTTTTGTAACATGAAGTCTTTTATTTTAATGAATTCCTCATTCAACTATGTATGTCCCAGAGTCATTAATAGTGGTGAGAAAGGGATTTTCACCTTCAGACTGACTGACTGAAGACTATAGCACTTCCTTCCAAGTGATGCTTTAACTGTTATTACCCATGGCTCCAGCCTTGTTGCATGACTGGGTTTCACTGTGTGCTTGTGTGCAAAATAATTATACACCGACCCATTAACTCCCACTTGCAAGGAATGTACTGAACTCGCTGTGTGCTTATCAACTTATCTTAATGTGAGTGCTTTCTGAACTTCTGTGTGTTTAGTGGGTTGCTCTGTATAATTTTCTTGTTTGCAACTTCATGTGAAGTTGATTGCCTTCACTTTGCAGACTTCAGGCTTGACACGCAGACAAAGAGTAGAATTTTAATACTGAAAATTAAATTTTGTCTATTTCCAACTGATTGGCCGAATAGTTTATCTACATTAGGATATTGAAGGATGCATTTAAAAATGTTAAAGCAGGAGTTATGTTTGGAAGTAAATGGATAGTAATTCCAGGCACTTCAGCTCTTACTTAACAGAGAGGTAGCTGTATTTGTACATCACCTGCTAGCAAAGAAAGCCAACGGTCACCTGTAGAGTTACAGTTCAGCAGTGGTTACGAGAGAAACCACAGGTGACTTACATTTCATAACATCTATGATCTGATTTTCTTTTTTTCAAATGAAGCACACCTACTGTTTTCTGCAACTGTTCTTCATATTTTACACCTTGTTTTACGTATGCAGGATTATTAATTTTGAGGGATTAGTATGGAATGGACACAAGTCTTGGAGCAGAGATACCATTTCATTCTTATACTACTATATGAAGTTAGTACAAATTGTTACCTTTGCTGTCACGTCTAATTGCATGTTCTTAGGAAGAAGATAATTGAATTACATTGTGCATTACAATAATGTATTATTTATATACCTACCTGTGTATGGTCTGTAATGGCTTGCAGTAGAAAGGCTCATTCTTGTAAATTTATCTATTTGATTAACATTGCAAGTCAGTAGGCTGCTCTACGAATAAAGTTACTCAAACTATTGGACTTCAAGTAAGCATCAAGAATGCTTTTGATTTTAGTAAATTCAGCTTTGTGCCTTTGTTGGGGTTCCCCCCCAAAAAAAAAAAAAAAAAAAAGAATATACAGCATTCATTCATAGAGAATAGAACAGCCAGAAGAGAGGACAATGTGTAACATTTGAAATAAAGCTTGACTTTGCATTTTACTATACATTTCTAACAATGAGATTTAACACAGGAGGGTAAGTGTAGGGCTAGAACGTGTGCCTCATGAAGTCATTATATGTGGTGATTTGTCTAGAATTTTGGCCTGCAGATGAGCCAGACCTGGATTTTCAGAAAATTTCATTAAAAGGTTATCAGAGGAAGGATTTACATTTAATGTGGGATGGGATTTTTTTTGTGGCTTTTTTGTTATTTAGATAAAAACCCTGTTCTGCTTTGTTTATTGTACTTTGTAGTGTGAAGGAATATTTATTTTCACAGAAATTAAGGACAGAGAAAAGCAAAAATATAGACTTATTTGGTACCAAATATATTTTCTCTCATTACTTTATAAATCACTGCTATTTACTGAAGCCCTCTCTCATAGCCATCAATCTATCATGACATTTGGTGAGACTACTGAAGGCTGAGGTAGGACTCTACAGGTCCATAACTGCCCACAATTCTTCCCCACTGTTCACATCTACAAAATCATATCTGTATCCTACAGCTCATAATGGAACCACTTACTGATTTCTCGTGTATCTCCCACTTTCTCTTCTCTACCCACATGTCTTTTGTAGCCCTGAAGTTCACACAGCCTGCTCAGTTTGATCTATACTGTGTGGGGTGCTACACTGCATCACTTCAGTCACGTGTTGCTACCAAGTCATTTGTTTGCATACCTCAAAAAATATAACATATTTTATTTCTTCTGCCTTGCTCGAAAAAGCTCAAATTTTATGCACTGTGTCCATCTGCCTGTACTGTGATACATGCAAACTGCAGCAGTGGCATTGGCACAGTCGGTTCTAAATGCTTTTAGGGATTAATCTAGTTCGCTTTTATGATGCAGACTTTAATTATCACCTAAACTTCCTATGTCATGATCAAAAGCTTTATTTTCCCAAATTATTTTGATCCTAAAAAATCTTAGGCATGCTTTAAATATAGAGAATGGTGCAATAGCAAGTGTTGCACCACTGATGTTCAAGATCATTAAAAAGACAGCATGTAGGAGTTGTATACCCAGAGTCATGGCCTGTGCTGAAGGAGGATATGAAAACTGCCAGAGGTCTAACTGGAGTCTGTACCAAAGCTGCTTCGTAATCATGTTGTTTGAACTAGCTGTGAGCACGAAATACCTTCCAGGCACATTTGAAGTGTCTCTCTACTGCTTCTGGCCATAAGCCTGTCTCCAGCTGCGCTCAATTTTCAGTGACACAGAGGAAGGTGGAAAATGATCAGTCAAACCTTACAAACCAGATTCTACATTCAGAAATGTTGAAATTAATGTTCTTTTCAGATCCTCTGCTAGTTGAGCTGAAATACTGAACCAACATAAGATTATTTTGAAGCAGGATAGCAATAGTTGAGAGCCACAATGGAAAGCGACATGAACAGGTATCTGTAATGGCAAAGTCAGAACTGTCACTGGCTTATGCCACCAGTCTGTTCTCCCTTTAGCACAGCCATGGCCAAAAGTGTGCAGTATGGATTTTTATTTTTTATTCCCAAAAACTATATCCAAAAACATATTTTAGACAGATATGAAACCTTGCTTTGAGGACTTCAACAGATGGCAAGTCTGTCACCTGCCTTGGTAAGCAGGATTAATGTTTAATTGTCCTTGCAGTTACTGAATTTTGTTGTGTTCAGTGAAATACAGCGAGGTTTTCAGACTCCCTGTTGTGTCAGAGCAGAAGTAGCTCGTGTGTACCAGAATCCAAATGTGCATACTGGCTGTGTAATCAAAGGTACTAAGAAGTCAAGTCTTCTCTTTTGAAATTTAAAATATGTTATAAATTAGTCAATAATTGTTTGCAGTAATTAAATATTTTGGTAAAATAACTTCTGTGGCTTACTCATACATGTGACTCACATGCTGTTCTGACTTTTTTCCCCCTAATATGATAATTCGTTTCATGGCAAACAAACTGAATTTTCTCTTTATTCTATGCGTATGCATAAAGCATCACTAATACATTGATAGAAAGTCTAAAAGTTTGTCGGTATCATTTTAACTGTAATGAGACATGAATTTCATTTTTTTAAGGACAGATTAAGGAAATGTCTACAGACTGAAAACATGCTTTCAGAGGTCTAAAAATCTCCTGAGAAAACTGGCGTTCTTTGAGATCACAAGGTCAGTAGTACAGTAGCAGTCATTCACATGCATATATCTATACAATTATGCAGGCCCAATTTTAATTTTGTACCATTTGATGATACAAAACGTGGCGTTATACTTTACATCTCTGCAGAGATTTTATCAGTAATTTTAGAACACCATTAGTAAAAAAAGGAAAAATCCAGTTTCAGTTGCAACTTTGTTTAAAAATGCAAAATTCATGCTAAAGGTTATTGGATTAGTGCACATCACCAGTTTCCAACTGGTTCCAATGTTCTTCTTGCCTGTGTTTGTGAATTCATTAATTATTGTATATTTGCATCTTTCTTCACTGGCTTGCAAAAGTAGAAATTCTTAAATGTTTTGGAAAAGGAATAAAAGGTTATCTGAAGAGACACATTAAAAGCTTGTATTTTAAGTAGTCACATCATGATATGATTTATTATTTCCAAAGACTGAATGTAACGGATATGATTTATTCAGCCATAAAGATAGCCAACACATCTCAAGTAGTAGATGTGTTCATAGAACTGTGTGTCATCAGTATAACATTTTAATAATATCACAAAGTATTTGAAAATGCTTGATAAATAGCAAGAAAATAATGGTAGCATCTTCTCTTGGATAAAACATATATGATTATTATCTTTTAGGTATTATTAGAATGTTATTCTTAAATTCTACATGTACTTACGAAGGAAAAATCAGAAAGCATGAGTCTAAGTTAACTCTTATCCTGAAGGGTCTGTTTAGATTATGGGTTAACCTATAATTCAAGTCAGAGCCATAACCATAATAAACCTGGCTTTCTATGAATGACTATGGGTCTAAATGTTGTAGTGTGATGCCTGCGTACACTATAGTTCAGACATACACATGTAGGGAAATAGTCCTCTGACCACAGTTACTGACGGCCTTTTACTGTTCACCTTGTTCAATATCTTTATAGCCAGACCCAAATTAACTTTTTATCACACATTATTGAAGGTGGTTGACATTTGATTCTCTCTTGGTAGTTTAAGCCATGTATGGTGTTGTGTCAGATTTTAATGACTAGATGAGTTTTCTTCAGTGGAGGATGCATTGGGTTCAACTTTTTGAGTCATTGGGCCCAACTTCCTTTGTCTTTAGTGTGTAAATGAAGATTAATGCATTAGAACTTTCATGTATTAAGTAAGAAATTATAACAATTTCAATATTGAATTGTATTTGTTTTATTACACTCGAGTAGTGTGAAGTGTGTTTCTCTTTTTTTATGCTTAGCATGAAGTAAGGTGGAACTGTAATGAAAAAAAATCCAACCCAGAAAAGAGTACTGCTGATTTAAGAGGTGCTCCATTAAGTTAGATTGGTAATTGCTGCAGGAAAACATTCCAAATGATGCTTGGTGTTCTGTTGCTGTACTGCTGGGTGCAATTGAAAACGTGATTTAGAAAGGTAATAGACTAATATTCCTTTAGTGTCTGCAGCAGACTACTGTGGTTGTGGGGAATTTTCAAGCACCGAGTAATTTACATTAAGGCAAGCTGAATAGCCTTCTGTTAATTTGTGGCCTTCTCTAGACAGGTAGGATATATATGTAAAATTTGGGGAAAATCTTCAGAAGTGTGTTGTATCGTGCTGCAGTATGGTAACTTCGCTTGGTTTTGAATTATGGTATAAAAATAAATCTTGCAACATAAAGCTTAATCATACGTTCATTATTGAAGAAAAACTTTGGAAAATAAAGCTTAGTACCTAACCCACCTCCCCTTCATTAACTCTTAATGGGTTTTACAGGTCAGAGGAGGCCTGGCCAGGACTCATTAGCAGTGACAGATCTGTGAAGAGGTTTGGCAATGAATATATGTGCAAGCATATAGACTCCTTTGCATTGCTCCTGCAGATTATAACACTGGTGATCATCAAAATGGATGTACTGAGTTCTTTTCTGTCAAAAAACTAACATAATTTTAGATTAAAATTTTAATGCAAATTTTTAATAGTTGCATAAAAGGAAAAATGTACTAAGATTTCTTAAAAGTATGTGATTTAGAAACCTAAGTCACATTTTCCATAGAGCAAAGGCTTGTAACTCAGTTGTGTACTTTTGTCAAATTTCTGTAAAGTAACACTGTGTCACATTGTTCAGGCTTTCCTTAGAGTAATATTTTAGAGTTCAAAGATACTGTAAGAGAATCAGTGTGTAACATAACCAGTTTACTCAATAATATTTCCCCTGATCTTACTTATCATATTTTCAGATTTACGGTTTTGTTTAAAATGGAAATAAGAAAAATAAATCTGCAAAGCAATCTAGACCAAATACAAGTGAAATTATTTGTGAAATGCAATTGTACATAATAAGTAGGCTCCATGCTACCAATTTTATGGAATATCTATGTTGCGGGCTCAGTGCGTTGAACTTTTGGAGTCACTTGCAAAGCATGAACAAAGAAGAAAGTTAGTTACCTGCTTCTGTATAGTTATTATCCAGAAGAGCCTTCAGTCACTGCCAAATCCATGGATAAAGAAAAGGAAACAGCACTCCCAGAGGGAGCCCCTGATTCTTGTAGCATCCTAGTCCTCCTCCCTACTAGTAGGCATAGCCACTGGGTACAGGAGTTTGTTCTCATTCATTGCCTTGAATAAACATTTAGATAAGATGGCAGCTTTCTTCCTTTTTCTAATTCCCACAATAATGCAGGTGAGAGAGGAGCATGTGATTCTTGACTTAACACATGGTTTGATAAGCATCTTAGACTTGTTTAAAAATCACCTTTTTATTAAACCAACTGCTTCATTTATTTCAGTCAGCATGAAAACATACGTCAGATTTCTGGAATTAATCCCCTAGATGCCTAAATGTAACAGAACTTGAAAAACTTGTTGATGCATTGTACCTGGAATTCTGGGTCATCTTCACATCCTGGAGGACATTTGCTGCCTATTACTAATTCCTGATTTTATCTGCTGGTGTAAGCCTGTAGTGTGAAGCCAAGCTTTTGCCGTATTTAAGATACGATTTAAGACATGGAAGAAGGATAAGCTTTTCCACCTCCTCCCTGCTTTTCCCTCTAGTACTTGGAATTATGGATTATGTGAGAGATAGTTGAAAGTGGTTTCTTTTTCCAGGCTTTATTCAGTAAATAACATAAGTAAACTATCTAACATATTAAGTAATAGCATAAATAAATAACAGAACCATTAACTATGAGTTTGGATGGTTTTTCTCCTTGCTCTTCCTTTTCTGAAGGAGAATCATGCTCCATGTGCTTTGTAAATGGCAGGTTAACTGCTGTAGCTAACTGACCGGAATAGCAAATTCCAAAACAAAGACAAGCTGTGAAAATTAATAATATAACCTCAGATAGTTGAGATCTTCACAGAATTAAAATGGAAAGTTTTTTGTGAAGTCTATCATAGAATGGTAGGGATTGGAAGGGACCTTTAGAGAACACCTAGTCCAACCCCCCTGCAGAAGCAGGTTCACCTAGATCAGGTCGCATAGGAACATGTGAAGGTGGGTCTTGAAGACCTCCAAGGAAGGAGACTCCACAACCCCTCTGGGCAGCCTGTGCCAGTGCTCTGTCACCCTTACAGTGAAATAGTATTTTCTTATATTTAAATGGAACTTTTTGTGTTCCAGCTTCATCTCATTACCCCTTGTCCTGTTGCTAGCTACCATACGAAAAAGGGATGCCCCAACCTCCTGATACCCACCATTTAGATATTTGTTAATGTTACTAAGATCCCCCCCCCAGTCTCCTCTTCTCTAGACTAAACAGCCCCAGTTCCCGCAGCCTTTCCTTGTATGAAAGATGTTCCAGTCCCCTGATCATCTTGCTGGCCCTGCGCTGGACCATCTCCAGAAGTTCTCTGTCCCTCTTGAGCTGGGGAGCCCAGAACTGGACACAGGACTCCAGATGAGGCCTCACCAGGGCAGAGCAGAGAGGTAGAAGAAACTCCCTTGACCTGCTGGCCACACTCTTCTTGATGCATCCCAGGATGCCATTGGCCTTCTTGGCCATGAGGGCACATTGCTGGCTCATGTTTAGCTTATTATCAGTCAGGACTCCCAGGTCTCTCTCTGCAGAGCTGCTGTTAGCAGGACTGCAGGACTCTGCACTTGTCCTTGTTGAACCTCATTGAAGTTCCTCTCTCCCCAACTCTCAAGCTGGTCAAGATTCCGCTGAATGGCAGCACAGCCTTCTGGGGAATCAGCCAATCCTCCCAGTTTGATGTCATCAGTGAACTTGCTGAGAGTAACACTCTGTCCCTTCATCCAGGGCGTTGATGAAGATGTAAAACAAGACGTTAACTGGACAAGTCATGTTAACTAGACGAGTTTAAAGTAGCTTTAGAAGTACTTATTCCACAGTTCTTTTGTGACAGACTACAGTCTGCCAGTTCAAATGTATTGTCACTCTTCTTCCTCAGGCATTTATCTGTCTTTTCCACACTTTGTGGCTACCCCATCAACTCCTGCCTTCCCATATAGTGTCACAACAGGTTCCACTTAATTTCTTCCCATGGATCAACCTTTCTCAGAATTATCATCAGTCAACAAGCAAAGCCATGTTTCCATTTCTGGAGTTGTTCCCCCTCTTTGCAATGCTGGGTCAGGTGGGGAATCCACAACATGACAAAACAAACTACAAAACCAATCTAGAGCTCTTGAAGTGAACTCTGCATTTACAAGGATTGAGTGGTGGTAAGAATGAAAAATGTACATATCCAAATCTCTATCTTAAGCAGAGAGAGGCAAAGAGACAGTATAAATCATTAATCTCATTGTGCTGGAACAGCTGCCTTGATACAGCAACTGAAGTCTAGTAGAAACCTGATTAAATTGTTTTTTTAACCACCATGTCATCTAACAACTATGTGCTGTATCACAGTTTCTGGATTCAGTGGCTGCTTTAAGACATTTTAGCTGGTGAGGGTAAGTCCTGGTGAGAGTTATGGCACAAATGCAGGATATGCATCCTCTTCAGTGGTGCTGGCTTGGTACTAGTGTGTGTACCCATTTAGCACATCAGGATCTGAGGTGTGCAAAGATATTTACCGAAGGCTATAAGTTTCTGCAGGGAATGATCCCCGCTATCAAAAATGCAACAGTTTTCCCATGCCAGGATCTATCAAACTGCAGGGCAACTGAACAGAGGATATTTTGGGAACATGTGGCAGAGCTTTATTTTAAAAAGGACATAATTTAATTTTATGTGACAGTGCCTGCATTTTAATGCATAGCGTAATAAAGCCTGAACTCTGTGGCTGAGGTCAGCCCATCTACTAGTGTCCTTTTTTTAGGAGTAGTTAAGCATATAAAGAAAAATCGTTCTCTCCCTTTTAACATTTTTCTGTGGCTCAGTACAAGAGTTTTTAATCATAAATCACAACATATGGGAACTTGGAAGATTGATGTGACTGTAAATTCCCTCACAGCACTTTTCTTCCTAGAAGTTAGAAATACAGAATAAAAAGATAAAAAGGCATGTGTGCCATGTTCCAACTCAGAGAGCAAGTGCTGCAAAATTTCTCTGGTAGCACTATGGGCTTGTATTGTGGGACTGTGGTTTCCTTTTTGAGAGCTTTGCTCAGATACCAGTTTTAGCCAAACAAACAAAAAAATTAGCTGGGAACGACAAGTGTTGGTATTTAGAGAGCAAAATGGTTTTATACATTTTGTACTTCTTATTATGTAAGCTATAAAAATGTGTGAGTTGTTCATTTCAGGACTGGCAGCCGGTTTAAAAATCTTAAGTCATTCCACTGGAGAAGGTGTGTGTTATGTAAAAAATAAACATGTGTATAGTATTTCTACCCTTTTGTCTGTGAAGATACAGATTTTGTTGATAACGTGATGTAGTGTTTGAAGTGTGACACAGGGACTTCAGAGACTAGGCTCTAGAGTTTCCTTCCTTTGGGAATTTCAAGAATTCATTAAATAAATCTGGCCAGGAGAGATTAAAGCCCTCTTTCAGCAAAATGCTTAAGTTATATTAATGCTCAATGAGAATAACTGTGCTGGGGCCATTGTTTTTTAACGTCTCTTCTGACTCAAATGGGGCCTTAAAAATCCAAAGCTGAGTAAATGGTTAAGGATGCCGATGAAGAATTTCAATAAAGCACATTATTCACAATTAAATATTTTAACAGTCTTTTTCTCTCTACCTCTGTTTCTTCATCATCGTCCCTATTACCATTTTGATTGTTTGAAAAGCATTATAATTCAGTTGTCCAGTTTAGTACTTAAATAAGTCCTAGACACATTCTTGTTATTTCTAATCCATCAAGAATACCCAGCAGCTCCTTTATTTTCTTTACAGCAGCCTAATGAGGTCAGAAAGGTCAGAAGAAACTAGCAAGAAAGGTCAGAAGAAACTAGCAAGAAAGGTCAGAATGCCTTCTGCATGGGTCCTTTTCTGTAGGCTGATATTCAGCATGCTGGGAATGGGTCAGGCTATGCTGTTTGGATTGTGTAGTGAAATAATGACATGGCCAATCTGACAAGTAGTCTTCATTATCCCTTCCCACCAAATGTATTTCCACAACTGGAGCAATTAGTAGGGATTATCTTTGAGAAGAGAAATAAATAGCTTTTAACTGCTTTGTGTGGTCTAAAATAATGCTAGATGGTTTAAATTTTTCCTATCTGAAGAATTTTTGGTTTTAATTCAAGTGACAGGATATCATATCAGAAGAAACAAGCTAGGCATGGAATAGTTAAACTGCTGGAGGTCTCACAAACTTCCTCATTAAAAATGGCTTTCAGGGTTCTCACTGTTTATGGAAACCGATTCAAGTCTCTGCTGCCAGTGCAACACCAGTAGTTAGACACGTTGTCCATTTTACAACCCAGAGAATAACAGCTATGTAGCAATTAATAAGTGCTTGGTACTTTCTTTGTAGTATATCTCTCGTAAGAATGTGTGGTATTTGTGGTTACTTTTTATTCCTACTATTGAAATGAACACAACCAGACCATGGCTTCAGCATCCTTACTGGTTACCCACTGTCTAGTACAAACGTCTCTACATTCTGTTAGACAATGTATATGTGGACCTCTGAATTTTTGTTGTGTTGGTTTTTTTTTCCTCAGAAGTTTTGGTATTGACTGATGGCTGTCTTCCAGTGCTTATACCACTGGCAAAGTCACCTGGCTTGCATGCTTTAATTGAAAAAAAACACCCCTGGATGTGTGGGCAGGCAGGAATTTTCACTCCAGTTCTGGTTCAGGATAAATATGACTTAGCTGTCAGCCTGTCTAGTATTTTGGATTTTGGCTTCCCTCACATCCATACTTATTAGTCACAGGTCATTCACCAAATTCTCTATGTGTAGCAAAGTAATGCCTTTCATATCTTCCATGTTCTACTCTGCACGCATTACAGTTTGTGAATTTTGCCTCTGAGTTTGCAGGCGGTTTGGATGCAAGGGAATTGGGTTTTATTACTTTTCTTTTTTGATAGATGGGAATTACGTTCCTAGCAAAAGTTGACAGTGTTGCAGTATGGTATTTCTGGTATTATTATTCATTTACTTTACTGTTTAAGTAACTTTACAGTTACTTTAGGACCCATCTGCTTCATTTTCTGCATATATACATTAGATACAAATGTATTTCCTAGATCTCAAAATAAACATTTTTGCCTCATCTTTAGGAGTTCACTATATTTTTTTCGTCTGAAATGTTGGCTTGCCTTTGCATTTTTCCACTTGTGGTTCTTCTATTCCCCTAATTGCTACTAAGATTATTTTGGAAAGTGCCCTTTTTTTTCCTTCCCTATCATACAAATTTCTCTACAGTTATATTTTTAGTAGCCTTTTCATTTCCATCTGTACTTTTTCTGGCTAATCAAAGGAAAAAAAAAAAGTCTGTGCTAACAATAGATGTATTCCTCTCAGACTTTTACTGTAAGATTGTGTTCCAGTGAGCAGTTTGTCTCTCTGCCAAGACAGCTAGCTGAACTCGGCTGTGAAGCAAAAAGAAAAAACCCTCACTTTTTGGCATTTTCCATCTCAAATAGCACACAATCCTAGCCTTAAAATGTGCATTCTTACATATATCTAATGCTGCTTCAAAAGTGATGTTATTTGACCTGCTGATGCATCTCCTTGTATCCCCTTTAGCCTCACAGGTTTTTTTTTTCATCGTCATAAATTGTTCTTTGCCTCTGCGTCTTGAAACAGAGGCAAGTTCTTGGTCTTTCCCTCTCCACGAACATTGGTAACTTCTAAAATTTTCAACTCCATGCTATTTCTAATGTTTTGGAGCAGTTCCTGCAAATGTATTTTATTAGTTTTTAAATTATTTTGTAAACTTGCCTCTGTGATTATGTGTCTGAAATGTTCATCTGGCATGTAAAAATAACTGATGAGATGGCTAGTGGTATCTCTTTGTCTTCTCTGCAATCCTAGGTTTTTTAATCTGCCTCTGTTTCCTGCTTAAAATTTAATATAGCTTCTAAGGCTATTTATCAGACAGCCTTTTAAGGCTATGTGTCAGGTTACATACAGATTTTAAGGTGGTTGTTGTGATATGATAATCTAAGTATAACCACCACACAAGGTTTGTGGAGAAATTAGTATTTTTAATTATATTAGCGTCTACATTTAGAAAAATGTGCAAGCATATGAGTGTATGACCCCCTTCCCATGTCCTCAAAGGACATCACTCTCCTAGTCATCTCAGCTGTCTACTTAAAGATACTGCTTTTGTCTGCAAACTCTGCCTGTGTTATTGCTTTACATGCTGAATGTCATCACAAGGCTAGCAATTCTTGATCTGGGTCTGCTCCAGTGTGATTATACATGCAATTTTTTAAAGAGTTGTTTGCAACTGCAGGAAAAGAATAAGATCATCAGTGCAGAGTATGCACGAATTTGCTATTTTAAGTATGTTGCAAGCTAAATATGACAACTTTTCAGAAATTCTCACAGCACTGGAGATAATAAGAGAACTGCAGGATACACCATGCACAGTTACAAGCTTGGTGCATTGTCAATGACACAGATACGTTCTGTGTGTGTAAATGGGACCACTTATCTCTCTTAATCCAAGACATGCAGAGCAAAGACAACATCTTTTGTTGTGGAAAAGCAGAACAATTGACTCTTAGCTATACTTCTCGAAATCTTAAATGACTGAAGTCTGCATTTACAATCCTGTATTCTGGAGACTTACATAACTGCCACTGACTGCTGACTTAAGGCAGGAGGAGAGCAATTCCAGGCAGACAACTAGAGCAGTGGTAGAGTCACTGAAATCCTGCCCCCCTCCCCAGGAGATGGAATGAGACAGCCAAGGACATTGACGTCCTATGAGCTTGGAGCTGTTGATCTAGTAGAAAGAAGTCTGTTAACAGCAAATGACAGACAGTGCCATCAGCTTGCATCTTTACCATAACCTGAAAAGTCAAAACAGACTTGTTGACTATACTCTTTCTAAATATCTGGCAAGACTAGTATTATCTCCACTTATTATAGAAGAAATAAACAGAGTCCTAATGTTCCTTATAGGAAGAATATCGTGATGGAGACAATAGTATCCTCAGTGCTTAAAGATGCCAAGCCAAAGGGAAAAATCTGGTTATGAAACCACATTTGTTGCAGGTGTGCCAAAAATCACACTGAGGTACTAAGAACTTATTTTCTGCAACACAGAAACTTTCAGATGATGCAGCTTCCTATCGGGTGATATCAGTGGCCTCTACAGTCCAGGTTTTGTGTGTGACATAAATTGGTGAGCCGTATTCAAAGTATTTTAATATAATCCTGGTTGGAAATCCTATTTATTTTTTTAATCTATTAACTGAAAAAAGGTGTCAAATAACAATTGTAAAAAGATAACAAACACCCAGAACTTTCCTACTCTGAAAGTGCACCAACACAAGAGGCTGAAAAAAATGCAGTCCTTAGGGGTTGTAGCCTCACATACTCAACCTATGGCTATTGTATTTCAGTCAGGGTGATAAGTTTATCTACCTAATACTGTGAACAAAAATTTAACTGGAACATTAAGTCCCGCAGCTGGTAAGTGTCAAGCAGTTTATTTAAAAAAAAAAAAAAAAAAAGGTGTGAAGGGTTCTGAAATGCTTCAAAGACATTTGAGCTAAGAAGTCTTTCTTCACTCCTGATGTCTTTTAGGTAGAACCCTTAGCTAAAACAGTCATTTGATAACTGCATCTTCAAAGGAACTTCCAAACTTGAGCATGCTGCAGAAATGTTGATCCTTGCAGTTTCAGGGCATGTGACTACTGCAGTTATTCTTTGCACTTTCAGAAAGCACAGCATGTCTTTGAACACCAGTTGAAAACTGTATAATCAAATAGTAAATCAGCAGTCCATTTTGATCACTGAAATAATGAATTTACATCAGTGCTTTCTCGAACTGTCCACTGATTTGCTAATATGAATGTGGTTGAATATTGCTAATCAATGTTCTTCCGATAAGAAAGAAATGGCAGTTGGTGTTCCTTAGAAAGCCTGTTTCAGAATTGGAGTGGATTACTTTCCGAAGCTTTGAAACAGTAGCCTGGCATAGTAAACAGGTTGTTGTAAGGCTGTAGTGGTTCATGTTTTAACTTGATTAAAGTCTTGTACATAATGCTATGAAAATTATTTTGGATGCTAAAATGTATCTTAGAAATTTTCATTTCATTTCTTTAACATTGATGTCAAAAGAGGTGAAATAATTACTGTGTTTTTAGGGTATGAGGAGGGGAATGTGCAAAATACTTTTACTTTCTTAATGTAGTCTGCTGTCATGGAATATAATTGGGGGAAAATGCATTCAGCTGGTAGAGAAGACACAACATAAGCAATAATCAGTGCTATGCTGGTATTATCAGTGATGCTGGTACACAAGTAAATAATTTTCAAGCTCTGCTGAATAAACATAAAGGAAAAGAAAGCAATGCTGGCCAAGTAGAAATGGACAGAATGAGTAAAGGAGAATCAGCTTCAGGCTTTAAAGGTTATTTGAAATGGTGAAAAGTTACTATACAACCTAGAATTCAGTGTCCTTTGAAGCTTTAAATCACAGATCTAAAGTGGTATGGAGGATGTTGCAGTGGATTCACTTCCTGTGCAATGAGATACTAAACCGACATTTAGCAATACAAGGCAGACACCTTATTTTAAAATGCAGATATCTTGTCTATAAGATTAAAAGTCTGTATTTTACTGAGTAATGCACTGAAAATATCTTGTGGTGTAAGCTGAGATGCTTTATAAACTACTGACTACATTAAAATGTAAAAATTTAGTTATGTTGCTGCTTGATCTGTACGTCTGTTTTTATTTCCATGTCTGCTCAAATTAAAACACTTGGTTTTTTATGTTGGACAGGAACAAATTCAAAGATTGTAACAATGAAAGATTCCCCTTCCAGTGGAAGATTACAACGAAAGAGCTTGTCTGCCCCACTATGGGAACTGTGAAAGCAAAGACTGAGGCAATGTTGCTGTTTTAGAAGCAGTTGTGCTTTAGAAAGTTCTACTGATAAGTCCCGTAAGGAAAGACTGTCTCTTCTTCCTGACGATTTCACTCCTGTTTCAACTGCGTTGATTCAGGGAACTTCATTTTGGCTCACTGTGGGGTATAAAGAGGACTACAAGAACAAAAAAGTTGGAGAAAAAGACAAAATACCTATTTTCTTAAACTTTTTGCTGTTCAACAGCTAAGTGACATTTTTAAGTTGGAAAATGATACTAGGAGAAAAGGTGTGCTTAACAAGTGAAGCAAGAGAAAAGGGATGGAGTAGGAAGTATATCAGTTAATCAAAAGCAAAAAAAAACACCTTCGTTTCTTCAAATGTCTTGCAATTTCTAACTGCACCAGTCATAGCTCTGTGGAGTTCTGAATTACTCCCTGGCATGGATCATGTTGCTGTGTCTGAGCTGTCATGGAAACTGGCTGGAGCAAAGCTGGTTTATGAAGCGTACACAAGACAGTACGGGCAATCTTCCTTGTTAAAGTATCCACCTTCTTCTAAGTCTTTCTTTTTTTCTCTTTTAACAAGCTAACAAGCAGTTTGCTCTTTAAAATAGATCTTGGTTTTATTTGAGAAACTCCATGATGAGCTAATGTTTTCAATGATGGCTGTATGAAGCATTACAGACACAAAATTAATTGCTTTGATTATTCACATTATCTAATGCAACAGCACTCAAAGCTTCTTTTGCCATCTCTCAGTACATTAATTAGCCTACCAAAGTTAATATGTTCTTTGATTTTGATAGTTAACCAGCAGTTTTGAGAGAGTTTGTGAGAGAACTCCTTTGTTGACTGCAGAGGAGTATTTTTGTTTGTATACAGTAGCTCTTCTAATGCATAGTACTATTCAGTGGTATCTTCTGAAAGGAAGTGCACATTCCTTTGAAATACCACAATGGTCAGAAAGTTTATTTTCTCTTAGAAAAATGCAGGTATTGTAAGATGTAGCAGGAATGCATCATTAAAAAGAAGGTGGTTTTCAAGAGCTGTTGTGCAAAAAAATCATTAGGAAGTGGTATGCTGTTGTAAACCTCATAGTATGTGTAATGAAAAGCCACTGTTAACCTGTGCCTGCTTTGTGCTGCATGATTTAGGAAGTTGCTCCTGGTCAAAAAGGAAACACAGCATCCTTCAAATTGACAAGACGGGGCAAATGAGCCAGAAGTGGGAGTGAAGGGTGGCACGGACAGCCTTTCACTGACACTTTATGAAGTTTGGAGATGAGGTTGCTAAGGTGCCAGGAATCAGAACAGCTTCTTACAGGCCTGTCCTTCAGTTATAGGCTGTTTTCTCTGTCCATCTGTTGGAGTGAGGATGCCTCCTTACCTTTTGAACAGATTTTGTCAGTTTTCCCACATTTTACTGACTAGACTCTTACTCCAAAATGTGGTTGTACTTTGTTGAAAATGTTATTTGGGAATGAGTAAGTTTTTAATTATAATTAAAGAACTCAAAGCATGTTATCCTTTCTGGCAGGCTACTGAAATCCATCAAGCCTCCGTATTTGGAATCAACTAGTTAATGTGGCACTCTTGAAGATAGTTTAGCTGTGACTGCAAGACATTACCTAGTCTTTCCAGAGAAAGAAAGACATTTGGTGCTAGAGTGAGGAAATTTATTTGATTAAATTATATTTGATCTGGAAAGAAGTCTGTAGAATTTACATTTAAGATTTTTCGTACCTCAGTGGTACTGACAGGAACTTCAGATGGAGAGCTATAACTAATACTACACCATTATCTCTCATAGATCTGCATTTTTAATCCTGTAGAACTTCTGTAATGACAGTTCCATGGGAAGTTGCAGCTATGCCTCATCCTGAACTCAAATTAGAGGAGTTTGCATGGGAAAGGTTTATAGAACATACCAAAGGAGCAATCACAAACCTGAAAGCCAGTGCTGAGGCATTTGGAGTCACTGCTGCTGTAGATAATAAAATGCAAACTATGGCATGCAAACCATGCTGCTTGTAAGAGCTAGAACAGAGCGTGTATGGTCTACTGAACACATTTCATAAATTCTGGACCTCGGATATTTTTCAACATCAGACTGCAACAGCGAGTTTCAGCTAAGCCCTCTTTTTCTCAGCTGGTGTGCAAGTTCTGGCATTTCTGGTGTACTTGAAGAAAGAGGAGCTCCTGTATTTTATTGCAAGGTACAGGATTCTGCTCTTTAAAGTAACAAGGCATTGAGTGCAAGTTGCCTCTTTACGTTTCATGAAATAGATTGCTGCTGTCCCAATAACTGTTTCATATCAGATTCATTCAACTGTAATACAGGATACTGAACAGCAGATTAAGCTCAATAACAAAATAATTTAGTTGCATAGGGTGGGAATCATCTGAAGTTCAAATCCTAGACTTGATCTGTTACGTGATATATGGCTGGCTTTGGGTTAGGGTTTGTTGTTTGGGGTTTGTTTGTGGGGTTTTTTAGGGCAAGAGAGTGATTTTTTTTTTCTTATTTTTTTTTTAAATCTATGTTTCAGTACATACAACCTGTGTAAAAGTACCCAAGTTTAAATGTATATAGGGTAGAATAAACCAGGCTTTATGTAATCTTTCCTCACTGATAATGGAGATGATCCAGATTTCCTTAGCAGTTCCCTTTTGCCACAGCTTCTGTGGAATGCAAAAGCGTAAGAATGTTCCTGTGAATTTCTTTTCTGACAAAGAAGATGTGGGATCTGACAGCTTACCCTTATTTACAATTTGTCAGCAGGCTCTTGATTCCATTTTAATTTGGATTCACAAGGAACCTTTTATTAAAGAAAAGAGAGCCCTTGCTTACCTCGAGTCCCATGGGAGACCTTAGGTGGAAGAGACTGCTAAGTGTTTGCATATCATTCTCCCTGTCTGTTCTCCCTATCATTTTCCCTCATAGGACACAAAGTCCCGTTACAGGAGGGGCAGCAGAAAGTATTGTCTCATTTGGAGCACTATGGAGTGACAAGGGAGGTCTGAGTTCTGGCCACTATGGAGCTCTTGAGTGATCTTTAAGTCCTTTCATGGTGGCAAAAAGGCACTGTCTCAGTAGTGTATTTGGGCAGAAATAATAAAATGGCTCTGACAAAGACCTTCTTTTATTTAGTAACCCCGTAAAGATAAAAGAGTATAGGATGGGATATAATTTATCTACCTAAAAATGCCAAATCAGGAAATCTCAAATTCCACTATGGAGGACTGAAGCTTTCACACTGCCCCTCCAACCTCTCCCCC
Organism: Urocolius indicus; assembly: GCA_013401255.1. Classification (NCBI taxonomy): domain Eukaryota; kingdom Metazoa; phylum Chordata; class Aves; order Coliiformes; family Coliidae; genus Urocolius; species Urocolius indicus. Next base: position 187,893 of record WBNH01000951.1, read on the forward strand.
CCGCACCTCCCCCCCCTTGAAAAACTGATTAACTGAGGCTGCCTTTCATACAGCATGAAGACTGCTTTCTGCTACTGTCTCCTGCAGAAACGCCACTTTCCTGCTAACTGGTTTAACTGTATTGTGTCCTTGAACACGTTTTCCTCTAACCTTTCAGGATTTGAGAAAGGCTCCACAGTGTATGTTACAATGCCAAAAAAATGTGACAATAGTATTCTTTCCTTGATCAGTTTTTGTTCTTTCCATCTGTCAAACATTTGGTTTTTCTTTTTCCCTCTAGTGCTACTGCAGCAAAAATGCCTGCCTTTTGTTTATGTCTTCCTACACTAGCATCGTGACATCATCAGTGATATCGCCAGGGGAAAAAAATATGCATAGCTGTAGCTAAACCAGCTGTTCATTAGCAACCCATCTAGTCTGCTTTCGATTCTTCTCATTAATGTAGACGCAGTAGTGTTTAGTGTTTCCCACTTAAGAGATGTAGAAGATTCTCAGCCACGAACCAACTGCTCTGTCCTTGTCTTTGGGTAGATAAAAATGGTGGCACTTTACACTCATTCTTGATAATGGAGTTTTTTATGAAACAAAATTAATGTGAGGATCTAGAACATATTCATCACTGGTTTTGAGTGTGGGTAATTCTGAATCCTTTACTACCCACCTTTTGTATTTCAGTGCAATCACAGAGATTATTTATCAACCGTTAGAAACCCTTAATACTACACGATGGGCAAGATGACAAGAACAAAAAAGAAACAGGGAGCTTTGTCATTGGTTTGCATGATACAGTAAAGTGCATGAATCTGTGTTTGTCACGCTTCTCCCTTCCTCCATGCAAATCAGTGGCAAAACTTCCACTGACTTCTGCAGGCCCAGAATAACGCTGACAATGAGCAACAAGCTCTCATTTATTCAATATAGGGAGATCTTAAATAGAATAAGTAGATATTTCATTTGTGGAATGTTGAAAACAGTTTCTTTTTGCTGTCTTGGATTTTCAAAAGGCTATGAATTATTCTAGAGAAAATGGGACTATTTCACAGAATAGCTGCATCTTTGCAATGTTAATATTATGGTTAATTGCATGCTCAGTACTAGTTTTCAGCATGGGGAAGGGACGTTCATTTATCATCACTAACTGTATATTAAAGGAGTCTGAAATCAGAATATTCTGCGAAATCAGTCTGCAGTGAGAGTTAAGCTGTCTTCAAATATTTCAAAATGGATCTCTAATACTGATAATGTATCACTGAAAAAAAAATATTTCCTTTTTTTATGTAAGTGTTTTTGTAGTTTTGAGTGTACACAGCAATTTATTCGGTATAAAAATCTTAGGTATACACTGAGTTTTTAACTAACATAAAGTGTTGTTTAAATTAATAATGTTGTGTTGAATAAAAGAACACCAACCAACAAAACCTAACCCCCCCTCCCCCCTCGCCCAGTATCACCAATTATTATCAAGAAGAGATTAGGCTTCATTGTACTATATAATTTGTCATTTGGATTTGAGACTAATCCTTGCTCAAATGGCCAGTTCTTATTCACCTGAGTAGTCTCACTGAAACCAGCAAAACTAATTTTATGACCAAAGATTACAGCATAATGCTGTAGGGGCTGCATTTTAGGAACAATTTTTCTTCCAGAAGCTTGCCTTCTATGTGAAGGATAAACACTGGCAGATTAAGTGTTGGCAAAATATTACCTCTTCAGAATATTAATGTCAGTGTGCGCTGTGTGTGGAGCGATGCAGACAATGCACAGTTTTTACCACTCCCCACAAGAAAAAAAAAAAAATACTTTTAACAACTCTTGAATTTCTGCTTGAACCTGTGTGACAATGGGAACAATAATTTTTAAAAAATAGTTGAGGTGTTTTCTATAACAACTGCGGTTTTAATGAGCTGAAGCAGCTTTACAGTTTGTTGTTCCTTCCTTGTAGTAGACCTCAGCTGATAAAAATATCCATAGCCGGTGAAATCAGTGGCATGCCTGGCTTTCTCAGACAAAACTCCCATGTGATCACACAGGCAGCCTCAGTGAGCCTGAAGCTGCTCAGCAAGCAGTAGGTAATGAGTCTTTGTGCAGAGCGAAGCTCTTGTGGCTGAACAATAAAGCATATGGTACCAGCAATAAAGCACGGTGCTGGGAAATGTAAGAAGATTCTGCTGGAACTAGGAAGACGGGGAATATGTCAAACGTCATAAAATGATGATCAATCTGGTTTGGTTCCTAATTAATAAAAGCAGTGCATGGATTGGAAAAACAGCAATTTGAACAGGTCAGTTGTTTTATAGATTCCTCACATGAGTCAGTATTTTAAATATAAGCAGGGTGTTTGCTATTTCCTTATTAGTAAAGCCAAGGGGTTTTGTGTTTTGCAAGGTGGGACTGGAAGGGTGCATGTCAATGTGAAACCAAGCTAAACAGTTTAAGTTCTGTGATCAGATTCATTGTAAAAATGTTTTTTTCCTATGCAATTCAAAGTTCAATTGCGCATGAATAACTGCATAGCAAGTAAAATTAAATTTATGCTAGATGGATCATTTACCAATATCATAAAATATTTAGTAACAACAATCCATTATTCTGCTATGTATTCGTGACTGATTCGTTCTCAGTAGGAAATGTGTAGTGTCTGTGTTTGGCTAAAAATAACATAACACTGGGGCATATCTAACAGTGCACTTAGATTTGTTTTCTTTCTCCATGTTTTTCTTGGGTAATTTTCAAAGCCGTGTTTTTTGTTATTTTTAATGCAACTGTATACATACAGAAATGATACACTGTAACTCGCTGTGTTTATTTCACTCGCGTGTTAATGCAAAATTATGTTGTTTTTCACGCAGGTATTTATTTCTCATAGTAGTTCTTCATTAATGGTGCATTTTTTTTTTTCCTGAGACCTCCCCTTTAAGATTTTAGTGGCCTGCGTTTGTCTCAGGAGAACAGACCTCTTCATTTCTCCATCGTGTAACACAACACAGAAATTAACAGTGTAGAAGTTGTTATCCATAAATCTCTTTATAGCAGTGTTTTTCTTTCATCTCCGGCAGTCAGAAATCGTGAACTAAATGTGCTGGGAATGCCTCAAAGAGATAGATCTGCGGGGAGAGTATTTTGGTAGGAGATGGAGCCCTTGAAAAGCGGCTGGGGAAACAACAACAACAAAAAAGGCGTAGAGCGCAGGATGTAATTTTCACGTCAAGTTAGGATTTCAACGGAGAAATGTGCTTTATAAATCCCAATGTGGATGTGTATTTTGTTCGAGGCCTGTGCCCGGCCCGGGGCGGCGGGGGGTGGCCCCGCCAGGCTGCCCGCAGGCCCCGCGCCGCCTCCGCACGGCTTGGCTGTTGTGTCTGTGCGTGATGCTAATTCAGTGGGTGAGCCGAGCCCGCACGAGGCCCGCGCCTGTCCCCGACCTCCCTGCCCTCTCCTCTGCGGAGGGAATAAAAGCCAATGAAGGAGCGAAGGGGCGGCGAGGCCGGGCCGGGGCTGCGGAGCCGCGGGCGCTCGGCGTCTCCTTGGCAACGGCCGCGCGCGCGGCCCGGCTCGCGCTCCGCAGCGGGCNCGGCATGCCCTGCGGCGGGGCGGGGACATGCAAATGAGGGGCCGGGCCCGGCGCCGCCCGCAGGTAGCGTGGCGCGGTGGCCGTGCGGTGCCCGGCGGAAGCGGCCGCCGCGGGCCGGGCCGAGACCCTGCGCGGCCTCGGGATGCAGCTCCCGCGTCCCGTGGCGCGAGGGCTGCCCTGGCACGCGGCCCTGCTGTGTGGCCCTGCTGTGTGGCACATGCTCTTTCAGATTCGGAAACGTGGAGTCTGTTTTAAAATCGTCAAGTTATAACCGTTATTACAATGTAGGTGAAGATGCTTTGCAGTCACCGCTACAGTAATTCTGCTGTGAAAAGTACTTGTGATCGAGTCCCAGAGAGAGCTTGGCATCTCTCAGAAAACAAGCTCGTGCCGTGTTTCAGACAGTACATCTGAAAGCATGTTTTAAAGCATTTGTGTCGTCGTACAGTTGTACCAACACGTGCAGTGTTTACCGTCAGGCTGGAGGAGATACACTGAACGTGTCAGTGCCAGTGTGAACCGGGACAGTAAAGCAGCACATAGTCACACAATCATGTCATTACTCTGTTGCCTGCAATGAGTGTGGCCCATTTTAAGGTTAGCTTTATGAGGCAGTTAGGTACTTCAAGTACGTACATAGATAAAATTAACAGTGCACTGAAACAACAGTAGGAACATCCCTAAAGAACAGCATTCCCACTGATAGAATGGAAGCGCAACTTTGAAATACATCGGCCTTTTCCATACGTGCGTGCAGGATACAAAACCCAGGTGTGGGGTTTTTTTTCCTGTGGATCAGGCACTTCATGTTGTAAAGTGCTCCTGGTATTAAGTTATGTATACAACTTTAAAGAAAAGGATCCAAAGAATTTGTGAAGCAAACAGATGTTCTGTGTTGCTGCCAAGTTACGGTAATTCTGAAATAAGCTCGATTGAAACTAAGGTTTTTAAACATTTAGTGCTGTATGTTGAGCTCCTTATAAGTATCCTAAGTAGAACCAAATCTTTCTGCACGCATCAGACATTTTGGAGACAGAAACATGTATTACTAAAGTTCAGGGTTAATTCTGTTTATTGTGTTTCTTAGGTTTTTTTCTCTCGTTTATAGAAAGAGGAATTTGCTTTTCTTGAAAAACGTGCTGATCTGGAGAAATGCAATAGCTGAATAAGTTTAACATTAATTGCAGATGCTTGTGTCATGGTTTATCGTTGTGGAAAATGTTTAGAAATTCACTCCAAAACTTAAATATTTTCCATGCAATAGCAACAGATGATTGTCATCTGAAACTCTTACTTGTTCTTAAAAGGTGCATTTGGTAACTTAATCTTGAAGTTTTAGGGTTTTTTTCCCCCTGAACAAGCAGATGGAAAGTCAGGCTGAAGCGAGGGAAGTAAATTTTTTGCAAGATTGGCAAAGCTGTCTGAAAGATACATTTACATTTAATCTGTCAGTAGCTGTCTTTGTCCTTTCTCTGAACCAGCTATGATTCTGAGAAAAAGTGTATTATAAATATGCCCTTCTGTCAGTAAAACTTCACCAGACACCATCACATCTTTAAAATATTGATGCTGTTTGAAGTCCTACTGATGAGTTTTGATGACTATTGCTTCATTGCTCTTTTGTAGGTTCTTTTGACTCTGAAAAAGCAATTGAATATAGGTAAAAGACAGACTCATGTACAAACACACACAAGACAGATGTATTTACTAGGTTAAAACAGCTGAGGGATAAATAACATGACTTTAATTTTTCCATATCTCTACAAATATGGATGCAGCATTCTAAAGAAACCTGCGATAATTGGGAGCTGTGAATAATTGCTAAAACAAACAAACTGGGAAATTGTGGGCTTTTTGTCTGTCAGATTTACATATAATTCTCTCAAACAACCTTCCTTCCTTTAGTCCTGTTCCTCATCTTCCCCAAAAGTTTGCATTTTTAGGACCTCTACTTCAGTTCTTCACTTTGAATCTTTTTCAACAATGAAATAGGGAAAAGGAACATAGATGTGTATCAGCGTAACGAGTTTGATGGAAAATATGCTTACTATGTACGTTGTCTAAAAATGAAATCAGGGATAAAAGAGGAGTTGCTTCAGTTTTTCAGATTTTTGTATATCTAAATGCAAAAATAGAAGCAAGGATACTTCTTAAAAGTTAACATCAAAATGCATTGCACCAGTTGCATTTTGACTTTCTGATGAAAAGAGAGATGAGTTTTGGTTACTGCATCGTAAAACATTCATGAAATATTTAACTTAATAACCTGATTCAGTTTGGGGCTGGTTAGTGTCCTGCTCTTTCATAAGTAATAGGGATTTGCATATTTATTTTATTGTCTAGTGTGAAGTAGAAAATATGGGCTACATGGTACAGAGCCTGACCCTCATCAGTCTTTTTGAGGGATGTGGGCAGGAACTAGAACTTCATTTACCAGCTGGAGCTTCACACCATCCTGTGTAGCCCTTGGATTTTGACGAGGAAACACAATCAAGTGATGCAGTTGCGTAGGGTGAGGCTGCAGAGTAAATAAGCCTCTGTGGTAATTGTAGCTTTCATTAGCATGCTGCCCTTTCGAGAGTAAGGAGAGGAACTTGGGGTTGTGGTACACTACGCATTTCATACCAGTAAATCATTTCTGTGCATGCCTGTAAACACGTCACGTTTTTCATCTGTGCTGCAAATCAGGATAAATGAGTCGGTGTTGAGCTCTGTGCTGCTGCAGCTGTTCCCGTGTCAGTCCTTCAGCTAGCTGGTCCCAAGCTGGCCTGGGGATCCATAGCACCCAGCAGGAGAATTGCTGTCTGCTTAAAGCAGCAGGAACCACTGTCCAGGGCCACACCAGCTGTGTGAGCAAAGGCTGACAGACCAACACAAAGGGAGGCTGAAGAGGGCTGCTTTTTCAAACTCATCTCTCCTGAGCTGCTTGTGAGTGGGGGTCAGAGCTCCTCCACTGCCCGTGAGCCTCTCTCACATGAGGAGGAGCTGGCTAGTGAAGAGGAAATTAGGCTGACATTGCGATGGCTTCAGGAGGAGGCTGAGTTTTTTTGAATGGGATCTGACTTTGATGATGAACCTCGCAGTGATTTAAAGTTGTTCTTTATTATAATTGAACAAAGTCTCTTTTTAATGTAGCATGAATAGGTTTAAAAAGTAAGGTGTTTTGCAGATGTTTTCAGTTGCACTTGCTAAGCAATAGCAATCTCTAGTAAATGCTATTTGTGTGGGGGCGAAAGTGTAAACAAACAAAAAAAAAAATTGAAAGCCATGAAATGAATTTATTCATTATTTTTAGCGTGGACCACAAATGACAGTAACATGAACTGTGACAGCTGAACGGGATGTTCTCAAGCAAACATTTTTTGTCTTTAAGTATTTTATTATGAGAGAGAGGGAAACTCCATGATTCCGTGGAAGTCCAGGAGTGCTGCTCATGTTTTACCATCTTGTAGTACCAGAGTCTTTATTGAACTGTTCACTTTCAGAGTAGCTCAAGGTAGCACAGTTATTTACCATTATGCCCACCTTACCCAGTCTTATTTCTAAACAAACATCTTTTAACAAAGACAGAAAAGTGAAAATTGCAGAATATTAACTTTCTTATCTCAGCTCCCCTGGAAAAGACAGAATCATCAAGAGATTTGATAAAGCAAAATATAATAAAATACATCAAACAAAGGAAATACCTTGGGTTGAAAGTGTAAGCTACGTACCTTCACAGCAGTGCTTTTTGAGTGGAGGGCGGATAATTATTTTTTTCCCAGCAGAGTCCCCTGCCTGAGATGTTGTTGAATGGTCATAAGGTGCTTACAAGTCCGGCGATGCTATGGGAATGGGCTGGCTGCTTAGCTTCTATTCATCACCATCTCGGTGACAAGAGTGCCTTGGGAATTGGATGAGTACATACTTGTTATTAGACCTGCAGCTCTTCTGTCAGCCTTCTGGAAGAGTTTTCAACTTTGAATTATAACGTGAACCGAAAAGGATCTTTAGACGTGTTTATTATGATGCCAAGTCACTACAGTCATAATGCCCAGCTTTTCTTTAGTATTACAAAAAACTGAAGAGAGTCAATGTCCAGTTTTAACACAATCAAGATCTAATTTTAGATCAGTCTTACTGTGTTCTGTAGCTTTACATATTCGTGTTCTGGTAATAGCATATACCTTTCCTACATATGCCTTTGTGTCAAACATACAAAGGTGCACACCCACAGGTGAGTAAGGACTTATGTGTAAATTTTGCTGGCCAAAAGTATTAAGTCAATATTGGAAAGATTTGGTGTAATTGAATGAGTGCTTTAAAAATGGTACCTTTTTGAGATTGTCAGTTATTGAAATTACAGAGAAGACCACTGGGTTACAGAGAAACATTTTATTTTGTTGATTACACAAATTTTGTCTCTCTTTATAAAAATCAACACTGTCATTCTGTGATGCTCTAGTCTCTGAATTTGGGAATTCAAAATCTTAGGGTAGCTGATGTTTTGACTCGTTTCTGAAGAAAACTAGACTTAGGCAGTTATGCTTTCTCTGTGCCTGTCATATTTTTCCTATTGGTTACTTTTAACCCAATACCGCATTTCAGCTTGAACGAGAAGTAGATATTTTCAAGTATTATGCAAATGGATGGTGAGAAAAAAAAGAGAAAGACTGTTAGTTCATATCAGTGAAAAAAAGCCCAACTTGCACTATGACTGAATCCCTGATTATCAAAGTAACCACACAGAGGAATGCTTAAACATTTTGACCCTGGAGAAGAGAAGCAGTGAACCAAACCCCCTGCTGTGCCTCAGGTAATCAATAAAGAACGGGCAAATCCATAAAGAATCAAGTTCTGTTGGTTTCTTAGGAGATTTTTTTTTGGTAAACCTGGAATTAAATTCTGCTTGTATTTTCTAGCCGATAGCTGAGTAGCTTATTTTTATCTTCTGCTGTTCTTAGAAGAGGTGAATTGTCAACACTCTACATATGTGTTAATGGCAGAATGAATCTTACCAGTTCTTGTATTGTATAAATTCACTGTTTCCTGCATTCAGTAATCTGTTGTGCATGTTACAGGGTTTTGATTTTTTTTTTTCTTGTGAATTTCCCCCTTCAGTGTTTACTGTTGAAATAATATTACTGCTAACAAATCTCCAGGGTTTTTTACATAATCATATTGGTTTTCCTGGTTGAATGGATAAACCATGTATGGTGAAGTCAAAAAGCAGAGGACAGAAACAGATATAAATTTCACATATTTTATTTTTAAGTGTCATTTTTTGTGGACCTGAGTGCCTACGTAGGACTGTCTTGGATGTGCATTAAACCAGCAGATTGTAACATTGTATGTTAATTGTGCATTGTCCTTGATTCAGATAAAAAGCTTGACTTAATACAGCCATAAAGCTGTTTTTGAAGATAGTTTCGAAACCTCACAGCCTTCTAGTAGATAATAATAATAATTTATATTTTCCAGTATGAATAGTTTTATTGTCTCTATTCTCCAAGGAGAAAGATGGACTTGAACATCTTTTTTAGTAATTTTGGCTTCACTTGAGGCCAAGCCTTGAATGAAAGAATAACTTTACACTTAGGACATGAAGCTATATTGATTTCATTGCTGGTAATCGAATGTTGGCTCCTGATAATCCAGTTTGGTTTTGTGTATAGGGATCAGCTTCATACACTCATCCTCAAATATTTTTTGCTAAAGAAAATAATAGATTTTCTGATATTTTAAGTTGTTGTGTAGTTTCTACCACTTTCTTTCAGCTTCCTAGTAGAAACCACAGAGTAACCTCTTCAAGAAGTACTCTGGGCTACCGGAGATGCTAATCTATCACTAAGTAGCTACCAATAGCCATGCTAAATATTTATTTGGTGTCAAAAATGCATGCAGCCCTGTGAGGGCATTAGAGAATTAGGTTTATTGTGTTCTTTCTAATGTTTTACAAAGGTAAAACCAAGACATTATGTGAGATTTTTGTGCTTTGGGTATTTAAAAAAAAAGAAAAAGGGAAAAAAAAAAAAGCCCAGCCCGTCAACTCCAAATCCTTTGATTGGTTACATGCAAGTTGTCAGAGGTAAAGAATCAAACTCATACCATAAGTTTTTAATAATTGGGTGTTGAAATTGGAAGAACATGTTCTGACTATTGCTGTATCGGGGGCTTCACAGCCGTTTTCATGTTCTCCCTCATGAAAACCTGGAGGCTTCTGGAGCTCTCAGATCTGTGTTAGTGCTTGCGTAGGCATAGGAGAAGGTATTTCTACAGCTGTGTCTTTTCTTGAGAGGATGTGACAAGACAGAGGCATCGGGTTGGACAAAGTCATCTGCTAAGCTGGAATTTGAATACTGAATTAAGGAGGGGAAAGTTGAAACAGTCTCCATTAGGGAATGTGCTGAGCATGCCTATTGTATAACTCTGCAGCAATACTGAAATGGAAATGGCTGCTGGCTGTGCACAGGCAGTTCTTTAATATTTGGTGCATAATGGGCTAAGATTTTTTATGCTACTTGTGTGGTGAATTCTTATAACAATATTTGTTAAGGCATATTAAACATCTACATTAAACTTTTATACGTTATTACATTTTACCAGTGTATAACAAAAGAAAACCTGTTAGAAGAACAACAAAATTTGCAGAGCTAAGCAATGAATAATTGGCAAACATCTTTTACTGTGTATTTTCTTTGATATCCAAAGCAATGTATATTTACACTTCAGAGATGCCTGTTGAAACTAAGCATATATTTCACAAGGGTACTGCAAATGGTCTTAGGGCACTATTCTGCTTCACCAGTTACTTCTGCTGAGAAGCCAAGTATATTAGTACAATTGATCTGCTTCTGCTGATGGTGCTGGCTTGTCCAAAGTGAGCTGAGCTAATGCAAATCCTTAACTATATGTTCGGATACATAGCATAGATGAATACCTGCTGCATGGTAACGCCCAAGTTTGAGGACCCCCATATTTTTTATATCTGCTTTGTTTACCTTCTCCTTTATAACTGGCCTCCAGTGATAGTGACGGTGCATAGCTTTGTTATTTCCTTTATATTTCTCTTAAACAGTGTAGGAGATGTGAAACTCACTATTTTTGTCTCAGAGTCCAACTTCTGTAGGAAAGGAATTTTTAATAAATCTTTTACTTCAGTCCCTTCTCATCTTTTCTTCCTCTCTCCAGTTTTACCTCTTACATTGTGGTGTTATTCAGCCCATACAAAAACTGACTAATTTAGGCAAATTTTAATGCGATAGGAACATCTTTGACGTAGAAAAGATGACTCCACTAAAAGTTTCCAGTCTTTTCCTTATCAAGTTCTTGGGAGTGAGAGTGCTTTTCAACCACTGTAAGTGAAAGAGTTTTAAAAATCATCATTATGTTTTAACACAGATGAAACAGTTTATCTCTTCACTTTTTAAACATTTTTGCCAAGTTTAAATATATATGAAGGTACATATGAAACTTGCAAAGGACAATGGGAAAAAAATGAGAGAGCAGGAGCAAGCTCTTCATGTTCCCCTTTCCAGAAGAATGTATTTGGAGGTCAGAATAGCCAGCATAATTGATTTCTGCCAGAGGCAGTATGAATTTATATCTTTACCCTTGACTTGACATTTAGCCTATATTTATTTAGCCATTTAAATTGTTGTAGCCATTTCTTTTGACCCTCCCCTTGGCAATCTCATTGTGCACGTTTTCACTTCACTTCCTCTGCATTTTAAGTCATAATGGCTAGAAATACTTCTCAAAGAAAGCATGTAGGCTATAACTAAATACTGCATCAGGTTAATTCCAAGTGTTAATGCTTTCTCAGTTAAAGCAAGCATTGTGTAGCATAAGGTGTATTTCCTCGTAGGGAAGGTCTGACTAAATATTTAAACTGTAGTCTTTACATTATGTTAGCTGTAATGTGCAAGTTTAATGTTTTAAATATGGAATTAAGGGTTTAAGAGAGCCAAGTTGATTTTAAGATGGCCAGAAGATAAATTGAAGGAATCCAATTGCCATTATTGAAGGGGGGAAGGATTCATGTTCAGGCAAATAATTTTGAAAATGAGCAGGCCAAGCTATCATTCCCCCAGAGATCCTGTTATGTAATACATCTGCTTTGTTTTGTTTGTTTTTTTTTTTAAATAAAGTGCTTTAGAACTGATCAGAATCCTGTTGTGGTAGAAGACAAGGCAAATTACGGTGCCAGCAAACATCACCTATCGATACAGAGCTCCAGTAACATACTGTAGGAAGGAATATGTGCTTCATAGCAGTGCTGAGAGGGCTGTAAAATGTCCTGTCCTTCCAATGATTCTGAGCAGAAATACTTTTTCACTTGTAGCAAGGATAGGCTGTGGTCCTTGAGGACCACAGGTCTTTTGCTTCTGTGTAAGGCTTCAGAATTAGTCCCTAAATCACATAATGAAATAAGAAGCAAATTAGCTGTTTGCTGCTTGAGAGTTAAATGTTTTAATCCCCAGCATCCCGGTGGTTACCCTTCAGCGTGGAAACACACCTCGGGTGTTTGCCATCGTAGCTCCCTGTGCTCCACAGTCACAGCCCAGTGCCTGCTGCTGAAGGCAGGCACATAAACCTTCCCTTTCAAGAGCAGAGCATAGTCACTGTTCCTCTTAAAACATCTTTCTTGTAAAGATCTGCTGCTGAATGTGTTTCCGGTAATTTACACAGTAGCTTTAACAGCTAAGGAACTCACTGGGATGCTGAATAGCTGTATATGATGTTCAGTAATTGCTGCCTCTAAGCTGTAACTTAGTGGAGAGCAGCCTAGTCCTTTGCTGGAGACCATTTCAGACTGTAGAAAATAATGCCAAGAGGTGTGATCCAAGCAGAGTATGCACAGATACCATGCCAAGGGCCATACTATATTTACCAGCATTTTGGGTATGTAAACAATCACTCATGGATTAGGGCCAGGCCGAACCTTTCTGTCCGTTTTTCTTCTTAACATGCTCTGCACTCATACTCTGTTTTTATTTTGTTCTTAGACACCTTGCTTGGAAGAACACCAAGTTTCAGGCTCCCAGGGAGACCTGGACACTAAGTTATTCAGGCATCTCAAATCTCTGTAACTTCTGGATCTGTGCAGAAGAGGTCTTTATGCTGGGGGAACTTCAAAGCGAGATCCTGAAAAAACTCAAATATTTTTGAAGAGAGTTTGGTGACAGATGTGCAGAGTCTTCTAGGAAAGGGGTTTTGATCTGAGAACTAGTCAAAGAAAAGGGCATTGGAGTCACTTAAAGTTACTGGTTTCTCAATTGAAAGCAACTATTTCTCAGTCAACAGGCAGTCATCAACTATTTGTATACCCCCGTGCCCTTGGCAGGGGATAGACTGAGCAGGTGTGTAACTGTGAGGTGGCAGTGTGTACCCGTTGAGATTGCACATCCCTCCCCCACTTACATTTTATGGCCCTAGGGAATCCAGCAGCAGTTTCCAGAGCAGACTGAAGATGGCTGTATCAGGGACCAGTACTCCCTCTACATTGCTCTCAGGAGTTGAATACCTTCTGCTGGGAACTCATGTCTTGATCTGGGAATCATTAACTGAGAATGGGAAGACTCAGTGTGAATAGTAACTGAGTGCACAAGTGTTTCAAACCTGTACAGTTTTCTGCTCACTTTCTCTCCCTTGTTCTGTGTGGTGGACACTTAGTTACCACATTAAAAGTGAAAGTAGGGTCAGCAAGAAGCTGTGCTGCTTTGAGGAGCTGCCCAGAGGCAGGCCATAGGGATTTCACACTTGTGAGATGGATAGCGTGGGCAGGAACCTGCTGGGTGTTTTCCAACAACTGCAGCAGTGGGACAGGCTCCTCAGCTTTGGGATGAGTAATTCCATGCTGTGGTTCCATCTGTGTCTCCATCATCATTCCCTCCATACTCACCCCCAACAGACTGCCCAGAGGGTTGTGGAGTCTCCTCTGGAGACATTCAAAACCTACCTGCTTGAGTTCCTGTGTGACCTACTCTAGGTGCTCCTGCTCTGGCAGGAGAGTTGGACTAGATGATCTTTCCAGATCCCTTCCAGCTCTTGAGATTCTGTGTATGAGTCTGTGTATTTGCTAATTCTGTACAGGATCAGCAGATACACTGCACCTCCTTTGTAATATAACTGCTAACGGCCATTGAAATGGAAATAGCACTAGAAAACAGCAAGTTGTTTTTTTCTTATTGCCTTCTCTTCAGCTGTTTCTACTTTGTGGGGGGTACCTGTATGTGTGGAGTTGTATCTAGCACAGCATGCTGCTAGCCACTGGCACATTTCTGCTGCTGCCTACTGTTCAAAGTATCATAAAGATGGAAATCGGTGGTGATTTTGAAGGGTCTGTGGCTATAGTTTTAGTATATGTGTTTTATTGTGGCTTTTTCCCCCCCAAGAAACTAATATGAAACTTGTTGCCTCAGGAGAGCAAATGAAATGGATTTATAAGAGGCTGTTCATTGTGTATGGCAACACTTCAGCCTTATACTTAGGAGAAATTGACTGCAAGGATGAGGAAGCAGAGCCATGTATCTGCAGTGGTTGAGGCTGGATTTCTCATGCTATTGCTTTCTGCTCAAGCGTTAAATAGTGACTGCTGCTGGAGACAGGATATTAAACTTGGTACAATCATGTATGTGCTTCTCACAGAGTTTGTTTCCTAAGAGGTGAATGAACTCCCTTATTATAGAACTTCTGTTCTAGTCCCTGTAATTAAATAACATCATAAAAATGTTGTATCATGTATCCCATAACTCCCTCCTGCTGTGCTCAGGAGCTGGCAGACAATGTAAAACGCTTTGTCAGCAAAGCAGAACAAGTAATTAGAACAAACTTTCTGTTGCACCGGGGTGAAACTCTGATATTCTTGCCACCTCAGTTTCAGGGTTTCCTATGGACATTTCAGTGTATGCTGAATTACGATCTTGAATTAGTCCTACAGGCTCTTTAACCTGGTGAGCCCATCATTTAAAAAAACATTTTCTTGGGAGCTCTGACCTTCATGTACCCACCCTTATCCTCTTCTAGCTTCATGTCAGGCCAAACTTAGTTGGCAAACCTCTTCATGCTGTTGCTCTGGGTTTTTTTCCAGGAAGGAAACTGGTCTTGGGGCTTGAATGGGAGGATAGGATGCACAGGAGACATTATAACTATTTGATTTTAAAGCAAGTGTGACCAAGGTACCAGAGGATCTGCTGAAGTGCTGTGCTTACAGGGCAGGAATGTGGCAGCCAAGGCTACCTCTGTGTTAATGAAAAAGATTAAAAAAAGATGAAAAAGGCTAAGGAGTGTGTTCTTGCTCCTGCTGCCAAGTGGCAGGTGCTGCCCTTGCCGCCAGCCCTCTGCCTGGAGGCGGGAGCTGCCGTGCAGCCTGCCTGCTGGGAGTGGGTCTGGCACCCGTGCTGCCCTGCGCTGCTCTGGGGAGTGCCAGGCAACCTGGCCAAACCTCTGAAACGTGCTAATTGTTAAACAGCATGGCCACTGCTGGAGTTTCTGCCGTAAAATTGCCTGCTTTGCTAGCAGTCATTTAGCCCAGCATATGTTAGCTTCCTGACATCTATTTGGTGTGGGTTTTTTTTAAAAACATATAAATGTAAAAATATTATTTGGAAAGGAGCTCTGGAGATTATCTAGTCCAGCTCCCTGGATGGAGCAAAGTGCAGCTGGCTCATGATTAATGAGTCCTAAAGGTAGCTGCACAGATTTTAAAAGTTCTGTTTCATTGAGGCATGTACTTTTTTTTTTCTTTTTTCTTGCTTTCAGCTGGATTTGTCAGAATGCTGTGGTAAGTCCATAGGTAGTTTGTGGGCTCCTCCTCAACAAGCGCAGCATGTCATGAATCCTAGACAAACGTTTTGCCTGGATAAATATCAGCACTGCTTGCCTCTGCAGCCCTGTGGTGGCACAACATCTGAGCAAGCTCTAGCTGTTCTTGACCTCTCCTCAGTTAAGGCTACACTTTCTCCTTCATTAGGTGCAATTCATGTTATATTTCTACCTCTGCTGCTAAATGTGTGCTTGAATACTTTGCTTTATAATCTTCTGCTCAACCTCTGGAATATATTATGCATTTCCCTTCTTAATGTGGGAAGGAGAGAGTTTTGGAGGCAATTGATGTCTCTGACTGCAGTGGGAAATTTCTGAATTCCAGGCATTTATTGAGCACTAAATTGGTGTATGGTCTTTCTGACATCATTATCTTTTATCTGTCCATAATATTGGAATCATCAGATGGATTTCATATAGATGTGATGTGAATACTGATTAGATCACATACGTTTGGCAATGGGAACTGTAGTTTTCAGGATTATTTTTTCTTATTTAATTTTATCCCTGACTCTGAACATTCTTTCCCCCCATGGCAGCCAAGGGAGAGGCCAAATGAGGATGTGTGAAGAGAAGCTCCCATTTTTTTTCTTGTTTGAAATTTCACAACATAACCTAGAAATCAGAGATGCTATTGACATCAAAATGGGAAGAAATACTCCCTGAAAGCAATCTGTTACACATTATTCTAGTGGGTAGGTTCCTGTGTGACCTACTCTAGGAGGTCCTGCTCTGGCAAGGGGATTGGACTAGACGATCTTTCGAGGTCCCTTCCAGCTCTTCAGATTCTGTGATTCTGTGAAATAGCTGTGTTCATACATATCAAAAGTATGACTTGTGGTGGTTTTCTTTTCTTTACTATGGCTTCACTGTCTCCTAATTAATTACAACTAATTTCATACTAAATGATTATTCAAGACTAGAAGAGGCAATTTGTTGGTACTTCTGAAGTAAAAATTACTTTGGAGGTTATGACTGCAGTTGGATGCTTGAGTGCCTCTTTGCCTCTGTTCCTGTTACAGGTGCATGTGACAGCATTGCAGCGATGAGTGGAATTTTAAAGAGGAAGTTTGAAGAAGTTGATGGCTCCTCACCTTGTTCCTCTGTGCGGGAATCAGATGATGACATTTCTAGCAGTGAAAGTGCTGACAGTGGTGACAGTGTCAATCCATCCACTTCTAGTCATTTTACCCGTAAGTACGAAAGCAATGTATCTAAAGAAATCTTCTTGTTTCATGAATTAAAACAGATTGCATGGTTAGATAAATGAGAGAATTTTAAGAGTTGAACAGATGCAAAAATAGACTGACTGTGGTGTTCAGTTTGTGGTTTGCTCAAAATGACTTAGCAAACTTGCACCCTTTATTGCATAATTTGTAAGCCCCTACCCGTTTGCTGTTCGAATTGGGTACCTCTTTGTAGTTACAGTTGGGAGTTGTCCTTAAGTTAGTTGAAACAGGTACTGTAGAGAAGGTGCTTTATGTACATAAGTTATTTGTTTCCTTAGATAAATGTAGTGCAGTCGTCAGCTATCTGCAGTATTGTGTTGGTGAGAATTCTTCTCCAAAGAGGCTAATAAGCTTTCTTTTATTTGGAAGTGAGGAACATATAGCATGGGACACATTATTGCAGTAGTTTCCATTCTTCATGTAGAAGAGGCTATCTTTGTACTAGGCAATGGTTTTGTGCACTGGTAAGAATTTGGTTTAAGTTAACAAAGCTACATGTGCAGTGTATGTATCTAGGGAAAATGGATACCATGGTTTACATTTGTAGTTTATGATAGATGTTTTAGATGCTTATACCATTGTAATAGTGTAATAGCATGTTTTAAAAAGCAGGTATTTGCTTCCTTCCTGGGTGTTTCCTATAGATCTCTTGAGACAGGTGAGGCTCCTCATCAGTGCCCACACACATGTGATCCTTATAACTGCACAGCTTCGATTGTGCCTAGAAATCATATCTGTGATATGAATGACCTTAAAACTGATTCATCTACCAAATGTGCCATTTGAGGTACGGTTTGATGTGAGGGTCCAAACCTTCTTTGCCCAAGTATGGAACACTCCTGTGCAAAGGGTTACACAGGCGCAGCTTGTCAAATGTGTTTAAACGTAACAATGTAGTAAGGGACCTATTGGTGAAATGCCACAAAGTAACCCAGTGACTCTTTGCTAGTATGAAGAAATAGCTTGCTGGCAATATTATCTGCATACAAATCTTTTAACCTTCGCATCTGTTTAAAGACTTAGATGGTTATTTGTCAGACTGAAAACAGTCCCTTTACATCAGTTATTGACACCCAGGTCTAAGACAGCAATTTTATCATTAACACACAGATAATACAAAGAAGGCTCTTAATTCAGGAGAGAAATTTGGAAGTTGTATGTGCATGTAACAGTAAGCTTTGATTGTAGCTGACAAAATAGTTTTTGAGTAAAATCTGTAAGGGAAACTGTAGCATTTCAGTGTTATGGTTAATGATCCATATAACTGAGATGTTTGTGGCCAGAGTAATGAATGCTTATCTGTCCAGGCACTCACATAGACACACAGGTATAGAATCTGTACATATTATATTTTAAAAAATATACATGTAGAGCTCAGTTGGCAATACAGAAAGAGTAAATTGTGTGCATGTCCACTGATACAATATTTGAAAAAGTATTACCTTGAATATAGATGCAGCAGCATTAAGTTCTAGGAAACAGATATAGAATGATCTCAGATTTATGTAAGGCTAGTTTGAGAAGAAATGAATTGAACAAGTGGCCTTGGTTTGAATAGGAAAATCTTAAGGTCCTCACAGAAAAGACTTTTGGTGATGAGTTGCTGTGCCACTGTAATGTGGTATTTTTCAGTGTCTGACGTTCTGCTTTGCTCTTACTGTATGTAGGGCAGCATAGTTGCAGGAGCTTGTTAAAGGTGGCAATCTGTATTGGTAAAATAGAGAATATTGATGCTTGAATGGAAAGGTGATTTTGTCTTTACCTAATTAATTACATCATGCTTCCAGACTCTCTTCCAGTGTACATCCTTTTTTCATAAGGCTACTGAGGGCACTCCATGTTGCATCTGAAGGGAGAGTCAGGTTTTTTTAATTTACTGTTAAAATGCTGCAAGTGAGATTTTTGCACCTTCTTATTCTTTCTTAGTGTTAAAGCAGGTCAGTTACTTTTATGTTTACACAATCAATATCTACTGTTTGAGCAGGGTTAGCTAGCCTTAGGCACATCTGTTATATGTAGGAGCAACTCTACGCTAAAAAGGTGAATCTTAGTGATGAAATGTGATAGCAAAAGTTGTGTTTGCAATAAAAATTAATCATGCTTATGTCTAAAATAAAAGGAGTGAGACAAAAGATAGTTTTAACTTGATAACAGACTACCTCTAGAAAAAACAGGGTTTTCCTGTGATCTCAAATTGAGTTTGTATTTTATTTTATTCTTCTCACATTTTCTCGAGTCTTTGTGTTCTTTGATTCTGGAAAGAATGTTTTCATTGGACAATTGGTGAAATTTTTATACACACAGGTCTTGTTTTCACTTTGTTTGTATCAGTTGACAGGAATTGTATGTGTGATGTTGGATGCTCTTCAGGGCAGGAGCATTTTGTGTGTACTTAGATGTTTTTTAAATAACTTCTAGATTTTTTAAACAGTATTACTTGAAAAAAATGTATTTTGAGTTCTAGGAAATGAACTGGTCCTGCTGAAGTACTTGGCCTTGTCTAATCAAAGCAGAAGATGTGAAAAGTGTTAGTGTTTGTATCTCAGGAGTCTTACAGTGCTACTAAGTGCTGCTCACTTGAAAACTATGTGCAGATGTGTTGTACAGCAACAAAACTGTTAATAGTGTACATTGAAAGGTATCTTATTAATTCTTTACATGCATTAGTCTCCAAAAATAACATACAAGAGATTTCCTTTTGAATATTTGAAACTGTACTTTTAAGGGCATATGGAATGGAAGAATTCTAGTCCAGAATCTGGATGGCCAGATTCCTTAACTCTGTTACATGCCCAAGTGCATGCTTGATGGAAGTTATCTCTTTAAGCCATTTCCTGACACTTGGTATGATTTTGTTTTATTTTCCATGAGATGCTGTCAGATCTTGTGTACTGTCTTCCCTCCAGTCTGTTTTCATATAAGTAAATCTGAGTTCACCATAAGCTCTTTTATGGTCTGGAAATGTGGGGTTGTGAGTGACCTGTAGTCAAGATCTAGATATTAATCCTTTAACTAAGCTTTTAAAAAAATAGTAACATGGTCCTCTAAGTCTTATTTTTGCTTTCTAACTGACTTGACAAATAGATGCTTTTTAATCACTTGTAGCTATAACTCTTTCAGTGCTTCAGCAAGCAGGCCATTTGTGTATAAATCTATCTAGAATAGGTGATGCATCTCAATATTTACACAGCTCTTGAAACAATATGTATTGGGTCAGATAAACAAGAACCTTTCAGCTATCCTACTCCATTAGCCTTAAGGTCAGTTTAACCTGCTAGCTAAATGAGGCACACAGCTGCTGTGGATCATTCAATGTGGGGAAACAACCAGAAGATAACTTTCATCTCAGCAATTAACCCTGTAGTGTGATGGTTGAAAACACATGACCTGAAATTCCATCCATTGTGTCTACTACACAGGGGTAAATACAGAGTTACTTTAACAACATATACATTTAAACAAATCAAGAGAGCAACTAACAAAATCTCTAGCTAAAGTCAGGAAATGAAATTACAGTCCATAAAGCATTGACACCTGTTACCAGCTTCGTTACCTAAAAATAAATAAATGCAGTATGTTGTTGCTCAGGTATGTGTATACATACATCTACACCTTTTCAAATATCCTGTCAAATGGTGATGGAGCGCTTCATTACCTCTGGCAGATGGAATCCCAGCTGCCTTTTTTTACTTACTTTTCTCAGTCTATTGAGGTAATTTCAGTTTGATTCAGCAGGCCATTTGTCACACTGCAAATTTACCTTGATAGATGCCAAAGCATATTACTAATCAGTCCACATACCTGTCCCATTTCACAGTCCCTCCTCCATATTGGAAAGAAGGATGTAGAAGTAGCAGTCTAAGCTTGCATATACTGTATTAGTCAGGACTAGGGGCTACTTGTTCTCTTTTCCTTAGAGGTACATGGAATACAGGGTGAGAGCACACCCAATACCATTTCAGCTCCCTTCACTTGCCCCTTTGAGCTAAGACACTCCACTGCTGCATTCCATCATCAACTCCATCTTTGCACTTTGGTGCTACTAAAACAGGGAACTGGGGCTGTTTAGTCTGGAGAAGAGGAGACTGAGGGGGGATCTTATTAACATTTACAAATATCTAAATGGTGGGTGTCAAGAGGTTGAGGCATTCCTTTTTTTGATGGTATCTAGAAACAGGACAAGGGGTAATGAGGTGGAGCTAGAACACAAAAAGTTCAATTTAAACATAAGAAAAAACACTGTTCAGGTGATGGAGCCCTGGCACAGGCTGCCCAGAGGGGTTGTGGAGGCTCCTTCGCTGGAGGTCTTCAAGACCCGCCTGGACACATTCCTGTGTGACCAGATCTAGATGGACCTGCTTCTGCAGGGGAGTTAGACCAGATGATCTCTAAAGGTCCCTTCCAACCCTACCATTCTATGATTCTATGATTCTAAAGCCTCCCCATACTGCAGATGCATCTCTTAAGAAACATGCCCTTGAGGAGCTGCTACTTTCCTCTGTCAGTTCAGCTTCAGTGTAGTGTAACTGCAATTTTCAGAGTAATGCCTTTATTGCAGAGGCTTTTCTTCTTCACCTGCAGAGGCAGGTGACATTTCCAGCACCATCTTGTGTGATAACGTGATCTTCACCGACAAGAAGCACAACCATAGCATGGTCTAGTTGATGTCTTCTGTCAGTTTTCTGTCTCTTGCCATTAACATTGACAGTGTCATTAGCAAGGTTATCCTGCAGCCCACCATAATCATAGGTCCTGTTGTTCTGCTAATTAGGATACTGTCTGTAAGAGTATTGGATGCCTTAGGTTCATGATGAATGTGGCCAGTCAGGATTTAGAGAAGACCCTTTGGTCTCTGAAAGCTCTCATTTTTTATTTTCCTGTTAAAGATAACAAGGAATTTGAACATACAAATACATCCCCATTGCACTTGTTTCAATGTGCACTTAGAAGTACTGTTTGAATATTCTAGCATCACTAGCATACTGAGATTGCCTCATCTATGTGACTGTGCAGAACTTAGGAGAAGGTAACAAATCCTTCAAAATCCTTAGGCAGGTCTGGCTTCTCTTAAATTATGTTTATGTGAAAGATAAAGTTTTATTTGTTGTGAGGTCAGTAGCACAAGACATTCCCTGAGCATTGTGCTTAAGCTATGTGTTTAATTGCTCTTTAATGACAGAAATCTAAATGAGTTAGAAATGGTAATGCTGACTTGTTATGAGAAAAAACTTAGAAGATGTAGCTAAATGCAGGCATTCTCTTTTTTTTTTTTTTTAAGGCATCATGCAATTCTTTATATTGCCTGCAACCAGACTTGGAATTTCCTTGTTAATGAGGAAAACATTCTTACAGTGATTTGTTGACTTATGAAATGCAGACAGATTGAGAGAGTCTCATTTTTTATTTTAAAATGAGTCAACTCATCTAGGCAGCAAAAATCAAGAGAGGCAAAGAAATTCAGCGAAATGTAGTGCAATGTCTTCACTCACATACCCTACAGAATGTCAGGGCTGGGTATGCTGTGACAGAATCCTACCTGCTGTCTTTCACCTGCAAGAACAATTATTATAGAAGGAGCCACTGGTTTTTAGAAGGATTTGTATTAGTAATTCCATTTCTGTATTTTTGAAACGTTCTCTTCTATAAATGAGTGTGTTTCTTAAGGGATGCATCTCTTAAGTGATGTTTTTGTTGGCTTAGATTACATATCAACAGATTTTTTTTTTTGTGAAGATGTTTATGACAGATATACAAAATATGTTTGCAAATGCAAAGTCACAGACAGCTGAATTGGGTACCTGCATTTGTATCAGGTGCTTGTTCACAGAAGTCATCTATGAAACAGCACAAAGGATTGCTTGTAGTGTCTTAGGAGAGTTCAGCAAATACAATTGCTATGCATGGGTGTTCCTGCTTTCCTCCTTACAGTGTTGGAAGCTGAGGCCAAGGTCAGAAATAATGATCTATGAAACAGCAGCTGGCGTTTAAAGTAAATGGTGAAGGAGAGAGCAGTTAAACACCTCCACTTCTCCCCACGGACTGATTATATTTGCACAATAGAGAAACTGGACTAGTATGATGAATGTCACGGAAAAGAGTTCTGGAGATGGAGATGCTGAGGAAGTAAACTTAAAGCTTTCACCGAAATTTTAGTGAAATTTAACATTTCTGTGAGATTTTAGGCAAAATAATGACAGTGATGTAAAATGTTTAACTGAAGTACAAATAAAAAACCTAGCCTAGCCATGTGAAGCTTGCCTGTGAGCTAGTATTTTTTAAAAACCTTTTCAAATGTGATGTAAATAAATCTAGCATTAGGCAAGCATTCCCATCAAGCCACACCTGTGCACTGAATTTAGCTTTGGCTTTACCCAAGAGGAAGGTACCAGAAATGCTACTAGGATAGGTGTTACTGTTCCACACAATTAGAATAATTTTATCTGGAAGACAGCTTTAAGATCATCGAGTTCAGCCTTTGTCCCAGCCCTATCAACCACTGGACCATTTCCTTAAGTGCAATATCCATCTGTCTCTTAAACACCCCCAGGGATGGTGACTCCACCACCTCCCTGGGCAGCCCATTCCAATGCCTGACAACCCTTTCAGTAAAGAAATTCGTCCTCACACGCAGCCTGAACCTCCCCTGGCACAACTTGAGGCCATTTCCTCTTGTTCTATTGCTTGTTACTAGGGAGAACAGACCGACCCCCGCCTTGCTACAGCTTCCTTTCAGTTAGTTGTAGAGAGCAATAAAGTCTCCTCTGCGCCTTCTTTTGTCCAGAATAAACAGCCCCAGATCACTCAGCCTTTCCTCATCTGAGATGTGCTCCAAATCCTTTACTAGCTTGGTAGCTCACCTCTGGATCCTCTCCAGCACCTCAGTGTCCTTCTTATAGAGAGGGGCCCAAAACTGGACACAGTATTTGAGGTGTGGCCTCACCAAAGCCAAGTACAGGGGAACGATCATGCCCCTACTCCTGCTGACAGCACTGTCACTGTTCCTGATCCAGTCCAGGATGCCATTGGCCTTCTTGGCCACCTGGGCACATTGCTGGCTCATGTTCAGCCACTATCAGTCAACACTCCCAGGTCCCTCTCTGCCTGGCAGCTTTCCAGCCACTCCTCCCCAAGCCTGTGGCACTGCTGGGGGCTGTTGTGGCCCAATTGCAGGACCTGGGACTTGGTCTTACTGAAACTCATGGAATTGGCCTTGGCCCAGTGATACAGCCTATCTAGATCTCTGTGTAAATCTTCCCTACTCTCAAGCAGGTCAACACTTCCACGCAACTTGTTGTCTGTCATGTGCAAACTTACTAAGGGTGCACTGTGTCCCCTCATCCAGGTCATTAATAAACATGTTAAACAGGAGTGACTCCAGTACACCACTCGAGACCAGCTGCCAACTGGATTTAACACCATTGACAGTGACTCTTTGGACTTGACTATCTAACCACTGGAAAGTGTATGCCCATCCAAGCCAAGAACAGCCAATTTCTTTAGGAGAACGCTGTGGGAAACAGTGTCAAACGCCCTGTTCTGTCTAATTCCCACAACTGTGTTTATGCCTGAGTATGCTGTTCTTTTCAAGACCTCCAGGTTCAAATTTACTTTAGAAGATACCACCCTGCCATCAGGCCCACAGGAGGGAGGTTATATTGCACGTCACAGCATTTCCACTTCCTGTGGATTTCCAGCATGTAGGAAAAGTGTTTCATTATCAAGGGCTTAAAATGTGTAAATTTAGTGCATTGAGAATCTTTAGAAGTATCTTTTTGAGGTGCAGTGGAATATAAGGAAAATTAGTAGATAGAGGTAGGAGCAGTTTCTGGAATATGACATTTTCCCAAGTTTTTGTATTCTATGAAGCTTGTGAAGCGAGCTGGCTTTTATAGGAGTGTTCTGACCTGAGTTACCATTATGGATTAGGCTTTGCTGTTCTGTTGTGTTAAGACTTGATGAAACACTGTGTGGGAAAGGTGTGGAACAGGTGGAGAATGGTGTTAATCCTCCTTGCCATAGTGGTTTTTGTGGCACTAAGAGTATGTAAAAAGCGGACAACATTTCCCTCAGTCTAAAATAGAGCTTTAATCTAAAAGGCCGTTTCACATACACATTTTTTTCTTCCCCAGCCTTTTTTGATTCTCATGTGCATAAGATATTCCTGTGCTGGTGACAATGAATTGCTTTGCCCTCATTGATGGAAGAGTGCTAGTAATCTGCCGGGTAGCCATATGGTTCACATTTATTTTAATGTGTCTTTGACATCAGGAGAATAGCTGAGACAGCAGAAGAAAGTACTTATGTCTTGGAATTCAGCCAGAACTGGGATCATTCATGTTTTGTAATCAAACGACTACCACTTTCCTCAGCAAAAAATGTTTGAAAAACATGATGGGCTTAAGATGTCATTCCTACCAGGATTTTGTAAACTTAGGAAGCAGGATTTGCATTTCATAGATTTAATAAAGCCACAGCAGGTCTCCTCCCAGGTGGTGGGGTTTGGATTCTATTTTGGTTGCTAAACAGTCATAAAGGAATGCTTCATCTTTCACAGGTCCAACATTGTTGTAGCTCCAGTGCCCAGCGAGCAAAATAAGGATGTTAAAAGGCAGATGAAAAGTGCAGCTCCACAGTGCGTTATGTCCCTGGGATGGCAATTCAGGAAAGCTTTGTTTTGGTTTGCCAGCAAATTATTACTGTTGTTTACTTATTCCATCAATTATAATTTATTCATATACAAATGAGAATCGGATCATTCTTACAAGGATACACTGCACTGCTAGTGTAAATATTGCTTTTGCCTTTGGAAAGTTTACTTTTCTTGGGATTGACATCCGTTATCAAGACATAAGAAATATATTATGAATAAATAGGATAAAACCTGATTTTTTCAAATGTGGGAAGAGTTGTAGGGTTTGAGTAATTTTACACAAATTTACAAATAGATAAAGAACAATTATTCTCAGAGGAGAAAGCAGAAAATACACCATGATGTAGAGAAGGAAGGGAGACCAGAAACAGCCTCAGAACTTTACAGCAGCTGTGGGAAGAGGCAGTGGCTGGGGACGTGGGGTGCAGGTGGCACCTGCTAGTGTCTTCCCCCTACCCCTTTCTAGGCTGAGGACTTCCTGGCTTGGTCGCTTCCAGTGGGTGGAAAGGGCTGGCAGATACACAGCTCACCTTGATGTGCAGTGATCAATGTGAATCTCCTCTGCCTCTCTATCTTTCTGCCCCAGGCTTTGAAAATACCTTGTTGTGAGGTAGAGAAAGGAAAGAAGGGCACACAGTTTCAGACGCTGGAGAGCTGCTGATACATAGCTTTGAATGAGCTCTTGAAAATAAGATAGTAATAAAATTCTTCAATCTCTCAATAGTATGAGAAATGAAAAATAAATTTTATTTGCAATACAGAAGGTAAGTGCAAAAAATTCTTATGAGCCTGTTGGCAGGAGTAAGCTGATAGCAGCCATTATTTGAAACTTAGTCAGCACCAGGTTTTGTCCACGTTACAACACTAAGGAGACAGTCTCTAACCGTAGTTTTCTCTCTGTGTTAAAATATATCACCAAAATATTGACACTGATTTGTTACAGGTCTGTGTAGTGCTACATCTTTCTTTGCCCTTGTCTGTTCACACATTCTCTAGACATATGTTTAAACTTTTCTGCTATATAAATTGCTTCATTCTCTTTTATTAACCATTGAAGACCCTTCCTTATTATCCAACATCGTGTGACTTGAATGACTCACACTTTTCTTACCTTCTTCATTGAGGAGCCTTTTTCCAAACCCAGAAAGTATTTTCTAGCTTGCTATGTTTGGTGACAGGATTCCAGGACAGATCAATGCTTTGTACAATATTCTTTAGCCAGGATATATCTCTCAGGGAAGTTTAATTGTCAAACAGTGAGTCATAATATTTGCCTTTCTCCCATTAATTGTGGTTGTGACAGAGATTTATGCAACACAACCTTCGCGAGAAAGAGCACCAGCCATGGAAGCTGTTTTACAGGACAGGTTTATTTTTTAAAGCTGTTTTTATTTTCATGGTAGTTGTATTTTTTTGTCCATATTGATAATGTTCTTCAGTTTTCACTTCAATTTTTAGAGTGTCTCTGAAAAATTAATTAGTGGAGCGTTCTCTTTCATGCAGACATACAGGATGCACTGTGTCTGGAAAAATCCATTTAGTGCATTTGATCAAGTACCCATAAGCTTTTAAAAAAATACCTGAGGAACACTTAATCTCTCTGGTAAAGCATCTGTGTCATTACTGTAAACCACTGGGTCATTAAAAATTAGAGTTTCCTTGTATGTTCAGTAGCTAGAGAAGTCCATAAGCCAGGAATTGTGCATCAAGAATAATGGCAGAAACATCATATGTGGTCATGAAATGAATTATAACTGCCATGGATAAAGACAATTGTTACGAGGGGGAGAGGTTAATAACTGAGAAAAAGATGAACGCATCCTGTTGTGTATGCGTGCAGGCACAGCATGAACAAAGATAACAAAATGGTAATCTCAAAGAGCAGGTTGTTTTTCCAAGGTGGGTTAACCATGCCAGGATTGTTTGCTATTAAATTTTTTTCTTTCCTTCTTTTGGCCTTACCTTTAGACATTTTCACAGCTTTGCCATAAATGGTGTGTGATGCACATGACCTGTGTGTGCTGTGACTGTTAGCTTGGGTCAAATGCTGCACAGATGGGGCTGTGCTGCCTCCAGATACAACCATGAATCTGCAGCAGCAGCTTTCAGAGGGCAGGAGCCTGTGAGCCTGCAGGATCTGACTTCACTCTGTGAGGAAGATATCTTATGTCTAATGACATTATTCAGATATATCTAGTGGCTTTTTCTGAGAGCTTGTTCTGTAGCAGTAATTATGTTCTCAATGGTATCACCCTTTCCTCTGAAAATGGGTGTATGTCATGCAGTGCAGTACTTATGTATCTGTTAAAAATATAATATAAAATAATACATTATAATCTTGAAACATGGAATTAAAAATTATATTTATTGTTTAAACACATGAGGATGTTTTTCCTTGGATGGAGTATGTCAGACTTGTAGTATATAAACAGGTTAAAGATGAAATATGATCCATAGGACAATTTAGCTGATGAGGAGTATTCCTGTTCCCTCTGTCATCCTTGCTCACCATGAACTGTTAAACCCAAGATGGTAGCATTCCTTTTCAAAAACCACCCTTTAGTTCCTTTTGACAGTGTGTGTCTGTGTATCCAGCAGCTGCTAGAAAGCCACATCTCTGCCTAGCAGGCTCTGCCTGGAGTCAGTATGACCTTTTTTCTGTGCAGAACAGATGATAGTGGATACCACTTGCTACACAGGCAGATGGCATGTAAATACTTTTTTGAAGCTGGCCCAGCAAGGAAGCTGTTACTAGATCTCTTCTGAAAAAGTGTGGTGTTTACACTCTCTGTGGATAAATTTTTAGATTATGAGCTTTTACTTCCCTGCAAAACCTTTGAAACTGACTCCAAGGAGGCAGACAAGCCTTGCACAATCTGTGTCTCTCATTTTGAAAGCAGTGTACCAATTGTAAATTTTGTGTGGGCATATGTTAGTGCTTTCCGATACATCAGAAAATACATATTTTGTATGTCCTTCTGCTCTGTGTTGAATTAAGCAATGTCCTTAGCAGTGATTACAACTGATTTCAACATACTATTTAAGACAGAGTGCATGCAAAATAATGTATGCCCCTGACTCTTGATGAGATGATCTGAGAATATGAGTTCTGTATGGCCTGAAGCAGAAGGACTAAATGAGTTAGAGTTATCCTTGATGTTTGAAAATTTTAGGAAGTATAGTAGAGCAAGAAAATAGTGCCTTTGTGATGCTGACTGTGCTTCATTTTGTGTCCTTGGTTACTGAGGTGGTTGCAGTTCTCCAGAGCCCTCACTGACATCCTTAATCTATGCTTTTGCGTAATGAAATAAACTCCTGTGATCTTTTGCAGTTCCTGCCTGATCTGTTCTTGTCAACAACATTCTCATAAATATGAATGTACTCTGAGTACTTCCTAGCAGTAGCCTAGAAGAGATGACTATAGAGTTATTCACAGAGCCATAGCTTTGCTCTCAGGAGCTCTTGGGTGAGACAGAAGCAAACCCAAAAGACAAGATGTTTCAGAAAAAGAGAATCGTGTGTAATCTGAGGGCTCTGAATGTTTACATACTTGTTTACTTACACAGATTATCATATAATTTGTCTGACTCAGAACTATAATGTTAATAAAGAAAAGCTGTGAACTTAATGACATTTGCATCAAATGCATGTCAGCTCTCCGGCTGTCTTCAGTACAGCTGTGTAGTGCTGGATTTATAGTGCTGATGGTCTTGCAGTTACAGCATGCCAGTATTTTCTTGAAGTTCACCTGAATTCTGTTTCAACACAGTTTTTATCAGTGATACATATTAGAAAAAAAAAAAAAAGGCCAAACAAACAACTTTGGTGTGACATTGATAATTTAATTACTAGAAGTGATAAAACCTATTCAAAAGTTGAAGAAGTGCGTTAAGGGCTTCTTTTTTTAAGCTGGGGAAGTAGTTAGATCACAGAGCCTTCTGCCCAGCTTCAGTTAACTATTAATACTAGTATGTAACATGTGGATTAAACTGAAAGTTGATTTCTTTGTGTATGGAAAGTAGGATGAAAGTACTCTCTCTTCTATTAAGAGATTGACAGACTTGAAAAAATGGAAGCACTTTTGTTGCAGTTTCATATTCCTGCCAGTAAGCTGCCAGGTCAGGAGTTCCATAGCTAATGTCTGAAACTGAATTGTTATAAACATGGGTCTTATGTGGTAGATACTGGAGTTTACAGATGAAAATTGAAAGACATTCCCCAGCAGATACGATTTACATGCACAATTACCTTGTGTTTCCTCGTGAAACATAAGTATTTTTTTTAAGATTAATCTTTTGTCTTTTCTCTCAATCTGTTTGTGGCTGATTCTTTTATTTAGTAAAGAAGCTGCTTGTCCTTCAGTAGCTGTCAATATTTCTTCCATAATAGAGATAAGATCCAATTGAGAACCAAATAACATCAATACTATTGCATCAGAAATTGGATACATGCCAGAATGGTTTACAGACCTCCTTCAGCAGAAGCAGGATTTTTTAATACGTGCTTTCTGTACATAGGAGCATAAAGACAGTGAAGGTTGTGACTTGGGGTATTTGTTTTCATGCTAAATTAGAAGAGAAAGTCACAATATCAAAATATACTTCATCTTCCAGACTCTAAAAATTTGAGTTTAATTAAGATAGTTTTGCTTCAAAACTGTGGCATGTACAAATAAAACAATATTTAACGTCATGCAAAATTGACACACCCCTGTCAACTAGTGTCTTCTAACAAAATAGACCTCTTCCCCCACTAAAAGCTTCCTAGAAGTATTTTTGACCGGTTCTGTTGATAGGAGATTTCCTTAAATTTAAGTGTAAGTTTAAACATGCCTGACATAACAGATTTGGTCTTTGTACGTCCTACACCTTTTTTAGAAGACCTTTCATTGAGAGCATCTAAGATAATGTAGGATTTGAGCTTATTTATCTGTTTTCTATTTATAATGGAATGTAGCTGCAGCATATCTGAA
This sequence comes from Urocolius indicus, assembly GCA_013401255.1. NCBI lineage: Eukaryota > Metazoa > Chordata > Aves > Coliiformes > Coliidae > Urocolius > Urocolius indicus. The sequence continues at coordinate 218,120 of WBNH01000951.1, forward strand.
GAAGTGCATGCAGTTTATGTAATAAACCATACTATTAGCTGCTTATCCATATTTAGGAAAAATAATGCTATTTCAATGTTATACTGAGTCCCAAACAGTTTTATGATTATGCCAGCAGGGCAAACTGTAATTTGGCTACAGGACTGTTCCTGATTTTCATGTAGTTAGGTAGATTATGCTGGTTTTTTGATTAATTACTTCATGTAGAAATTTGAGGTTTTTACGTTTGTGATGATTAACATTTCGCTACATAACAATGTTGGAGAATGAACTGTGTTTGAATTGTGACAATAAACCACACCTGTTAGAAATCCAAGGCTGAAGGCCAAATCCTTCAATTCTCTAGCAATGGTGCAATTTTAGATAGTGGTGTACATCATGTTGCTCTTCCTGCTTTTATAGAATGGTTCCAAGTCTTTAAAGAGTGATCAGGGGCCTTTTAAATCATTTTACTACCCGAGTTCTGGCAGTCAGGTCTCTCATTCACACCTGCCCTGTTGTTGCTTGTAAACTGCAAAGCGATGACTTGCTATCTACATTCTCAACATCCTATTGCCATTTTGCAATAAATCAAACAAATGAGATTGCTCATCTTAAAAATAAAGAAGGTCACTTCTCTAATGTTTGTGGTTTGGTTTTTTTTTTCTCACTACTGTTACCAGTGAGAAGCAATAGATCAATAGAGTTGGAAAGAGTTACTAAATATCTGTAGAAAAAAGAACAATATTTAAGAGTTAAAATATAGAAAATAGAAATGTGACATTTGTTTTGAAACAAATCCATTTCCTATGATACTGCATATGTGATGAGAAAAACTGAGCATGAGTGTGAGGGCAATCAGAAAGGAACTGGGAAAGACTAGACTGATGATGATGGTGTGAATTTCTGAAACACTAAACATACTGCCTTTATAGTTTTTCTAACACTAATTTATTCCATTTTAGATTATAAAAGGTGAGAATCTTTTCTGCATATGTGATCCGATGCTTTAAAGGTGTAGATACAGATCTGTACAGCTAAGCCTTGCTGAGAGAACAGTAACAGTGTCTATAGACCTGTCAGAGACTGTGTCCGCTGTTCTCCTCACTGCAGTCATATGCAATATTGTTTTGTTCGCAGGAGTTTGAAGAGGAGCAAGTCAGTGCATCACTGTCTTTGAGGTGACACTGGGAAAGAAATTCCTTTTGCTGAGATTTATTTGCTTCTTTGGTAAAAGGATAAAACATTTTTATAATGCTGTGGAAAAACACAACTGTCCTGGCCAAGAAGTAGACAATAGTGGTCATGAATGTATCAGTTTGTAAAGGCTTCTAGGTTTGCATACACAGTAAATATTGCTAATGTTATCTCCTCATTTAGACTGCACACCTTGGAACTTTAGCGTGTACATAGTCAGGTGTGTTGTTAAGGTAAATGGAACTATGAACTACACAAGTGACAGATTTGCTATGTGACTACAAATTATCATTCATTCTGCAATCTGCATCTGTTCTAGCTTCTTCAATCCTGAAGAGAGAGAAGCGAAAGAGAGCAAAGAATGTCCACTTTAACTGTGTTACTGTGTATTACTTCACGAGAAGGCAAGGCTTCACTAGCGTGCCCAGCCAAGGGGGAAGCACCCTGGGCATGTCCACTCGCCACAACAGCGTGCGCCAGTACACGCTCGGGGAGTTTGCGATGGAGCAGGAGAGGCTTCATCGAGAGATGCTAAGAGAGCACCTGAGGGAGGAGAAACTCAATTCTCTAAAATTAAAGGTAAGAATTATTCAAGACTTTATTCTCTGCCTTATGTATTTAAATGAGCAGTGTTAGAGCTGTGTTGGCCCTATGTGTGTGTTTAAACAAAACCATTCCCTTTCTATCAACTCCACTTTCAATCAAAACAATGTCATTTTCCTTTTACTTTACTGAAGATGTATCTTTGTTAGATAGTACCAAGTGCAGTTGCAGATCTTGCTCATGTGTACCTCAAAGTGCTTTACAGGGTTTACTCCCTGTTTTCTACAGAGAGGAAAACAAAGTCAGAGAGAGCTAGAAGTTAGCCTTGAACAGAGTGTCCAGCAAAAGTCTGAAGTACCAGGAAGGGAATGAGTCTTCTGAGCCCTATTAGACAAAGGAATGTTACCATCCTAAGTACAGAAAGTGAAACAGCTTGTTTTCTTGGCCAACTTGATGGAATTTGGCAAAAAGTAAGAAACAGGAATAATGGTTTTCTTTTTTCAGTGGACTAATTTATGTGGTTGTGCTTGTTTAACGTTTCACCAAAGGATGTCTGTGTTAAGGAAGAAATGTGTCGGACAAATTCACAGAATCCAGAATCACAGAACGTCAAGGGTTGAAAGGCACCTTGAAAGATCATCTAATCCAACCCACCTGCCAGAGCAGGACCACCTAGAGTAGGTCACACAGGAACTCATCCAGGTGGGTTTTGAATGTCTACAGAGACGAGATTCAACAACCCATCTGGGCAGCCTGTTCCAGTGCTCCCTCACCCTCACAGTGAAGAAATTCTTCCTTGTATTTCTTTGGAATCTTTTATGTTCCAGCTTGTACCCATTTCCCCTTGTCCTGTCATTGGACATCACTGAAAACAGCCTGGCTCCATCCTCCTTACACCTGTCCTTTAAGTATTTGTAAACATTAATGAGGTCACCTCTCAGTCTCCTCCAAGCTAAAGAACCCCAACTCTCTCAGCCTTTTATCGTAAGGGAGATGCTTCATCATCTTTGTGACCCTGCACTGAACTCTCTCCAGCAGCTCCCTGTCCTTCTTGAACTGAGGACCCAAAACTGGACACAATATTCCAGATACGGTCTCACAAGGGCACCATCACCCTCAGGTCCCTTTTCCCTATACTACTCTCTAAGAGTCCAGAACAATGCTTTGCTACAGTTTTGAAGCTGTCTTTTAAGTAGAGGAGAGGAGAGAAACTCTGTATTTGAGTAGAGGAGAATAAAGAGGATTGTGTTCTTGGAAGTGTCCCTTCTGCCTGTCTGAGTGGCAGAACTTTGGTTTTGTTGTTTTGCAGTGGATGAAACATTTCCTGTGTAATGAATGGTGGTGTGTGTATTTTGGGATCTTTTTCAGATGAATCCTGTAACAATGAACAATGTTTAGAATTGAAACCAAACTGCAGTGCTCTTTAGCCCTTCTTTTGTGATATCTGTTTCAGATACTACTACAGTTATCCAAAGCTGATACCCTCCAAGTTTAAGAAGTGCCTTTCAGCATTTTTCCCATAGAATGAATTATGTTCATGAGTCCTATGTCATAGAATCATTTTGACTGGAAGAGACCTTCAAGATCATTGAATCTAGCCTTTGTCCCAACCCTATTGACCACTAGACCATTTCCCTTAGTGCAACATCCAACCATCTCTCAAACACCTCCAGAAACAGTGACTCCACCACCTCCCTGGGCAGCCCGTTCCAATGCCTGACAACTCTTTCAGTAAAGAAAAGAAATTCCTCCTCATACCCAGCCTGAACCTCCCCTGGTGCAACTTGAGTCTGTTTCCTGAACTCTTATGTGTGTATGGCCCTTACTATTGTGATTACTTTTTTCAGTGTCCTCATTTTTGGGGTTTTTTTAAGAATTTGAATAACTAAATAGATCCTTATATAGTTTACAAAATTTTAACTATCCTAATAAAAGTAAACACACATAAAACCACTCAGGACAAGGCACAATAAAGACAGATATTTCAACAGACTGGAAATCAAATGCTAGAGTGTTGATGACTTACCACTCTGTAGAGATGATACCTCTAAACATCTTGCATCACAGGATCTTCAGAACATCGAGTGTGAATTGAGCTGTGTCAATATAATCAGTCACTCTGTGTAGCTCCCTTGGCTCACTTCTAGGAATCAGCTCAAAGAGAGGAATCCTCAGTGGAGAGAGTAAAGAATAGTAAGGCATGCAACTATTTCACTTTTTATAACTGGAAAGTAAATCGAGAAGGTTCACAGATCCTGTTTACCTCCAAGGTATGAGGCCTTTTAGCCTTCATCTGTATGGAATACAGATGGACTTTTTTCTTTGTTAATCTTCAGTGGGAATAGTGGAATAGACGTGGGAATAGTTTACTAGCATGTTCTGAGAATGGTAAGCTGACTCCAAAGTTTCAGTACAAATATTAAGAAATTGTGGTTTGATCTTCAGAATCCTGAGAGTGATATAACAATGGTAACATCTTACTGGAGTGAAGTATTTCTCATCACTCTAGAGCTTGTATAAAAACACAGTGAATGGAAAACTTCCTTTTTGAACTAGGTTATTAAACTCAGTCATATTCCTGATTTATACACTTGGGATAAAAAACCAAAATCCTCCTTCTCTCCCCAAATATTAAGAAATGTTATAATAATAGTAAGAAATCCAGGACTCACTGAAAAGTCACTGAAATCACCGAGCATGTTTTATTTGCTTAAGACAACTGGGCCTTGCTGATTTCCCGTTAAAGAGCTGCATACTTGTTCACATGGTTTGTAAATGAACACAAAAAGGAAATGCTGTGCTGTTCTAAGGTGATGTCACCAATTATGATCTTTAATTAAAATGTACTGTCAGGATTTGCATCAAAAGTACTGTACATCTGCACAGTAAAATGAAGAAAATGAGAAAATGAAGTAGGGCAAAAATGTTGTATCAAAAGGTTTTTCTGTTTGAAAGCCATTATGCAAACAGAAAGTAACATTTTCAGCCTGGTTTTAATTTCAGTTTCCCTGTGCCCTGGTTTTGGCTGGAATGGAGTTAATTTTCTAGTAGGTAGGACAGGGCTGTGTTCTGCATTTGTGCTGAAAGCAGCATTGATTACACAGTGATGGTTTGGTTATGGCTGAGCAGAGCTTGCACAACATCAAGGGTTTTTCTACTCCTCACTCTGCCATGACAGTCGTTGGACTGGGCAGGCACAAGAGTGTCCCCTGTACAAGAGTGGGGTTGTCCTGGGAGGGGATACAGCCAGGAGAGTTGACCCCAGCTGGACAAAGGGCTATTCCATACCACAGAGCATCGTGCCGAGTATAGAAACTGGGGGAGCTGGCCAGGAGGGACAGGTTGCTGCTCGGGCATCGGTCAGCAATTAGGAAGCAGTTGCATTGGATATCACTGGATTTTTCCTTGTGTTTTGATTCTCTCTGTCTTTTTTGTTACTTTTTTTGTCATTGCTATTATTACTACTACTACTATTATTATTATTATAACATTTCTAATTATTGTTATAGTTTAGTCATTACATTGTTCTTAACTGAACTTACAAGTTTAGTTTTTTTCTGATTCTCCCTGCCATCAAAGGGAAAGAGTGAACAGGCATCTGTGGAGTGCCTAGTTGCTGGTTGGGGTTANGAGTATAGAAACTGGGGGAGCTGGCCAGGAGGGACAGGTTGCTGCTCGGGCATCGGTCAGCAATTAGGAAGCAGTTGCATTGGATATCACTGGATTTTTCCTTGTGTTTTGATTCTCTCTGTCTTTTTTGTTACTTTTTTTGTCATTGCTATTATTACTACTACTACTATTATTATTATTATAACATTTCTAATTATTGTTATAGTTTAGTCATTACATTGTTCTTATCTGAACTTACAAGTTTAGTTTTTTTCTGATTCTCCCTGCCATCGAAGGGAAAGAGTGAGCAGGCATCTGTGGAGTGCCTAGTTGCTGGTTGGGGTTAAACCACAGCACCCTAGTTTGTTTTGGGTTTTTTGCATTGGATTAAAACATGCAAGTCAGTAGAGAAAGCATTCTCTATTGTAGAATTTGCTTAAAAAATAGCAACACAGGAATATATTGAAATCGAGTCTCCATAATATTAGGTACTGTTTATTATTTTACTTGTTAAAAGTGAAGAACCAGATAAATAACATCTCTTAATTAAAAGCAGATAAAGACTTTAAAATCATCTTCTAGTCACTTTAGCCATTTAGCACCAGCACTTTGGTGTAAACACTGCTGACAGTGACATAAACACTTGTTAGCAGCAGAGTGTGAAAATTCTAATGGCAATCTGGACATAAAAGCCATATTGTCAAGATGAAAAGTACAAGGTAGGCTTTACTTTAATATGTTGTCATTTGAGAAAACATTATGAGTAAGCACAATAAATTAGCTGGCATAGTCCTTATTGCTTACTCTAATGTCTCCTCAAATTAAGATGTATTAAAATGATTAGCATGATCCTCGTGATGTTAAGGCTCTCAGTTCCGTGGACACAGTTGGTTTCTTTTGTGGGAAATGGCAAGGAGTAATTTCCAGCTAGGGCAGGCAAAGGTGTCCAAAGGAAATTTTTCATGTTTTACAGAGTTGAAGAGAATTTCACCCAAAGGCTTCATGTATTCATTCATTGGCCCTTGACTTGTTTTGTTGTTAAAACCTTTATGAGAGAAATTCTACCCATCCACATAGCAAATGTGATTCAGACGAGCAATATTATATCAGTCGAGAGACCTTAATGTTCCCCTGAGGTTCTGTATTGGAACGTGGTATTTGATGATTCTTGGAAGTCTTCTTCCCTCTGTAGCTACCCAACTACTTGGTTAAGAAATATTTGAATCATTGATTTCATAAATTCATTTGTTCTTTGTGTGACAAAATTAAGAAAAAACAAAGCAGAGGAGACAAGGAGGAAGTCATCCAGCAAAGGAGCTAAGGTGCTTTGGAATGGGGAGCTGCTGGCTAATGCCACTTGATGCCCAGGCATTTGACTTTCCTGCCTGATGGATCCAGCACGGGACTGGAGTCTGTTCCTTAGTGCTCTACCACTGTGTAGCAAAGCAGTCTAGATTTGCAGGAGGAGGAAGAGAAATATATGACAGGTTATGGTTCTATAGGTGCCTTTGTAAGATGAGCAGTTACATCATTCACCTCCTGGGCAAGAGCCCTGAAACTTATCTTGTATTACAAGTAATTGAATGAAATACTAAAATAATTACAGAAGCGGGGATTAGAGTTCTTCTCCTTCCCCAGTTTCAAACTTAAATTCTGATAGGCAATTAACGGTGATCTGCCTAAGGAGTGGTTTGAGCTTTGTGGATGTAAAGCTAGAGGAATCAGAACTCTTAGGTAGGTCATTCTCCTATTCTACTTTTTTTTTTTTCAAAGAAACATAAAAGCACTGTACTTCGCTGTGCCCAGCTGATGAAAAATAGACAAAAACCCAAAGATACCATCATGGATTTGAATGTTCAGGCTGAGTTCCACGTGCAGTGGAGTATTCCCTCCCACTGGTGTCAGGCAGCTGTTCAAGATGCATTTCATTACTCTGTGGATTTACCTGTCTCTCACTGTAGATTATACAGAAAAAGGATAGCTTCTAATGTTGTCTTTCCTACCTTACTGAACCAGTATTTTAAAATATCTGGGGTAAATAATCTCTCCATTGTCCGAGGACCAGGCAAAACTGATGAAGGAACTAGCACCTTGTCTTTTCCTAGTCGCTGTGAAGTGGAATGAATGATAGGAAATAGAGTAAGAAAACAATCCTAAGGAAGTTTGAGAGGACGTTTTGAAAATGTTTGCGTTTAAGATGAAGAAAGAGCCAGAGGTATATGCACATAAGGAGATGTGAATGTTGTAGGGAAAACAGACATGGTAGATAAATTGAAACATGAAGTAAAATAAAGGCACTAAACTCCAAAGGCTGCAGTTACGGAGAAAAATTGAGAATACATTGAAAAGAGAAGGAAACAATAATGCCAATAAAGTGGAGCTGTGAAAGGGGCAGCACACCTCTACATGAACTAAATATAGCACTGACTTGCTGAGGAAGGATGATTTCTGATCTCAGGAGAATTCTCCTTTGTGCAGTGTAATGTGTACACACATGCTGCACGTACGGACCACCAGTCATGACACTGAGACTCCTTCAAAAGGAAGGTTGTTGCTTTTAACCTGACTTTACAAGTCAGAAGTAATTAGGGTGGTGTTTTCGTTTGAATGTCTTATACAGTTGTTGCAATCACAGACCTGTAATTACAAAAAAAAGATTAAGCAGTCAGTAGGAGTTCAGTGTCAAGTAGTTCAATAATGTCATAAATGACAGTTACAATCCATAAGATTGTGGAAAGGATAAACTGTTAATATAAATGGGAAAACAGAACTGTTGGGAGTACAATAAAAGCAGAATTAGTGGAATGGTTGAGATTCAGGGCTGTTTTCTTACCCATGAGGAGCATGGCTAGATGAAGGTCACAGGATTTAGTAGGAAAAGAAAAAAGGGAATTAGCTTTACAGTCTAAACAGCTTTACATGTCTAAACAGTGAAATGCAGAGGACATGGGCAACAGTAGTTATGACCTCAGTATTTTATCTGCATTTAAAACTGGTCTAAAGGTGTATTTGGGATAACAGACAGGCCAAGATGAAATTTTCTGGAAGTAAGAAAGACAAAACAGAAAAAAATTGAATGGCTGTTCTGTGGGTAAGAAGCCTCAAATTACATTCACCAGGGACCATTTTTTCTGAGGTCACAGTGATGCCCAAGAAGCTGTTATTGCAAATGAGACTTGAAACTTCAGCAGTATATAACTATCACATAGTTGCACCATGTTCTTTTCCGAAAGGTATGAGCCCAGATGCTAGTTAGTGTAAACCACCAGCCTCATTGATCAAGAACATTACACAGAGCAGGACGAACTTTGGGAATTTTGGGGTTTTTATTCATTTTCATTTCCATTGATTCTCAAGCAGTTTTCTCTGTAGAACTCTTATGAACCTTGTAGTTGTGTTGCTTGGCAGATATAATTAGTGAGCTCTACTATAAATGGGAAAACTAACCTTCCTTCAGTGCAGCAGTTTGGGGTTTTTTTGATCCTTGAATATATACACCACTTTATACATGAGATGGGTGACAGCAGTATGGATGGTACAGAAGTATGCTATCTTATGAAAGTGGCACTTGATATTTATGCTTGATGGTTATGGCTGTTTCATTTTGAAGCAAATTTTGAGAGGCTTGAGAGCTTGATTCTATATAGTAATGATACAGTGTCAGGATACTTCTAGCTACAGAGGCCAAAAATTCATATCCCTACAAAATGAGCACGAATCCTCTAAAAACTTTTCTCAAGGCCCTTCACAAGAGGTTTTTTCCCAAGTTTATTCATTAGCTACCTAAGGATAATCTGGACTATTTAGTGAAGTACTAAAATTTATGACAACACAAAGCTAAATTGGTTCCTTTCAGGACCAAAGAGGACTAGAAAGAACTTCACAAGATGCATCAGCACTATGGACGAATAAACATGAAGTAAAGTAGGTAGAAAGGGACAAAAAAAAAGTGACTTCCAGGCTTAGAATTGTCAACTTAGAATTGTCAAAATAGACATATGCCCAAACAATTAAGTGGAAATACTGCTTTGTGACCCCTGCTGCACAAGCACCAACCTGCAGTCTAATGAGGAATGGCTTAGCAAACACAACACAAAATACTCCACTTGCAAATCTGTGATGCATTGCAATCTGAAGTGATGTTGGGGTAGTGTAATTACTATCTCAGAAGGGATATTGAAATATTTCAAAGAGCCCAGAGACAGGAATCAGAGTCAAAGAAGGGCTCAGAAATTATCATCCAAAACAGTATAGAAGGGACTGGAATTTGAGAGACTTGGCATGGGATCTAGCAAACAGTGACAAATGATAAGGGACATAAAGAACAGACAAGAAATGAGAAACTTAGGGGAAAAAAAAGCGTTGTGAAAAACACGAAACTAAAAAGATGTATTTAATTCACATGTTAACATGTGAAAGAGCTGCCTTAATCACCCTGTCTGTAATCGTATTCTGAAGCTTGCTGGAAGTCATGCAGAATTTTCACTTATGGCTTCTCACATTCTGAATGCATTACATGTATTTATCTGTGAGTATAGTTTAAGGACTTTGTTAATTGTTCTGTGCAACAGATGACAAAGAATGGTACAGTGGAATCTGAAGAAGCTAATACACTGACACTAGATGACATTTCTGATGATGATATTGATCTAGACAACACTGAAGTAGATGAGTACTTCTTTCTACAACCCCTGCCAACAAAAAAGCGAAGGGCATTGCTGCGAGCCTCTGGAGTGAAGAAGATTGATGTGGAAGAAAAACACGAGCTGCGGGCCATCCGCCTGTCCAGGGAGGATTGTGGCTGTGACTGCCGTGTGTTCTGTGATCCAGAAACTTGCACTTGCAGTCTTGCAGGCATAAAATGTCAGGTAAATGTCTATATTATTGTCGTCATTCAGTTGTCAAGGGGAGGGTGAGGGATCTGCGTACCTTTTGTTGTTAAAGTTGGATCTACTGGAAATCAGTTAATTATTAGTCATTTGTGGATCTCAAACCATTTTTTTAGGCCCAGATTGAAGAGTATTTAGTGTGCAATACAGTCTCCTTAAACATCTTTAGTTATTTTTATGATTGGTTTAGGCACGTACATTGTTTAAGGTGGTGAGGGCTTTTTTAATTATTACACAGACATTCTGCTCCTCATCTGTTTTTTGGCCTTTATCTAAAAATGCAGATACAGAGAACAGAAGAATCAGTAGCCTGCAGATTTCAGAAGGGTTATTACCTTTTATTTTAGAGACAATTCACATACTCTCCAAATGAGAATTATAGTCCAAACTTGGTGAGAAACAGTAAATGAAACTCTGTGGTGCCATCCTGAATTTAACGTGCATCATACTTAAAATACATGTGTGATAAATTTGCATGAGGACAATAAAAAAAACACATCTGGTAATAGAGCAGGTTGTTTTTCCTCCGCAGACTGAAACAGTGTTTCATGTTGTACATTTACCTATGCATAGCTCTAAATGGCCCAACATGTTCCAAAATGAGAGATGCTTCCACCCATTCCCCTGAGTCACTGTTATGCAGTTGAGTTGATTTCTTCTTGAACACAATTTTTGTCATTTCTTAAATCCAAGCTAAAAGTCCTCTGCTTTTTTTTTTTTTTAATTACTGTGTTCTTTTTGCTGTTCCAGTTTTCATCTTCACATGTGGGAAACATGTGCTAGATTCTCTATGAGGTTCTCTTCGGCATCATAGTTGATGTTTAGGTGTTACAGACCTTAAACTATATAATCAAACTATGTGACGTGTGGATTCAGCCACATTTTCAGAAACTTTGGTTGTCTGTTATTAGGTAGATAAGTTTTGCACACAGTCCGTTGAGCTTACAGTGTTGCATCTGCAGTTGGCTGGAACAGGTTTTGAAATGTGCTTGAGTTTTTATACCCACTTCTCTGGTCAGGTGTCCCAATTGCCAACTTCCTGAAGGTTTTGATATATCACTGTGTTTGTTTCAACAAGTTTCTAGTTTCCATTGTTTTTACTAAATTTTAAGACCCTTCTGATAATGCTTTAGCCTGGATTTGAGTGTTACAACAGGAAGTAAAGCTGCAGCAGATCCATAAATAGAAAAGCTACCTACGTTTTGTTCCAGTGGGTAATGCTTTCACCTATGGGACAGAAACATGTCTTGCCTACTGTGCAACCTTGTTGCAGGTGTGAGTCCTTCTCTGTGCCTGGGGGTAGCACAAAATCCCAGGGCTAACTCTGATTTATTGTTAGCTTTGCCTGTCTGATGAGTGCTTCTCAAGAATGATCCCACTTCATAGAATCACAGAATCTTAAGGGTTGGAAGGGGCCTGGAAAGATCATCTAGTCCAACCCCCAACTTCACTTTCGTATTTCTCTAGGCTGTGTAAGTTCTGTCATTTCACCAGGTTTGTGCTGTGTATTGTTCATCTGTATCCTTTGTTTTCTTCATAAAGGTGGATCGTATGTCTTTTCCATGCGGTTGCACTAAAGAAGGGTGTAGCAATACAGCAGGTAGAATTGAATTTAACCCTATCCGTGTACGGACTCACTTTTTGCACACCATAATGAAACTTGAATTGGAGAAAAACAGAGAGCAGCAAGTTCCATCCCTAAACGGCTGCCACAGTGAGATAAGTGCACACACTAGCTCTATGAGTCCAGGACCCCATCCGGTTGAATATTCCATTGCAGAAAACTTTGAGGTTGAAACCGAACCTCCGGCTGCGGTTATGCATTCTCAGTCAGCTGAGGACTTGGACTGCCCAGGGGAAGAGGAGGAAGAGGAAGATGGGAGTAGCTTTTGCAGTGGAGTTACAGATTCTAGCACACAGAGTTTAGCCCCTAGTGAATCAGATGATGATGAAGAGGAAGAGGAAGATGAGGAGGAAGATGATGAGGAAGAAAAAGCAGATGATTTTGTAGAAAGCATGGGCTCCCATGCTGATATGGTGCCTCTTCCTTCCGTCCTTTGCTACTCTGATGGAACTGCTGTGCATGAAAACCACTCTAAAAATGCCTCGTATTATACAAACTCTTCAAATCTGTATTACCAAATAGAGAATCACGTTGCTGGCACTGCTAACCAGATCGGTGAGACTTACTCAGAAAGGGATGCTGTCAAGAACGGTAGTCTTTCTCTGGTGCCTTACAACATGACTTCAGAACAGTTTGTTGACTACACACGGCAATCAGAAGAAGCTTTTAGCAGCCCTCATTACCCTTCTGCAAACCCCTCGGTGATTGTTTGCTGCTCATCTTCTGAAGGTGATGGCAGTGCTCCATGTAACAGTTTGTACACTGAGCATAGGCCAAGTCACCCTCCAGTGGAATTTCACTCGTACTTGAAAGGTCCTTCTCAAGATGGCTTTGTTTCGGCTTTGAACGGCGACACTCGTGTCCAAGAGCACCCTGCTGAGAATTCACTAAACCTCCCAGAAAAAAGCAGACTGCACGAAGAGTGCATCAAATCCCCAGTGGTAGAAACGGTACCTGTTTAATAGTAAAATTATTCTAGGACAGACTTCCTGTATTAAAATGCACTCGTGCTGGATTTCCTAGAATCTTACTTTTTTAAGAGGCAGACAACACTTGGACAAATGTTCCAGACTCGTTTTGTTTTCTCAAGCTACACTGGCAGTGGTATTGCACAAAAACAGTTCATGTAAAGATCTAAATAAAAATAATCAAACTGTCTTTTGATAAAAAATAAAACACGTAAGTAAAAAACACCGAACATATTTCAAAGTAGCCTACCTAGCAAAGTGTGTGAAACCTGCCAAGCTATCTGAATCAAAGCTTTGTGTGTTTGATTGTCGGGCCTGTGCAAGATTGTTAAAAATGATACTTTGAACTAATCATGTTTAGAGTCCTAATTTTCAACGTATCTGAGAAGATGGTGAGTTTAATGTAAAAATAATTGCTGTACAAAAAAACTTATTCTTGCTCTGTACTGTATGTATTTTATTTATGGTAGTTTAGTACTCATGTTTTGATAAAAATGAACAGCATGTTCATTTGAGCAGAAGATCCACAGCGAGTTATGAAGAGCATGTCCATTTTCATCATTTGCTGTAACTTGTGTTCTTCCTTTTTTTTTTTTTTTTAATACCATGTCTGGTAAATTGTCTCAAAATGCATTTTTAGAGTGTAATATTTTATCTGTTACTGTTCTTGACAAACAGAAGAGTCAGAAAGAGGGCATTTATGTCTTCTAGAAGGGTGAAAAGTAGACAATCCTCCATTAAAACTAAAATCGGTGGCATTCCAGAACCAATACCCCCTCCTTAAAGAACAATGAGCTTGTATATAATGGCAAAGCAGTAGCTTAAGCTTGCACAGCACCTTTTAGCCCAAGAAACATTCAGATACTTATGCACTTTAGTGCCATTTTGCAGTACTGTATTAACTGCGGGAACTGTGAACTATTTCGGAGAAATGCCATAGCTCCAGACTCTGAGGTGTATGTGAGATCATAACGTTGAAGGTAACATAACCTGTATGTTTTTCCCAAGCCAGTGTATTGAGTGTGTCAGTAGGTAATTTCCAAAAGCAGAGTCTTGCTGATCAAGATTTGAGTAAAGCCCAGAAAAAAATCGGGAAGTGTCGAGAGTTCCTAAATATTTGTCAGTTTTTATGAAACGCGAGACTGGCTTTTGTGGATATCTGGTCATATCTCAAATGTACAGAGTCATTTGTTCTCATTATAAACCAGTAGATGCAGTGAGGAAACATAGCTTCTGCAGTGTTGTGTCTGCTAAGGTTTGCAAGCAGCATAGCGCGTGTCACACGGATATCCATTACCTTGGGCTCCATTTGTTTTAAAATGAAACAAGAATGAAATTACCTGCTGTATCTTAACCTTGAATTTTTTAACCAACCTTCCTTTCTTCTAGAAAAAGAGGTACAGGAACCTGCTTGTCTCTACTCAGATCATCCTGCACTGCCTTATTTTGATTTCAAAATCTATTTTTACATTTTCGTTCTACAGAAATTGTTATTTATTATACATCAAGTGGGTTGAAATGTAGACCTGTTTTCTTTGTCAAAGCAAGGATCAGCATCTTGGTTTTTATCTGTGTCAAATCTAGATGGTTAACAGTATGCATGTAAACACAGGGTGAATTTTAGCTGTGTGTCAGTGACTCTTCTGGTTAGAAGCTCTTTAAACACCGTGTACAGTACTCCAGTAGAAAAACTGCCAGATTTTAAAAAAACAAGCTGACTTAATTGTTTTTAATCTGGGCAAAGTGAGTTCTCATTTTTATGCTAAATTAGCAAAATATTTTTACTCCATGTAGCAGCTGGTAAGGTTTTTTTATTTACTTATTTCCACAAGAAGTCCTAAATGTTTTATATAAGCTGCATTGAGAAGCCTCTAGGGACCGGATTCTACACTTGCAACGTGTTCCATCTCACAGGAAGGTGCAGCCACTCTGGCCATGTGGCTCAGCAGTCCCTTAGCCACTGTTCTCTTGGTCACAGGCCACACTAGTCTCTTTCCCTAAAGGCTGGGTAGCCAGGTAAGCCCATGTGTTCTCCAACGCCGTGCAGCAACTGCCTGTCTTTATTTATAAAGAGAAACATGTTAATTCTTACAGTTCTGCATCTAAGAATGATATTAACCTGTGTGCATATATATAGGCATCTCACATTAAGAGTAGGCTTAAATCTGGCAATCCCACTCAACACCAGCACCAAAAGCACAAGTCCCTCCTACTTTAGCTGGGACTGTAGCTGTGAATCAGCGGCAGCTTTTTAACCTCAGAGTGTGTTGGAGGATCATGCACACTTTACCAGGGTATTTCTCTCAGGGGAAAGTTAAATGAATTCTTTTGTTTTATTCATCCCCTTACTAAGCAATAAGGAGTTATTTTCTTGGCCCCTGTGCTTTCAC
This sequence comes from Urocolius indicus, assembly GCA_013401255.1. Classification (NCBI taxonomy): domain Eukaryota; kingdom Metazoa; phylum Chordata; class Aves; order Coliiformes; family Coliidae; genus Urocolius; species Urocolius indicus. The sequence continues at coordinate 233,319 of WBNH01000951.1, forward strand.
ACGAAAAATATCTTTAATAATATTAGCAAGCACAGTAAGTGATTCAACTTTATCAAATACGTCTCAGCTAGCTTTACGTTACTGAGGTGATGGTTATTTAATATTTTCATTGGCACAGCCTGTAGACCCCAGGCCTCCTTAATATTAGCATCTGTATAAACTTCTGAGTACTTAAGTGTTCCGTGCCATTGGGCAGCAGGGTGAATACAGCTGAACTTGCAGGGTAGGATAACAAGCAGTAGCCTGTAATAGGGCAGAGAAGGCAGTGATTACTGAAAGAACTTGCACTACACTGTTATCTCTTGTTTAAAGTAGCCGATTCCTGGGAGTCACAAAGTAGAACATGCAGAAGAAATATTTATGTTGAAAAAATATTCTTAACTACCTGGGGATAATGTGGCTAGTAATCTGCCTTTTGATCCGATCTGATGTTTTGCGATCTCAGGAAACACAGGAAACAAATCTTGTTCAGTTTTTGCAATTAGTTACAAAGTCAAGTCTGTTTATAATTCATGGAGATTTCTTGGTATCTACACTAATAATATCAACAAGCCTTCTAACAGAGAGAAACTCATCCTGAGGAGAAAAAGAAAGATAAACAGAAACCTCCTTTTTTGATACAGGCTAAACCTTTTTCCCAAACTATTCCATACCAGCAGCTGTCAAAGCTAAAGCCTTTTCTAGCAGGTATGAGTTGATGAGAGTGACAACACAGCCCTGACCAAACCAGGGTGCTGGAACTGGGAAATCGAGAGTAGTCTGTAGACTACTCATGTGAGAGCCAAGTTTCCCACCCCTTGATTAGACTTTGTTATTTTGTTTAGAGGAACAAAATAAGGCAGAATAAACTTAAGTCGTGGGATGGAAAACATTTTAGTATTATTTTCTGGGCTAGTATAATATATGAATATAATAATATGTGTCCCATTTTCCCCTTGGTTAATATTCAGGTTGATAACCCGTCCTCTCTTTTTGAGTAAGCTTATTTCTACACGATAAAATTCACCATGTAACTGAATGATAACCAGCAGTATTTGCTTCTCTGTTGACACAGTATATCATTTGTGGAAATGTTTACTTTGTTGATAGTTTTATCAGCCTTATTTCCCAAGGTATCTGGCTACTGATAATCACTCCTAAGAAGCCGGATAATAAATTGCTAGATAGTTTACAACTTCACTACATAGCTCAGAAAAATGAGTCATGACAAAAGCATTTCCCTGTGTTAAAATGAAATGAAATTTTTCAGAGATCACTGGAACAGCACCTAAGCCTGGAAGCCTTTTTGCCTGTAATGTGAACTTTGCCTCTCAGGAAAAAAATGCATTGTTAAAGTTTATGTATAAAGCTTTAACTGACATTAGACACAAAATTAGAACTTTTCTGGTGAAATCGCAGCAATGGCAATTGTTTCCTAGGAGCTATAACTGCTGCCTCATCCTTTAAAAGATTAAAATCTGGTCAGTAAAAATTTCTATTTCTTCCCTGTTTTTAAAAAAATAATTCTTTGTTGAGCTGTGTGCCATTTAGATCAGAAAGTTCTAGGGTTGTACAGTTTTACTATTGTTCATTTACATCAGTTTCTGATAGTGAATCAGAGTTTGAGTTGGCATTTATTTGTCTTAAGGCCATTGATTACACTACCATAGTAATCATCACTTGCTATAAATATGGTTGAGCCTGCTCACAGCTCTGTTCACTGAGTCAGTGAAGAAAGCAATCCTGCTTTTTGTCCCAAGTTCTGCAGAAATTGCATGTAGTATTCATGGGAGTGTTACTGGATTGCTAACTGATCCAGATCAGTTGCTAATCTTATCTGGGTATTGTGTTTCAGTAAACACACACCGATCAGGCAGCGTTCCCTGCCTCACAGTCTGCAGGACATCTTCACCAAGCACAGCTGGCTTGTTAAAGACTGTGTACATACATTTGTATGCAAAACAGAACATATGTTGTGTGTTTTAATATTTCAGATGTTCCAGACTTTCTGATTGAAATGTCATATGCTGGATAGAGAGTGTTGGGTTCAGATAGGGGAGACCTGGGTTCCATTAGCTTTGCCTTTGTCCTGTGTCACTTCCATTCTCTGTGCCGTGATTTACAAGGTACTTGGAGACCTTGTGACAAAACAAAATCTATACAACAGGCAAGATACCCTTTCTTTTCCCTTTTTTGGGGGCATTATAGTGAATTACTGCAAACTAAATCACTTTCCCAATAAAGCCCAGTCCAGCTCAGAAGCGAACAGAAATTTTATCAGTAATGTGAAAACTAGCAAAAGCAAGCTCTGCTGTCCAGGGACCAGGCAAATGGGCAAAAGTTTCACAATAACTTTAACAGTGAAAACTAGAATAAAAGCTGTAGAGTGCTGAACATCTGAGCAGCAAGACTGCAGTTTGCCTGCAACAACATGTTAGCAGCAACAGGCAGTCTTATTCCCCTGCCGATTGTTTTCTTTTGCCAGCTGAATTCTCTGTTGAAATGTCTTGTCTAGGCTGCTGCTGTAGCAAAGCAGGTGCCCTCACTCAGACCTGAAGGAAGAGAGGCCCATGATACTGTTTTAAAAGGTATTTGTTACATAAGAAACTCCTTTGTTCTATCTCATGAACAACTCATGTTCATTGTACTGGTTATTTAATTTCCTGAAGCAGTCAGGAACAGGGACAGAAGTGTTTAAGGGTGTTACACTTTCCCACTGACACTAAAGAGTAATTCTATCACACCTATTACGGTACAGAACAGTTGGTGTAAAATAGTTAAAAGAGCTAGAATTAACTCAGAGAATATATTCTATAGAATTTATTTCTAACATATTAAATCTGATCACTATTTTTTTAAATGGTAGAAAGCTGCTGTTATTTTCAGAAGAGAGTCTAGTTCATTAACATGTGCTTTGGGATGAGAAATCTCAACATTTGCCTTTTCAATGTTTCCAAATTACTAAAAAAAAATAGTCTTTAATTTTGCTGTTCTCTGTAACTGCTCTCCATGTGCAAATTAATTGTCCATTTTCTCCAAGTGTGAAATCCAAAGCATGAGCATTGTCAAGTGATGAACAAGTCGATTTGTCAAGACGTCTGAGTGAACAAACACTTGAGTTCTTCCTAAGTGCTTCCTGTTCACCGTCTCTTCCCACTCCTAAATCAGAGGCAGCTTTTCATCTTGCTGCTAATAAATGTGCCAGAGTATTTTTTTCACTTAAGGAGGAAAGTTATTAACATGCTTAAGACCTTTTTACCACCCTCGTGGCTGACTGATAGCAAAAATTCTACTTTTCATGAGAACATCCAGTTCATGAAACATCTGTTCTGCAGCCTCAGTCTTTTCTTTTGAATTCCTTCTTCCTTTTGTCTTGGTAACTGTGAAAGGTCTGTTGTACCATCAGGCTTTTCATTAAAATGAAACATGAGGGCAACTCTAGTGTCATCTGCGCTATGAACTCTTTCTTTTGTTTAAAAGATTTCATTTTGTTTTTCACTTAACATTAGCACGTAGATGGGTCAGAAATCTGGTGAAAAATAGTCCCCCACAGGCTCTGAATTTGGGTGCCGTGGGAAAAATCCCAGTAGGGTCTGTAGACTCTCACTCTCCATACACACAAACAGGAAGGACACCCAGCCCACAGGCTGCAGAGGTGTGCGAGGGGATCTGCCTTATCTCCTGAGGCACGTAGGTCATAGGGCACAGGAACACTCTTGATTGATACGGCACAGCTCTACACAGGAAAGAATCCAAAATTAGCGAAGGCAGAAAACCATCACGTAAGGTGACAAGAAGTTATCTTCAAACTGCTGATAACCTTTTCTTTTTCCTTTTTTTCTAATGTATGTAATAAATGAACTCCACCCTTTTGTAAAATAGAAGTGAGTTATATCTTAAGAAGGAAAAGGTAAAACGTGTATTGCTCTACTGCTGTTTGTGGTTACGAAGGTACCTGCTACACAGGAGGACTGGAGAACTGTATTTGTGATCTGTCTTGCAGCTTCTGAACTGAGAAGATGATAGTCCTTCACCCAAGGCAGGGGGCACCAAAAAAAACCCTCAGAAGGCAGACTTCATCAATTTACTCAATTAATTTAGATCTTGGCAATGACTCTCTTGTTTTACTTAGGTATTTTATGAATGGATGTCAAATAGAACGAAATCAAAAGTTTGCCTCACTTTTCCAACAAGCCGTGGAGACCCAATTAGCTCTTCTTAATGGACAGAAAAAAATGTTGGAATATACAAATGAACACCGATGTTCTAATAAAAGGATCAGGACAATCCTTTGTCTTGAAGCAGGGGTGGATATACCCTGCAGTGAGTGGAAGAAGGGTAGAAAGGGCATTTTAGAGGAAAAGGATGAATGCAAGAGGTGGCTTGCTGAGAACAATTTTTTCTTCTAGATGGCAAAAAAAAACATATATTAAAAATAGGGTAATGAAGATATCCCCAGAGCATGGGTGGAAAACCAAATATGTGTTCACTGTAAGCTTGGCCACGTTAGATTGTAATATTAATTCTGTTCTTTAATACATTTTAAAATAAACATGGACTTGGTGCAAACAGGAAACATCTTTTTCCAAACCAGTTGTATACAGATGGACATTAAATAAAGGACTTCTCCAAAAGCATGGGGTAAAAACTACAAAGCAAATCAACCCCCTAGAAGCATTGCTACCCTCTCTTTGCCTATGTCAACTGAAGCCATGTTCAACATCATAGAATCACAGAATAGCAGGGGTTGGAAGGCGCCTCTAAAGATCATCTAGTACAACCCTCCCTGCCAAAGCAGGTTCCACCTAGATCTGGTAACACAGGAACATGTCCAGGTGGGTTTTGAAAACCTCCAGAGAAGGACACTCCACACCCTCCCTGGGCAGCCTGTGCCAGGACTCCATCACCTGAGCAGTGAAATAGTTTTTTTCTTAGGTTTAAATGGAACGTTTTGTGTTCCAGCTTCATCCCATTACCCCTCGTCCTGTCACTAGATACTAGATACTAACTATCCCTGTAGTTAACTCCAAGGCACTAAAAGCAAAGAAGTAGGTGTCCTTTCTGTTAGCATTTTACCCTGGGTTTTTCAAATAAGACTTTGCACATCATGTCAGGTAATTCCTTCAGGTTTCTCCATCTGAAAGTTTTTAAAGACATTTTTAAGAGTGAGATTTTTGGGTTGGATGATGGGTGAAGGTCAGCATCGCTGGGGTACTGGAGGAGCACTGTGCACTGGAGCATTGTGTGCACTGGCAGCTGGTTCTCTTACAAACAAAACCAGAGGCAAGCATGCTGTTTTTTCAAACCATTCCACACCAATGCCACTGCTTCAGTTCTCACATAACAATGCCCACGTAAATGAAGCTGAACAACTGGGCCCTTCTTTTAATTGACCGATGGTAGGCACTTCTATGAGAATACGTCTGAAGTGTAGTTTGTGAAACATGTTATAAAAGTGTTTGATGTAAAATAAGCGCTAGACATTTAACAGTGCACAAATAGTCAAAAGCTGTAGATTACAAATCCATTCCTAAGAGCCTCAGCCTGTAATATTGTCTTAGTAAAGTCAATCTTTTCAGTAAAGTTGCATTCTGGTGTAATAACCTTTAACAAATAAAATAATACAAATGGACTGGTTAACCTGTACCTGTTAACATAAACCATGGCAATTGGTCATTTTGATTTGTTTCCATCTAGCTAACAGATAGCAATTTTGTAAAAAATACCAACAAACCCAACATTTATTCATTTTTTTTTTAATGTTTAGAGTGTTTTCATTGTTCGAACACGATCTGTAGCATTTACAGTGTCTAGTCCAGCCCTGTCTTTAAGGAGGTTCATGTCTCTCTGTACATATCTCTCCCCATAAGGATATAAAATTGCTTTTGAATTTTTTGTTAGCGAGTGGTAAATCATCCACCCCAGCATGGATTCAAAAGCACTTCAGTTGATGGTCTTTCAGACACGTAATCCATTCAAATGGGACTAGTAAACTTGTGGTGTACTTGCAGCCATTTGTTTTAAAAATTGTACATTGCTTCTAACTTTACTAATTTTTGAGAAAGATAATGTTACCAACGTTTTTCCATTACAGATGATCTTGTGTACTAAAACTATGGCGATTGCAACAGAAAAGCAACCTGTTTAATCGGACTGCTGCTTCCAAACTGTTCAAAGCAGCAACGGGAAACAAAGTTGATCTTAAAGTCTGTACATGGAAATAATTTTAAGCTTCATGAACTACAATTTCCTTTCTTTTTGTTAAACAAGTTGTAACATCAAAGATGCCAAAGGGTAATATAAGCTACAATAATATTCAACAGAACTTAACCTAGACCTTATGTTGTAATAATTTATTCAAATTAACTGTATTCTTCTGTATTTATATTTTCGGTATTTATTATGAATGATATGGAATTTGATGTATTTATTGTGGCTTATTACTGCAGTGTATATATTACAAAAATGAGCATTTCTAAGTCTTAACATTAGGGTTTTTTTTGTTAATTAGTGGCACTGGTATCAGCTGTATTTTTATTATATATTGTACAATATATATTGTCCATTTGTTTGCAATGAAGTAAAACAGGTTTCTACGTTACATCACGGCTGCCGGTGCACTGTGCATCTTATTTCTACTACGCAGTCACTAGATATTCCCCTCTCATTTAACAGAGCCAGTGTCAATACTGCACCTCCTCCCCCCCCCAGACCTGCTGAGCCTCTAAAGATGCTCTGTGAAAGTTCAAGCATTTCTCCCATGCCTCACAGTCTGATGGTGTCAGGAAAAAGAGTTTCTTTTTTGTTGTTGTTTTCTTTTTAAACAGCATATACATATGTAAGGAATGAACAGAAATGCTTTGCTAGGTGTATCCATTTGCCCTATAATCTTACTACTGCCTACACTTTTCTTTAGCCAATGGGACAAACTACATGATTCATCTGCACCTATCATGGTGAATTTCCTAAATTTGGCTACGAGTTAACAAAATAATCATTTTCAACAGCCATTGGGTAAAAATGGCAACAGCTCTCTCTTGTGGACAGTTTGCAGTAATTTTATACAGCACATCATTCCAACAGCTACAATGTCATATAAACCAGACTGTTCAATTTCAGGACAACTGGTTAATTATTTTGAAAACTGCCAGTCAGCATTTGTTCACTGTGAGAATAATTGACAATCACAGGTCTCTGCCGTCTCTTTATGCTGATATTTATTATGATAGAGCTGTGCATTGGTAAAAGGTAAGTTGTCCTTAAGTGTGCATTAATGACAAATTACATATGGCTACAGTATCTGTATTTACAAGACCTGATGAAGATCAGGTGGTGGTTTCTAGATTTTTTTTTTTAAGTTCCCACAGCATTTAAGGTAGCAGTTGTTTTTAATTTGTTCTGAGTTACACAGAGTGGAATAGATTAACATCTGCTGTCAGACTGCTTATTGCATTGCTGTGGCACCAAAGGGTGAGCAGTGCTGCTCCAGTGCTGCTCTGGAATCACACTGACAAAACACGTTATAAAGCAGCGTCCAACACTGGTTCTCCAAGACATCAGGATGCCAGTTCAGCAGTAAGAATGTAGCACTAAAGTTCATTTGGAAGTTGATCTATTAATAGTAGCCAAATAATTCTATACTCATGCAGATGTAAGTCAGCAATTACATCGAGGGTGAAAAAACAAAATGCTCAGGTATGGTGAGCTGGGGAAGTCTCACTGCAGTTAATGGTGTCATAACCAGGGCAGGCAGAGCCCTGAAGGTCCAGTGGGCCTCTTGTTCACAGGCAGGAGCTGCCCAGAGCCACAGGCCCTGGACTTGCTTTGCCCTGCTGGGGAGAAGGCTGAGGTGTCCTTTCCTGAAATTAAGCCTTCAGCACCTGTGATTACTTTCCTGGATGTCTAAGAGAGCATGGAGAGATAGAGGTTAATGCTAGTGCTAGCTTCTCTGGTAACCTTCAGTAGTTTACACAACCATCTACCTGCTCCATGTACACACTTTTACATGCTGTATATATATATATATATATATATAAAACAGCATATATTTTTGCCCCCTCTGTGAGGGAAGAGCATGACAATATCATTCATAAAAGGGCTTTACTCTTTGTTTGTTTTTAAAGGCAGTAAAAGAGCCAGAGAGCTCTCTGCAGAAAACAGTGATTATCAGCATGCCACTGCAGTGACCATTGACATCTAGGAGAGCTGTAGGTAACGTAAGGCACGTGAAGATGTCCTAAGTATGTTTTTAGAGATGTAATCCAGCATTTAAAAAAAAAAAAATCTTCAGTTTGATTAATTAGCTTAAAGGAGAATAAAGGCTTGAGATTTATCATGTTTCAGTGTCTGACCATGATGTCTGCAGGACAAATGAAGGTATTTGCTGAAGGAAAAAAAGCCAACTATTTTCAATAGAAATTTCAGCAGCAAGTTTATGCTAATGAACAAGAAAGGAGATCTGGAAGGAGGGTGGCATGGTACAAAGTGGAGTCTAGCCCAAGGGAAAATTCAACAGAACTTAAGCTGGTTAAGGTATGGTAACATAACACTCTAGCCTACTTTCACTATAAATGAATTATTATGGCATTACTAAAGAGTGTTTTGGACTATGCAACAAATATTTCTTGGTTTATAATACTAAAATGGATTAATTTTTATATGCACACCACAAAATGCACTGTGTAGGCTGACTGAAGAAACAGATTTTACTTCCAAATTTGTGTTTAACTGGTTTGAGTGCTACAAGCTGTGGATAATGGCAAACCAGCCTTTGCAGAAGAGATCTTCCATTTACGTTAGAAATTACCATGAAAACCTCGTTTTTAGTTCTGTTTTTTTCTAGCATTTCCCTTAGGCATTGTCTCCAGTCACGACAAATATTTGAAATGCACATTAGAGCTGCACATTAACTTTTCGGCCATGCCTCTGCCTCTTCCTTTCTTTTTACATCAAAGGCAAAGGCTGCTGTTCATCTTGCTTGGCCTCTGCATGGCTTCATTTTCCTCCAAGCCCCATCCTTCTTGCTCCCAGTTGCTGCCAACAATAAGGCTCTGCTCATGGCAGAGCTAAAGCAGAAGCCCAGCTTTTAGGCAGGCCCAGCCAACCCACAGGAACCAATTTTTGTTCCACAGCCAGCAAAAACACTGCCAGTCTACACTTCAACCACAGGCCTTGAATAAGTCAAGTGCTTCATTTCTGGTTACCTAGGCAAGGAGGTAGTAGCCATGGTTCTCCTCAAGCTCAGGTGCTTACTTTCCCTTAGTCCTTTTTCCACTCTTGTTACACATTCCAGTCCCTTTGGAAAATATACACAGGAGCTCTTGGATTAACAGTCGGGCAAGTATATTCAGGGGAATGTTTCCTGGCCCTGGTATAGCAGAAATGAACATTTTAGAGAATCATGCCATGCCATTGTGAAATGCTGTCCTGTTACAAATCTCACAATCTCATAGAAATTATTAAATAGAGACACAAGGGCTAATACTAAGTGAAGCAAAGATTTTTATTTAGATGCAAGGTAATCTCTGTGGATAAAGTTTATTTTACTGAGCAGCCTTTAGAAGCAGTTACACTGACAGCAAGTGACGTAAATGTACATAACTGTCTTCCTTGGCAAGAGACCCAGTAGCTAGCAACCTGTCAACTGACCAGACATCAAGGCATAGCGTGATTTTTCTGATACCGTACTCAACCACTTTTTCCTGACAGCACTGCATGTTTGACATATGGAAAATTTAGCTAAGAAGAAAGCATCTAGACTTCTCAAGCCTATATAATTTAGGAGGCCTCAAGGCACTCCAAAAGGATCACTAATTCAGTGAACTTTGGTGAAAGTCATCAGTGAGAAACCTCAGCTGCACTTTATGATTCAAACCTTGGAGCTCCTCCTTAAAGTACCCACAGAAACTTTTAAAAAAAGAAACCACAAAAAAAACACTGTGCAAAAGATAAGGTGCAGAAAACTTCGTGTTGCATTGTAGAATGTGCAAAAATTACTTAATCATGGTGGAGAAGTAGTTTATGCTAAGGAGAACGTCTGCTTCTGACCTCTAAAAAACCCCTGCAAAATAGTTTACCTTTCAGGAAAGGTTGAACACCAGAGACTTTTGAAGAAGTAATTTTTTAAAAAAATTTAATTAACTTAAAAATTCTAAATCTCTAATCATATTTACAGCTTTATTGCTCTTCCAAAACTGTATGGTATCTATATATATACACACATACATGCATATCTGCAAATGCAATACTCGGTGTAGACACAGCAGTTAGGTCAAAGTTAGATCTTGGAACAGAACAGAACAACAAAACAAACCCACTTAATGTCATCTTCTGTTTATAGATCTGCCTCTCTCTTTTCTGGCAGGTAGTAGGGAGTCCAAGTAAGACTGAATTGCTGTTGCACTAAATACTGGAAAAACACAAGTGTCACTCATAAAGAGCAGAGAGTAAACATATATGTGTAAAAAGAGTGTTTGCAATAGTAGCAGTAGTTTAAAAACTCTATGTTTAAATTTATGAGGAATTTTGGACTATTGTCCTATGTTAAGTAAGAAAAGTCAAAAAATGAAAGGAAAATCTTAAGACAATTTTAAATCACATTTCTCCCGTCCACTGCTAGAACTGAACATAAAATACAATTACTAGGTGACCTGCTGTACCTAATCTTTGCAGAAAACAGAGTCATGAGTACAGGTATTGATGTATCTGCTATAATAGCCTCTTTTAAACAGTTACAATGAGTACCTTGTCTTCTAGAACTAGTCCCTAAATGCTAAGTTTTCATTTCAAGGTCAACGTGGCACAGCTGCTATCTACATAACCTCTCATCTTCTCCATCCTCTATTCTTATTTGTTAGCAATTTTCTCACTGACCTCCTATTTTTCCTCAACTCCTTCTCCATTTTGTCAAGAGCATTTGTTGCCCTTCCAATATTGGTTTGATCTGTGAAAGTAATAAGAACACTTTGTATTCTGTTACTGAATATTGGAAATACTGATAGGAGGGCACAGGCAGATCTTGGTGCAATGCCATTCCATACAGCTTTTGTTTCACAGTGGCATTAATAACCCTTCCCAGTACAGCCTTTTCAACAATTTATGTCCACACTGCAGCAAGTTTTTTTAAGTCATTCAGCTTTAACTTCATGGGATATTCTCACAGGTGCCACCAAAAGCCTCATAGAAGCTAACACGACTCAAAGGCACGATTACCAAGTCAGAAAATTAGCTTAAGTTAATGCTCCTGACAAATTCTTGCTGCTTCTTGCTTATTAACTTGTCTTTTAGATGACTTTATTGAAAGGATTTCTTCTTGCCTTTCTTTGGAAGCTGAACCTATTAAGTCAGATACTTGTAAATTAAACAAATTACCCTTCCCCCATTAGAAATGAAAAACCCCAGATAATCCATCCATTTCTATACATAAATACACATGTATCTGTAATGATGTTATTTATTTACTAGGACAAAAGGACAAATTTTATATTATTGCATTTTATCCTATTCAATAATGCTTATCCCTTAAAAAATTATTCTTTATCAATTTTAAGTTGATAAATGATCAATGATAATTGATCACGCAGACAAATATCTTTGTCTTCACTTGCAACATCTGCAGTTCCTTTTCTTTTGGTGGCCATGATTTTTTCCCTAATCTCCCTCCTCTTATGAGTACAGTACTTAAAGAAAATAGTTTCCTAAAAAATACAGCTACTAACTGCATCTAACTAGGCCTGATCTTATTGCTTAACTTGCCACTGTTTTGTGCACCTTCCTTGAGATTCAGATCATTACAGAGTTTGATGTTTAGCTGGTTACTATTACACCATCTATTTTCTTCCATTTGAAGGGAATAACTCAGTCTCCAGCACCCCTACCAAAACCAAATATGAAGGATTAACACCTGTTGACACACATGAGCAAGGACTAGGAAGGGAAACTTCAACAACTTCTTCAGCAACAGGGAGCAGTCACTGTGAAAAGCAGTATTGTGTGCTCGTGGTGGGTGACTCCCTGTTAAAAGGCACTGAGAGATTGATTTGTTGAACAGACAAGGAGCCCCGTGAGGGATCCATCATCCAGATGGTGCTGAGAAGGGGACACATCAAGAAGGCAGGCTACTATCCCGGGCTGCTCTTCCATGTGGACATACATGATGCTAGGAGCTACAGCCTGACAAAAATCAAGAAGGTCTACAAAGCCACGGGGAAACAAGTGGAAAATAGTGGGGCCAGAGTTATTTTGTCATCCACTTTACCAGTCAGAGGAAAGGGAGCCAAAAGAAACAGACATATAGTGAATGGTTACTCCTGGCTCAGTAACTGGTACGGACAAGGTTTTGGCTTTTATAACGACAGCACCTTGATGACTATAGTGTAATGGAGTGGGATGGAATACACTTGTCTAGGAGGGGCAAGGGAAATCTTTGGGAATATAACAACTTCGTAAAGAGGGCTGAAAGGCTGCAAGACTCAGGGGACAGGGTGCAAAATGGTAACACGTGTGCCATGCTGTCCAACAGGGACATAGATCAGGGCAACAACAGCAGTGATGAATGCTCCTCTGCTTCAAGTCAAGACAAGGTGCAGAAGGCTGACCACCCCAAGGGAATGCATAACTGTGGAGGATCTTCTTACACTCACCCAGAGAAACTTGCCTGCTTAAGTAAGGTCCTGTGTTGCCTGTACATCAACACACCTTGGGCAATAAGCAGGAAGAACTGGAGATGTGTGCAGATGCAGCGCCCTGTCCTCATTGCAGGTACAGAGACATGGTGGGACAGCTCACAGGCTGCAGTACTATCACTGAGGTCCATGTACCTTTTGGGAAAGACAGGCCAAAGAGGTGAAGTTGCTCTTTATGCAACTGAACAGCTGGAATGTATTGAGCTTAGCCTAGGTAGGGATGCAGAGTGGATTGAAAATTTATGGGTGAAGATTAAGGGGCAGGGTAACACAAATAACATTGTTGTAGGAGTTTCCTATAGGCCACCTGATCAGGGAGTCAATGAGGCCTTCTAGAAGCAGCTGAAAGCTGCCTCACAATTGCAGGCCCTGGTTCTCATGGGGAACTTCAATATCTGCTATATCTGATATCTGCTGGCAAAGTCACACAGCTGAGCACACACTGACCAGGAGGTTCCTGCAGTGCACTGATGACAACTTCCTCACACAGGTGGCTGAAGAGCCAACAAGAAGAGGTGTGCTGCTAGACTTTGTACTAACAAATAATCTGTCTTGGGGAGGTGAAGATTGGAGGCAACTTTGGCTGCAGTGACCATGAGATGGTGGAGTTCAAGATCCTGTGTAGAAGCAGCAGGATACCAAGCAGGATTGCAACTCTGGACTTCAGGAGAGCTAACTTTGGCCTCTTCAAAGACTTGCTTGGAGGAATCTCATGGGATAGGACTCTAGAAGGTGCCCAGGAAAGCTGGTTAATATTCAAGAACCACATCCTCCAAGCCCAAGATCGGTGTATTCTCACGAGTAAAGGAGGAGGTAAAGTAGTTAAGAAGTCTGCAGGAATGAACAAGTTGATTCTCAAACAACTGAAATGGAAGAAAGAAGTCTATGGAAGGTGAAGTAAAGGACTGGTTGGTTGCTTGGGAAGAGTATGTCATCAGAGTATGCAGGGATGAAACAAGGAAGGCTAAAGCCCTCTTGGACTTGAACCTGGCAAGGGATGTAAAGGAGAACAAGAACAACCTCTTCAAGTACACCTGCAGCCAAAGGAAGACTGAGAGAATGTGAGCCTGCTGCTCAATGAGGTGGGTACCCTGGTGACAGCGGACAGAGAGAAGGTGGAACTGCTGAATACCCTCTTTGCTTCAGTCTTTACTCCGAGGTTTGGCTCTCAGGAAGTCCTGTCCCTGGAGGATAAAGTCTGAAGTTAATGATCTAGTAGGCAAGCTGGACACTCACAAGTCCTGAGGGAGCTGGCTGATGTGATTGCTAAGGTGCAATCATTCCTTGTTTGAACAATCATAGAGCACAAGTGAGGTGCCTGGGGACTGGAAGAAGGCCAATAGACTTCCTAGAAGTTCATTATTTTAATTTCACAGCCATTTTCCTCCCGTAAAACAACCCATGCAAATGTAAGGTTATTTTTAAACCTACATAATTTCAAAAAACCAATTAAGTCTTCTTCAAATCAGAATAAGAAAGTTTTATTATGAAATAACTTAGCTTATTAAAGTGCAATTTTATGTGACCTTAGATGCTTTAAAGGTAGGATGGCCGTTAATCTCACATTCATACCCCAAAGCAGACATTTTCAAGTAAGCTTACTTTTCTGTTCCTAAATAGCACATCCCTTGATGCACAAGACTTACCTTTGCTAACGAAGGCCTGAGAATCACAGTGAGAAAAAGGGCATGATTGGTGATTGCAATGGAAGACTAACAACTATAGGTTGTTTTAACAACTATATACACCTATATAGATGTTTTAACAACTATACATCCAGTAAAATAAACAAAGTGTATATATCTTTTTAAGTAATCAAAGGAAGGATAGTTTGAAATCATAGCTCTGCATGATCTGTTGAAGTATACTTGGAGATACTTGGAAGATTACAGTATTTCATGAAAAGAGCAGCAGAATAGTTATTAAGTCCAAGGTCTCACTTGGACTGATAAAACTGAGGTCAGTCCTCTGTAAAAGGGGAAACAGTAACAAGAAAAAACTCAAAATCGACGTGGAAATGTTTGCACAAGAGATTTGCCCAGATAAGACTTGAAAACTGTTAGGTATATATTGCATAAATCAAAAGGTAGGGAAAAAAAAGGGGAGAGGGGTTAGTGGAAAACATGTAATTTAAAAGTGATAATGAACAAAATGCTGGAAAAATAGATGTTAATACTAAGCAGCTCAGAAATCAATTACAATATAATTTTGCCATAAATTTTAAAGTTCATGAAATATATAAAAAAAAAAACTATACAAAGAGTTTTGGCTAAACAAAAGGAGAATAATATCAGAATAAGCAGATTTTCCATTAAAATAATCATACATACATATTTCAGCAAGAATGATTTTTTCTTCTACAAAAGAAGAATTGACTTGCTAGAAACCTTGAACAGTGTGGTAGCCGATTTGGCTTTAACCTGAAGGTCAAATATTTAATTTTTCAAGTGAAGGAACTTAAAAAATACTGAGAAAAGTTCACCAAATGATTAAAAAATTAAACCGATTGAGCATAAAAATACATGTATAAAGTGTCTCATAACTCTACTGAGAAAACTAGTCTGCTTCAGAAATACAGTATATGGAAAACCAATATGCATGTGGTCCCCAAAACGAAAGAGGACTATAGGACCCAAGAATCAGTGGTGACAATATAAAGTCTTAGCAGAGAAATATTGTAAACATTTTTCTTAATTGAGATCTCAATTGTCTTTGGTATAACAGACTCCTAGGGAATCTCTGATGACACATTTTATATCCAACTTGAATAAGAGGAATAAGAAACCATTTAAACATTTTGCATTTAAATATGCATCACTTAAAATGCAGCATATATACATGATCACAGTTTATAATGGGTCTTTTCTTTTAATAAAACATTCCTGTCCTAGAAATAGCAGATCTTAATTGTTCTGGCCAAAGATCCACTTCTGGAAAGGGTCTGAAGGATTACAGGATGTCAAACTTGGATGTGGTCCATTTCCTGTAAGGCACATATGTAGCGCTGCATTGTACAGAGTTTGATCCTAAAATGAGGAAAAGAGGAGGGAAGAAAGAAAATGAACAAACAATGAGTATACTAGTTTCCCTTACTCTTTTTTTTTCCCCCCAATGTTCATTGTTGTTAAAGCGCAAGGCCATATGATAGTGCAGAGAGAGGCTAGCAAACAAATAATAGCAGTATGTAGGTGTCAACTTGTTTTGTTAGGAAGATTTAAAAAAATATTTTAAAAGATACAAAACGTTAGGACCAAATTCCAGGTGGACACACACTAAATGATATCAACTGTTTTTGTAAGTGAGATTTCTGCTTTACATTTCAAATAGTGACAGTATCAAGTTTTGATCTGGTAACTGAAAAGCTGAAGTTAACTACATTTTCCTCCCAAAAGGAAAGGAACTTCTTTTTTGGCTTCAGAGTTTTGTTTCCTTGGGGAGTTCTCCTAATTTTTAAATTTCCAATAAACTCATATAAAAGATCACTGACAAAAATGTTGGTTTACTGCACAGTCTGAGTACCTTTTGGTGCAGCCATTGCTCCTCTCCAACAGCAAAGGTTTTCTGGCCTTTATAGTGACACTCGCGGAGCTGCACAGGTCCTTTGGAAGCATGCAGACAAAGCTCCTTCTGAATGTTATGTCGAATTTCATGGTGTGCAGAATATTCAAAGTACTATTTAAACAATTTTTAAAACGTCAATAAACAAAACACAAACAAGAGTACTAAACTAAATGATCTCTTTGAAATTTCAGCACACAAATAGATTTCTGATGGTATTCAACAATTTGAGACTACAGAATAATTTCTCTGATTTCTATACACCTTTTAAAACTGTTTACAAAACCAAACACATTTCAAAATACCAATGCAATGGGATGTATTTAGAAGTAATGAAACATACCAATTGTGAATGACACTTGGTGTATTGTTATGATGAAATATCTTATTGTTTGCCCCCCTCCTCCCCCACGAATCTCATATATAATTAAAAGAGACAAACTTCTAAAAAAGAATGATAAACAATTGATGTATAACTCTGAAAACCAGATTCTCACTTCTAGTCCCTTCTCCCAACATGGAGAGATAACAGGTAGCATGGAAAATTTCAGCCCACATTGCTAAAGTCTGGTAAAGAACATAAAACAACTGAAAACAGGTTATTGCAATAAGAAGGGTTAAGTAAGCCAACGTGAACATCTCTTGATCAGTAACAGCAAAACCTACATTAAAATTCTCTGAGGGTTGGCATTTAAAGGGATTCAGATTGTTACTTTATGGCAGGAGGAAAAACAACACTTGAAAGCACAGAGTTTTAGTACAGCCCAAGATAACTTAGAGAGAGATGACAACAGAAGCATACAACAGATCTGTTAATACAATTTTGCGGTTCAATATTCCCGCAATGATAATTGTGACAATGTGAATAGTATCAATCCACAACAAAGTTTTAAAAAAGCTCAATACTGTAAGAAGCTAACATAACAGGGCAGTAGTTAATCTCAATGGTGTGCCATCTCACACAAAACATGACTAACTAGCATCATGTGTCTGAGTTTTTAGAGCACTTTGTAAGATTGAAGATTTTATTAAAAAAGAAAAAAATACAACTGTATTCTAAAAAGACCTTTTAAATCTTTCTTGACCTTTAGTTATTAAGGCACTACATTTCACAAATTTGGTTCACCTAATAACTTTAAGGCAACAGAGGAGTGTTCATTTCTGGTCAGGGAAGGAGGCGTTATTTTATTAGTATTGCAGAAATGCCTGAAGGATTCAGCAAGCCGTACTGTAGAAGAAACTGAGCATCATTGCTGTCTCCCAGAGCTATGCATCAAAGAGAGCTCTTCTTGGACCGATTAAATCATGTTATTCACTTGCATTAGCCAGTACGGGATAAACCACTTCGACCTCACACTATGAGGCTGCAAAGCATGATAGGGAAGGTGGCTCAGGCCTGGCCACTTGCTCTCCCATTGGCTGCATTCCCACCAACATCGTCCTTGACAGTGCGAATCCTGGTGGCAGAGAAAGAAGCAATAGGAGGAAGCATAAGGAAAGGAAGAATTAAGAAGACAACACTTGCAAGAAAGTAGTAAAGGTAGGATGAAAGGGTTTTGCACAGAAAAGACAGATCAAGTGAAGCAGTGCAATTGTGTTAAAAATCTGAATCTGTATGCTGAACATAAAATGTTAGCAGCAGGACACTACACAAAGAGCAGTAAGAAATTTTCCTTGACTATATATAGGAATTAACTCTTTAAAAAAAGAAAAAAAGAGAGAGAGAAAAAAACATTAGCATATTAAAAATGCCCATTTCTTTAAAATAAACAAAAAGCTTTACTATGGTACAGTTACAGCTGAATACATCCCAAAAGCCAGGTACCGAATGTTTTACCTGATTTCCTCCAAGTCCATGACAAGAATACATAATCAAAGGTTTGCCCCCATGGTTATTTTCACCAACATCCAGACACATGCGGTTCCCGATATTTTTCAGCTAAATAAAGGGTGTTACCAGAAAAAAAAAAAAAAGACAGAAAGAAGCTCGGTGAGGATGACAAGAAATGAAGCTGTCTCAAAACCTGAAACTTTGGCTTAGTAGTAAGTACAACATCAGGTCAAATTTACTTTCTGCTATGTTCAAGTCTAAAAATCCCAATCTCCCAATTAACCTTTTCTAATTAAAAGCCTAGGTAACTACCTCATAGTTTTTCTATAGCTACACAGTGTGAAGTAGTAGGCTACTGGTGCACAAAGTTACTATTATTCGAATTGTGATTTGAAGAGATACATGTAAAGTATTCAAAATTGGAGGAAGGGGAAGTTTTATTTGTAACATATGCTAAACATTCACCTCAGTTAAACTAAGAATTGTTTCTTGAAGGCTTTTCGGTTGTTTTTAGCAATAAAATGCCAAAGTTACCTGGCAGAGGAAATGTAATGATCTGCAAAAAAAAAAATTAAGAAACACACATTTTCCTGATCGTAAACCTAATGGAGAAGCAAACTGATGTCCAGATTTCCTTATTAAAATGAACTAAAAATTCTCTCAGACTTCTTTCTATATAAAACCAATTTTTTTTTCACCACCGGCTTAGTACTTTTGTGTTATTTTAACTGTTGGAGATAGACACAACGTTGCTTATCTTAGTAGGCTGTAAGATCACAGTAGCCTTTGCTTAAATTTAGATTGCCATTGAGAAAGGCAGAAGATATTCAAATAGCAAGGTATGCAGAAGAGATTCATTGTCCAGAGTGGTGACAGAAAACCCTGGATTGCCTAATGAGAGCTAAAATGTAAATGCGGTGGCTAAGGCAGTGCGAAAGATCAGCAAACTTCCTGAATTATGAAAGAGTATAGAAAATAACTGAAATTAAACTTACATATCCAGAAAACAAAGGATTCAGGTCGGGCACATATGCTTCTGGATAAACATTATTGAGATACCAGGTAAAATTTTTACACTGCAGATGCTGCCTTAAATAAAGTCTTTTTGAGATGTCTCCAAACGTGTTCTGTTAGAGGAAGGGAAATAAGGGAGAAAAAATCATTAATGCTACTAATACAAATTTTGCACATATAAATGTTTGATATTCTGTATCGTTGCATTAAGCAAGTTTTAAGCTTAATCTGTTGGTTTTTTTCTCAATACTGTACTACTACAGTCACTGCTGTTCATTTTTCAGTATCAGAACATCACTGACATCCTGCCTGCAGCGTTTAAAAGCATGGGCAAGAAATGTATATCGCAACATGGAAAGAACAGAAGTTTCCTTAGCGTCCAAAGAGTTTTAACATGAATCTATGTAGTGGGAAAGTACATACAAGACCACGAAGACAGCTCTAAAGCTGACTGATCTCATTTAAAAGAGTGAGCTGAAACAATGAATGAATTAATTAGTGTAATAGTAAGTGTGGAATCTCCCAGAGAAAATTCATCTGTCTAGCTCTTAAAACATGCTTAGAAAATGTAATGCTGCTAGTGATGTTGCAGTCACAAAAATTTATTACGTGAAGTGACAAAAACCAGCTTCTTGAAGAAAACTCTAGATTCCAAATGAGGAAAGCTCAAGGTTCCAGAAAACTTATAAAAATAAACCAACACCCAAAGCCTCTGAATTTAACATGTTTTTAAGCAGACAGACAGGATGGATATCTATCATCAAATAAGCTTCATTCTGCAGCTAAAGAACAATAAAATCTGCTTTTTAAGCAAAAAACAACTACGCAATTTGAGACTAACAAGATGCTAAATTTCTCACTTCAGAAAATGTTAGTCTGCATTTTCTATGCTCAGCAGGTTTTCTGGGACACTTCTGATAGTTCCAGTAGCTGCACAATGCAAATAACTCAAGATTTTAGAAAAGGTATGAAACAAAACCTTACCAAAAAAACCCCACTTCACAAAACAGCACCATCAACACCCAAATACTGATTATTTTTTTTCATGTTTGTTGGGGCTACAGCACTAAGCAAACTGAACTCTGTCTCTTCATTAGGATATCTAGAAACCTCACATACTTTGTCAATAAATAACTTCTGCTCACCAAAACTTTCAACGCAGCAAGTGTGATTTGTAATACCACCACCACCACCTACTTGTTTCACAATTTTTGCTGCCTCGGTGTTTCTTCGGTAAAATATTTCCTTATACTCATCCATCCAAACTTCTGCAAGACGGACTTGATTGCGTGTGATCACTTGTGTACCTTTTGGGAAAGTATGGGGACTCTTGCTGCGAAAGACATGGCCAACAACAGAGCAAGGCATGATCTCCAACTGTCCACCGCATTGCCACACCTAATAATAGCAATTGTTTGTGTAAGTGCACTGCAATTAGAATTAAGCGGGTGGAAAACAAAAATCAGCAATGTTACTGCTCACCAGGAAAAAAACAAAACATGAAACCGCTATCAAGAGTCAATGATATCAAGCACACCATAAGTGAATTTCCTAACAGGTAAACCCTGGAAATGTACATTTCTCTTCTCAACCCTAAACATACTTTAAATATATATATATAAAAATCAGTGAGCATGTGTGTATTTTACTAAATAAGTCAGTAGTAATTCATTTTCTGTGTCCTGCTTGGCTGATTCAGCACAGAAATTGAGATCTAGCACTAATTCTATCACCTAGCACTAATTTGTCTTCAAAACCTCTGTACACTGTCAGCATAGGGACTACAGCTTACTAAGTGGCTAAACTTACTCTGAAAGACATTTCTATATTTTCACCTCCCCATATTTCCATTTCTTCATCATAGCTTCCAATGTGTTCAAAGTAGTCTTTTGATATTGAAAAGAGACCTCCAGCAAAAGTAGGTGTCCTGCAAAAAGAGAAATTTTTCTGACAAGGACAGAATTCAAACAGGCAGTTTTTTAAAATATAGATGTAAAAACATGGTATAATGGTTCTACGAAGTTTCCATGCATTTGTCTGTGTTTCACTACATTGATATATTTTCCTGGCACTTTAGGAATTCAATCTGCCCACATAAGGTCTTATTTGACAGTTTCCTTGTCATTTATTATCAACTGGTTTAGACTAATGCTAGTATAAAAGACAGCATCAGGAAAAATAACGTACTTTCCCTGTATGAAGGATATCAAGCAAAGTCTTTTCCTTTCCCTGTATAGAGGATATCAAGCAAAGTCATTTCTCCTCCAGACGAGTGACCTGTCTGTGGCCAAAGCACATACAATTATCATCAAATGCACCACTGTAACAGACTGTGTTTTGTTGCTCTGACCCTTTGTCGTCTTCCTCTCATGGATGATGAATGAGGAGCCAGAACCTGTGGTACTGTCTCTGAAATGAACTGTTTATGATCCTCCTCTCCCCCTTCTCCTGACACACACACAAAAAAATAAAGTTGCTTATTATGTACCTAGTGTATGTAGAAAAAAATGGAATGCATAGCAATTACTGTCTTAAGGAGGCTACAGTTCTGTGAAAGCTTTATCACTTCCAAAGTGGTTCTTAAAGAAAGTATTATAAAAACCATCTAAGAAACTAAGACTTAGGATCGTACTTATCTGAAGAACCAGTTCATTTACAAACTGCTGAAAACTGAAGGATTCAATTATTATTCAAGTTATGCTTACTTAATTGGATAGGTTTCATCTTTTCTTCTTTTATTTTCATGTTTAGGAAGAGACTCCCATCCAAATGACAAACTCCAGTCAAAATTTCCTCTGTTGTGGCTGTGTCCATAAGGAGATGGTTTACTGAATTCAAAAGTGTTAAGATCTATAGAAGTAATATCAGGGCTGACAACAGCAACAGGGTTCTCGGCTATTCTTGCCAATAATGGCTCTAACCAGCCATAAAAGCATTCACCTGTAGAGAAAAGGAGAACAAGCATTCAATTTTTAAATGGCTATAAAGTAGGACACAGGCACTATTTTAACAAGCCCACAGCAAGCCAATATGCACTGCTTTTAAATAGCATTGCTAATTATACTTTCAAAAATATAAAATGGCAGTAGGGAAGATGATACATTGCTAATGTTCATAATTAATTAATAATCTTCAACGTTAAATCAAATACAACAGTCTTAATAAACCAGACCTAGCATAGTTCCAGGTTACACTTACAATGAGCATCCAGAAAGGTAAGGGTCTCCCCTGTTGCCACTGAAGCTCCCAACAACCGTGCAGTGATCAGACCTTTTCTTTCCTTTTGACGGACTACTTTAACTATTTGGAATTGTTTCACGTATTCATCTAGTTTATCATGCAAGTATTCTAGAAAGAGAAAGCAGTTTCAGGATTTTCAGTGTGTATTTGTGCCACTGCCTAATATTTCACATTATTAAACTAACAGGACAAACCATTTGCACTAATACTTCATGACTTTTACATCAAAGCAATAAAAAAATTCCTGACTCTTGAATTTTATTTTCAGGGGTGCAGGAAGAGGTTTCTGTCAGAGAACAGGAGTTGGAAAATTAAAATATTCTACAAATATTCTAAGAGAGAAAGAACATGTGCTAGGACATCTCCTGTGCAGTATTAACAGTTTGAATTTCAATTCCAAAATCCATTTTCAGAGCAAACGGATCATGTACCAACTTACGCAATCTGGAAAATGCACATTTTTTTTTCCTTCATGACAGCACATTTTACACACGGTATTCAAAGCCTACAATATTTACATCAGCAACACAAGCTATATAAATCTCTTTTAATGTGCAAAATCTGGGAAACAACCCTACTCCCCTCGTTAAACATCCCAACATCATCTTCCTTCCTCTGCCCATCCTTAGTATTAGACTCCACTACTGAGTATACGTCACATCCAAGAGTTAGCATACTAAATACAGACTTGCAAAGAGTGATAACACGTTAATATAAGCATGTATGTATAGACACGTTCATAAAAGTTAAGCATACGAAGTGTTCTGAACAAGGATTTGTGATCACACTCAGTATACATTCAATTATTTTTGGCAATCAGCTTGAGCTTGATTTTTCCTTTAAATATATTTAAATATATTTACTTTAAGACATTTGCCTTCATATCAATGAAGTTAATTTGCATAAAGACAATCACTATGATAAAACGCAAATTGCTACAAGCATTGGCCAACGTATTCAGATACTTTGTTCTATAAATTGTAATTGGTTTGAAGCACAAATTACAGAGCTATTTGTCATGCAACCAGTTACGCAGTTTAAGCAGCATCAGAATTGGAATAATCAGAAAGGGGGTTTAAAAACCTTTTAGAGGACAAGAATTTCATATTTGACTACACTATGAAAAAAAGATGGGGGAGAAGTATTTTATACTTTATAGAAAAAGAAAGGAATAAAACCACTTACAATGTATTAGACGATGGGCAAAGAGATATCCCCTTTTAACCAGTTTATTTGCAGTCCTAACATATCTTAAATTTAACTTTAAAAAAAAAAATCAAGATAAAATAGAAAGACTTCTTACCATCTACACTGGCATCATCTACCAAAATAATCTCCTTCAGCAGGATGGCAGGAGATGTATACATCACGCTGTGAACTGTTCTGAGCAGAGTCGACCATGCTTCATTATGAAAGACTATTATTATACTTGTAGTTGGCAATGGTGGGCAACGCTTAAACTTCTGTTCAATACATCTACAGATTAGAAAGCGTCAAATGTTATAAACTGGACAAAAAGTTCAGACTCAAAAGAAACCCTTCTCTTTCTAGCAAAAAGCTGTCTAAGTATGGACATTAAATAGTTCAGCTTTTCCACCTACTGTCACAGTTTCGCATTGTAAAGGCAAGTGTTCCAACAGAAGAAGATATACAAACATGGCTGTTGTGGTTTTTTTAAGTATGATGCCAAAAATTGCACCTGAACAACTGCTTCAGTTCTGCTTCTGTCTCACTAACATTTGTTTCATACAGCACCCAGGTCTTCATTAAAACATATGCAGATACTGAACTGCAAAAACACCATTACTGTTGAAGCCCCAAAATGCAAAGAATGGTATTTATTAGCAGGACACAGAGTTTGCAAGTAGAAATAGAACAGATCTAATTTGGAACTTCAAAATTTTGTAGAATTGCCATAATACTGCCTAAGGGCAGCATGTTTCCCATTCAAGGGAAACAATTGTAAACCCCCAGTTTTTCAAGATTGTTCTATTATGAACATAACTTTTAATCCAATTGCAAGCCAAGATGACAAGATAATTCTCCTGTAATTGTGAGCTGCATGCTTACTGTTTATTGTCTGTCAGCTTTAGAGACTGGAAGACTCCCCAAGGTAATTCTCACAGCCGTTGCCTCACAAAATACAGCAAAAAAACCTCACCAGTTATGCTTTAGCAAAGGTTATTGTGAGCTGTGCCATGTGCAATATGATATTCCTACTACCAGCAGTAGCTCAGTAAATTTAGTCCCTACTGACACAGAGACCTGAGAATATACAATCTGACACAGACACCGTTCATAACCAAAACCCTGTCCAGCCAAGTCCTACAGTCTTCATTAGTAAAGTTTTTCAATAACATAAGATGGTTGAGACGTTTCAGTGTCTTGTTCAACAGTTTACAATTCCTAATTTATGAAACGATGCTGGTGGTTTTATTAACACTAAATATTAAAAAGGAGAGGGAGGGCAGGGAAATGGAAATGTTGTTTAAATTGGGAAAAGTTAAAACCACATTTTTAGTTTTCTTCTGAGTAAAACTTAGAAGACTTCTAAAAAGTCACTCAGAAATTGTAGCTTAAAGGCAAAAGCAGAAAACTTTATTAAAATATGGTTACTTTGGATTCAAAAACCACGAAAGAAGTGAGCTTTTCTAAACATTCTTGGCTTTGGCACTGTGGATCATTATGTAAAGCCAATCACTACACATAGCTAGGAGACTTTACTAAACTATCACCTAACGCTGAACTCAAATCACTTTGCACACTGCATTTCTGACAAGTTTTTCAACTATCAGGGCATACAAACTTCAACATACTCAGGAGGTCGAGTGTCTGGTCCAAGATCTCGATGTAAAGAAATTCTGTCACTTGCAAATGCATTAAAACAATGTTTTTCTTCTCCCCGCTGTTTTTCTTTCTGTTCTTCTGAGTTTAAGTTGATGGGTTTAAATGCTTTACCAGAAGCTCCAGGAGCATTAGGATCTTGAAGGGGTCGATCTAGAAAGGGCTTTAGTTCCACAGCAGTATAGTGTCCTGGCAAACAGCGTGTCTCTCCAGGAATCTTAGTTTGCCTAACAGGTGCTTTTATCTGCATTTTCGGCTTTGCACCTTTGATATTGTTCATAGCATTTAACATGAGACCTAATACATGACTTTTCTTTCTGACAACTGGCTCAATCCCCGCTTCATCTTTAAAATCCTGGACACCAACTTCTCTTTGCAATAAAAATAAAAATACCAGAAAGACAAACACAATAATGCTGAACTTCCAAAGTTTCCAGTGAAAAAATAATTTCTTGAATAGTTTAAGTGCTTTTTTCAAAGCCATTCTAGTTTTAAAAAATTACCACAAGACAAAAGTTTACGTGGATGATGTTCTTTAAATTGGTCACAGCATTTCTTGAAATTTTAACACCTGTAAATTAAACCAAAAAGCATTAATTTAGACATCTAGTATATTCAGCAATGCAAACCCACGAGAAATAAATGGTCAAGAATTACTTCATAACTCCCAACTCGCAAACATTAAATGTTCATCACTTAAAGATGTGTCAAACCTATCTATAAGATAAACAAAAAAAACAGGGAAAGCGTATTTTGTGTGTTTTAATACACTTCAAACAGATGAACCAGCAGGCAT
This sequence comes from Urocolius indicus, assembly GCA_013401255.1. Lineage (NCBI taxonomy): Eukaryota > Metazoa > Chordata > Aves > Coliiformes > Coliidae > Urocolius > Urocolius indicus. The sequence continues at coordinate 259,264 of WBNH01000951.1, forward strand.
AGAACTAAGAAAAAAAACCCACTATTTCTACACAATGTCACTTCTTCAATTAATATTATTCCAAATCTTTATTTTTTATTTATTTATTTTTAAATTAAAGTGTTGGTTTAAGCCTTCTGGAAGCAGGGTATTTTAGTTCCATAGTGGGATAAAGGGAAAAGAGATGTTATCAATACGGTACGTTCCAGTGTTACGTAAGAAAGGTCGACATAAAAAGTGAATTATAGAGACAGGAAAGACTTCTTAATCAACTTATTTCAACAATTTGGAAATATCTAATGTTAAAAAAAAGAAAAAAAACATTTCAAGATCAGACTTAAGTAATCAGACTTTCAGTGGCAAATGTTCAGATTAATTCAATTATCTAGTACACATGGTTAATGCAGATTTCATACAGGTAATTTGCTGTAGGGTTAATGTAGCCTGAGGNATGTATTAGACGATGGGCAAAGAGATATCCCCTTTTAACCAGTTTATTTGCAGTCCTAACATATCTTAAATTTAACTTTAAAAAAAAAAATCAAGATAAAATAGAAAGACTTCTTACCATCTACACTGGCATCATCTACCAAAATAATCTCCTTCAGCAGGATGGCAGGAGATGTATACATCACGCTGTGAACTGTTCTGAGCAGAGTCGACCATGCTTCATTATGAAAGACTATTATTATACTTGTAGTTGGCAATGGTGGGCAACGCTTAAACTTCTGTTCAATACATCTACAGATTAGAAAGCGTCAAATGTTATAAACTGGACAAAAAGTTCAGACTCAAAAGAAACCCTTCTCTTTCTAGCAAAAAGCTGTCTAAGTATGGACATTAAATAGTTCAGCTTTTCCACCTACTGTCACAGTTTCGCATTGTAAAGGCAAGTGTTCCAACAGAAGAAGATATACAAACATGGCTGTTGTGGTTTTTTTAAGTATGATGCCAAAAATTGCACCTGAACAACTGCTTCAGTTCTGCTTCTGTCTCACTAACATTTGTTTCATACAGCACCCAGGTCTTCATTAAAACATATGCAGATACTGAACTGCAAAAACACCATTACTGTTGAAGCCCCAAAATGCAAAGAATGGTATTTATTAGCAGGACACAGAGTTTGCAAGTAGAAATAGAACAGATCTAATTTGGAACTTCAAAATTTTGTAGAATTGCCATAATACTGCCTAAGGGCAGCATGTTTCCCATTCAAGGGAAACAATTGTAAACCCCCAGTTTTTCAAGATTGTTCTATTATGAACATAACTTTTAATCCAATTGCAAGCCAAGATGACAAGATAATTCTCCTGTAATTGTGAGCTGCATGCTTACTGTTTATTGTCTGTCAGCTTTAGAGACTGGAAGACTCCCCAAGGTAATTCTCACAGCCGTTGCCTCACAAAATACAGCAAAAAAACCTCACCAGTTATGCTTTAGCAAAGGTTATTGTGAGCTGTGCCATGTGCAATATGATATTCCTACTACCAGCAGTAGCTCAGTAAATTTAGTCCCTACTGACACAGAGACCTGAGAATATACAATCTGACACAGACACCGTTCATAACCAAAACCCTGTCCAGCCAAGTCCTACAGTCTTCATTAGTAAAGTTTTTCAATAACATAAGATGGTTGAGACGTTTCAGTGTCTTGTTCAACAGTTTACAATTCCTAATTTATGAAACGATGCTGGTGGTTTTATTAACACTAAATATTAAAAAGGAGAGGGAGGGCAGGGAAATGGAAATGTTGTTTAAATTGGGAAAAGTTAAAACCACATTTTTAGTTTTCTTCTGAGTAAAACTTAGAAGACTTCTAAAAAGTCACTCAGAAATTGTAGCTTAAAGGCAAAAGCAGAAAACTTTATTAAAATATGGTTACTTTGGATTCAAAAACCACGAAAGAAGTGAGCTTTTCTAAACATTCTTGGCTTTGGCACTGTGGATCATTATGTAAAGCCAATCACTACACATAGCTAGGAGACTTTACTAAACTATCACCTAACGCTGAACTCAAATCACTTTGCACACTGCATTTCTGACAAGTTTTTCAACTATCAGGGCATACAAACTTCAACATACTCAGGAGGTCGAGTGTCTGGTCCAAGATCTCGATGTAAAGAAATTCTGTCACTTGCAAATGCATTAAAACAATGTTTTTCTTCTCCCCGCTGTTTTTCTTTCTGTTCTTCTGAGTTTAAGTTGATGGGTTTAAATGCTTTACCAGAAGCTCCAGGAGCATTAGGATCTTGAAGGGGTCGATCTAGAAAGGGCTTTAGTTCCACAGCAGTATAGTGTCCTGGCAAACAGCGTGTCTCTCCAGGAATCTTAGTTTGCCTAACAGGTGCTTTTATCTGCATTTTCGGCTTTGCACCTTTGATATTGTTCATAGCATTTAACATGAGACCTAATACATGACTTTTCTTTCTGACAACTGGCTCAATCCCCGCTTCATCTTTAAAATCCTGGACACCAACTTCTCTTTGCAATAAAAATAAAAATACCAGAAAGACAAACACAATAATGCTGAACTTCCAAAGTTTCCAGTGAAAAAATAATTTCTTGAATAGTTTAAGTGCTTTTTTCAAAGCCATTCTAGTTTTAAAAAATTACCACAAGACAAAAGTTTACGTGGATGATGTTCTTTAAATTGGTCACAGCATTTCTTGAAATTTTAACACCTGTAAATTAAACCAAAAAGCATTAATTTAGACATCTAGTATATTCAGCAATGCAAACCCACGAGAAATAAATGGTCAAGAATTACTTCATAACTCCCAACTCGCAAACATTAAATGTTCATCACTTAAAGATGTGTCAAACCTATCTATAAGATAAACAAAAAAAACAGGGAAAGCGTATTTTGTGTGTTTTAATACACTTCAAACAGATGAACCAGCAGGCATAGAACTAAGAAAAAAAACCCACTATTTCTACACAATGTCACTTCTTCAATTAATATTATTCCAAATCTTTATTTTTTATTTATTTATTTTTAAATTAAAGTGTTGGTTTAAGCCTTCTGGAAGCAGGGTATTTTAGTTCCATAGTGGGATAAAGGGAAAAGAGATGTTATCAATACGGTACGTTCCAGTGTTACGTAAGAAAGGTCGACATAAAAAGTGAATTATAGAGACAGGAAAGACTTCTTAATCAACTTATTTCAACAATTTGGAAATATCTAATGTTAAAAAAAACCAAACAACCAAACATTTCAAGATCAGACTTAAGTAATCAGACTTTCAGTGGCAAATGTTCAGATTAATTCAATTATCTAGTACACATGGTTAATGCAGATTTCATACAGGTAATTTGCTGTAGGGTTAATGTAGCCTGAGGATCAAGTAATCATACTGTATATTTTTTTTCATTCACTTGTACTGCATTTTCTGGCAAGTGCTGCTGCAAGTCATCAAGAGAACATGTCAAAGAGCTCTCCTCTTTCAGGAATTCTGCCACTATTTTTTTCACAGACAAGCAATTATTCAGTAAATTTCAAAGATGCAGAACTATGAAAACCATTTGAGGACTACCAGAATCCAAGTGATTTGAATTAAATTCTCTCTGCAAAATTGGTAGTTTACAGGAAGGGGAAAAATAGCAACCAGATAGAATTCAAAGCATAGCTTTATTTTTGTGCAAGTTGTGTGTATGTGAATTGCGAAAAGAAATAAGCAGCATCTAGATAAAAGCTACAGTTAATTCCCTTTTGTTGGGGAAACTTCTGTTCCAAGTACTGACTGTCGGATTAAAAAATGCCTTGTTTTCTCACAATGTCTGTTGGGTTGATCTTGGCTGTCTGCCAGACCCCCACCCAGCCATTCTCTCAGTTGTCTTTCTCAATATGACAGCAGGGAGAAAGCAAGATGGAAAAACACATGGGCATGAGATATGGACAGTGTGATCACTTACCAGTCACTGTTGTGGGGAAAACAAACTTAAGATGCCGAATTTAATTTATAGACAATTAAAAATAGAGTAGGATGGTAAGAAACAAAGACAAAACTAAAACCACCTCCCCAGGCTCAACTTCACTCCTTTCCCAACTTGTCTATCTCCTTTCTCCTAAGTGGTGTAGAATGGATAAGGAATGATGGTTGTGGTCAACACTTAATTTCTGCTCTCCTTCCTCTTCACATTTGTCCCCTGTTCCAGTATGAGTCCTCTCTCCAAGGTACAGTACTTCAGCAAAAACTACTCCAGCATGGGTCATCCCTGGGTCACAGTTCCTGCCAGGACCTCGCTCTCCATGGGCTGCAGCTTCCTTTGGGGCATATTCACCTGCTCCTGGATGGAGTCCTACATGGGCTGCAGAGAAAAACCTTTACTGTGATCTTCTCCACAGACTGCAGAGGAATATCTGCTTTGGTGCCTGGGATATTCACCAACCTCAGTGCCTGCAGGGCTGTTCCTCTCACATTTTCCTCACTCCTGTCTCTCACAGCTGCTGTGCAGCATTTTTTTTACCCTTTCTTAAATAGCTTATCACAGAGGCACCACCTGCTACTGTGGGTGGCTCAGCTTTGGCTAGCAGTGAGTCCGTTTCAGAGCTGAGTGAAACCAGCTGTGTCCAGCATGGGGCAACCCCTGTCTTCTTCTCAGAGACCACCCCTGCAGTCATACCCACCTTGCCATGTGAATAGAATACACAATGTAAAACACAAAGCATATGTGCAGATCAGGATCCAGCAGGAAGACTATGACTTGTAAAACTTCTACTGATAAATCTGCAAGGGCTCTGCCGACAACCTCTGCAACCTGATTAACCGGGAATGTTTTTATAACACTGTAAAAAAGACAATCACATTTCTGTTTCTTGGTGCACTGTGCAGATGCACATGTAATATCAGTAAATCTTAAAGCTGAAGAGTCAATAAGCAGTATAAATGTATCTTCCTCAAACAGAAAAATAAAGGCTTTTTTTTTTAATATTTGAGGTACTTAAAATTATCAGAGAAGTCTGGCAGCTTCTTTATCTCATAAGCAGTCATTAGGCATAGTCAATCAGTCAAACATCCAGGAAGGGGGGGCCTTATTTACAGGCTGCTTTGTTTCCAAATGTTGACCTCACGTTTCTATTGCCAAACATGTAACAATATTCTACAACTTCCTCTAGGCCTCTTCTTGGGAAAGAGACTTAAATTCATCCATGACAAGATAAAGGTTGAGCTTTAATGAACATGGTGGTGTAAGGTATGTCGAGGCAAGAGAGGTTAAAATTAATTCTATACAGCAACATTGACTGTTTTACACTGAAGTTATACAAGCATTTGAGAACTTCATCAGTATTTGAGTCAAATATTTATGTCTGTCTCTTTTTGTTTTAATGCACTGGCAACAGACTACTCAAAGGGTAGAAGAATTACACGGTACAACTACATACCTGTTACCTGCCTTAGTATTAGAGAAATCTTGTGAATAATTGAACAATGACTTCGGACAGTTAAAGTTGTAGTTGTTAGACTTTCACTGCACATCTTCAGTGTTTCAATTAACACAGCAATATTTACTTAGGCTATGTCATAATTTTTTTTCTTTGGTTTCATTGTCTCCAGCAACAAAAACGAAAAACGGACTGGAAAATACAAAAGATTTCTTCCATAGCTTTTTAGCACATACGTCAGACTTTTGCTGCTGCTGCTGGCTTTGATGCTGACACACTAACCTATTCTTCACTAAAGTACCTGTGTACATTTTAGCAAAACCTTAAACTAAACGGCTTTTGTTTTTATTTGGGATTATTTCCTACACAAACATTATAAATCCTTAGAGCACTCATGATCAACACATCACAATGGTCAAGATATCTGTAAATCAAAATAAACAATAGCTAAGATATATCCAGAATATTTCTTGCATTAACGGTGGAGATCTGTCTTCAGAGAAGCAAGTCTTTAAAGAGTATAATGAGTAAGATCTAATGACCAACCAAGATCATGGAGCAATCTACTCAGCATTTGTGTCCCTATGTAATTACATTCACTTTTATCTGCATACATGTTGACTTCTCGGTGACACGTTTCCTTGCACTGGATCATTGTCTCTGGGCTGCTCAGGCCTAACTACAGCAGGGCTGCTGTAACACACACAGGTGGCAGGTGTCTGTCCCTAGAAATGAAAAGACAACTCACCTGAGTTAAGTGGGTTGTGCAACACAATGTAACCCTTTCACCTCGGATTAGTATGCATCGGTAGCACCTCTGGCAGGGTGCTGTGCACAGAAACAGGTGCAAGTGATGTTTCTTTTTTAAAGAAAGAATCAAGTGATAGCCTTGGGAAAATACGTGTGGCAGAGGTGAAGCCAACAAACACGGGCCTTTTTGCCACAGAGGTACAGCAAACTCCTTAATATAGACAAATGCCATGTGTAGTTTTATTGACAAAATATCTGATAGGGATTCTGCTTACCAGAGCCCTTTGTCACACACAAAAGAGTAGCAGCTTCCAGGACACAGATACATTGTCCAAAGAACTCCGGCCCCAAAAGCTGTATCTTCCTTAGGGTTTTTAGCAGGATAATTTTGTAGTCAGAAATGCAAACTGTATTCCTCACAAATGCCTCACATTTTTATGACACAGCAATGTCAATAAGCACAGACCAAGCTACTCTTCCATCCTCCAGGACATGCTGAAGAAGCATGTAGCATGATTAAACTCCCTGAGGTGACTGTTCAGCAAAGAGTTTAATTTTCTATTCATTAGTGCTATTTTCACTAACAGTGGTCTGAATTCTTCCAACACTTTGAAATAGTTTTCCCTAAACCTCAGAAATTGAATTTTAGGGATTTTTTTTTTTTAAAGGAAAAAAAAATAGAAGAAAACAACCAGCAAACCAGTATGTACTACAAAAGTCTTCTGAAAATGCCAAAAGGCAGCTGCCACACTACTTCAAACCACATCACATGGGCAGTGTTTGAATTCAATACACAGTCTATGTTATATTATGCCACCCACTAACTCTGATGTCAGACTGCCTGCAAAATCTCTGGCTGACAATAAAGCCTCATTACAGTAGCCAATATGTAGACAACTCTGAGTTTTTGTTAGCTTGGTCAGAACAGCACTGTTAGACAAACATTTATAAAAAAACTCTAAAATGTCAAGATAACCCAAATCAGCACAAACTATTTCAGACCATTCCAGAGACAAGAAAATATGGGTTAGTATCAACAATGTACTTGATCTCATATCTTTTAATAAAACTTTAAGAATCTATTTTTCTTCTCTCTGAATTTTAAATATGATTCTAATGTATCCTGAGAATGTTGCTTACAGGATGTATATTTTAAAAAAAATAAAATACTGAGTAAAAAATACTAAAAAATCCTCAAACTATAAAAAAAAAACCCAAAATAACCAGAGAAAAATAGGACAAAAATCTCTTCAAAATTATTCTAATCACAACTGTCTAAGAGTGCAGGAACGTTAACTAGTTAATCTAATTTCTTCTCTAACTCCAGAAGCACATTATCATTAAAAAGCTTGTCTATTTTTCCTTATCCAAGCATACAATCCTTTCATCAAGACCTTAATGTCCCCTCAAACATAAAGTGAAGAGAAACACTACACAAATTGTTTCCTGACACTTCATGTTCAGCTGTGCTCACCAAACTAGCAGAAGTCAGAGAATCATAGAATCATTTCAGCTGGAAGAGACCTTCAAGATCATTGAGTCCAGCCTTTTTCCCAGCCCTATTGACCACTAGACCATTTCCCTCAGTGCAGCTTCCAACTGTCTCAAACACCTCCAGGAACAGTGACTCCACTGCCTCCCTGGGCAGCTCGTTCCAATGCCTGACAACCCTTTCAGTGAAGAAATTCCTCCCCATATCCAGCCTGAACCTACCCTGGTGCAACTTGAGGCCGTTTCCTCTCATTCTATTGCTTGTTACGAGGGAGAACAGACTGACCGTTGGTTGGCTACAACTTCCTCTCAGGTAGCTGTATAGAGTGGTAAGGTCTCCCCTGAGCCTTCTTTTCTCCAGGCTAAACAGCCTCAGACCCCTCAGCCATTCCTGATGCGAGATGTGCTCCAAATACTTTACTACACAATCACATATGCTGGATTACTTTACCTGTCTGAAGCGCTACCCTCACCAGTGATATCTTTGAATCTGAAATTCTAGACAGGGCATTTTGCTTTCTTTGCATGAATACCAGTGTAGATAGGGTTAAAACTTTAGCTACTGAAATAATCATTTTTGTAAGCAACATTCTCATCTTCTACCACCATGGAAAGTGAGGGTTTTTTTTTACCAGCAAAAGAATAAATACATTACTGAATGAAACCATTTCTACTTCCTAGAAGTACATCCCAGAAGAACATTCACTCACATTACCACCTCTTGTGAAGAGATTAAAGAAATGTGTGGTTTGGAGTGAACTTTTCATACAAGTTCATCTGAATATGGAATATGAGTAACCTCCATACAACCAAAAGGAATTTCAGAAAGTGTGGAAAATGCAGACAGTTGCTTAAGTTTACCAAACCATGCTACTGTTTTCAAGAATATTAGCCCTTGGCTCAAATAAAGGAATAGATTATAAAAGGAAGTGTACAGAAGTTAAAGATTACAAAGATTAAGGCTTCACGTGAACAGGAGAAACAGAATCAGCTGGCTAGTTTCTATCTCTACTCTTGCAACAAAAGATCTGTTCCACTAGAACTCCTACATAGGGCATATGTACCTAAAAGAAAGAGATTCACAAGCCTCAGTAAAAGAAGTAGAGGTTCACAAGACCCAGCTACTGCTCCTCTGGGTACATTCTTTGAAGCTCAGCCAGTGGAAATGTGGTTTCACTCCTGAAAAAAGTTGTAAGAGGAATACTGAACATATTCCATTTCTGAGTCTTCATTTTAGAAACATTAAGGGCACAGATGATTGCAGCAAGGACTGGATGTAATCTGGCCCAGGGATTATTACAGAAAAACCAGAAGCTGTAACTAGATGATCACACAATGGGCTGAAGAAGTTCAGAGCAGCAGCAGCTGCCCAGAACACCTAGCTGGCACATAGCTTTGCAAACTATCTTCCTCAGCATCTTCTTTGAGACTGAAAAAGCAATACAAAAAAAAAAAACCCAAACCCCAACTACTCTTCTTCTATGTATTCTAATGGAAGTGCTTCCAAAAACTCTTGCAAAAAGAGCACTACTACTATTTCTCTATAGCTAAGTACCTTACATAATAGGCAGACAGTTCCCTGTGACAACAGAGAGCATATTAAAAGCATACAGTAACCATATATTATTAAAAAAAAATATTTATAGCTTATTTTTACAGTCCTGGGACTATAAACGTGCACCGAACTTAAATTTAAATTTCACTTAACTCTGCAGCTTCCTTCATTTTCTTGGCCACATTGGTTTGGGCCTCTGCTAAAATCATTTTAGACTGTCCCTAAAAATGCCATGATGACAAGTGAGCACCACAGCAGCTGTAAAGTGCTGTTTTACCTTAGAGGGATTAGGGTCTAATTTTCACCTACGCACCAGAAAATAATCTCTGCATTATTACTAAGGGAATTTGGTTTTTTTCCCCAATTGGAGCAACATTTCTAAGATAACAAGAGCATCTGAGTATGAAGTGCAGGGCTTGCAATTACAGTTTTACACCCTAATTGGCCTTAAACTTTTAAGTTGTTTAAATCATAAGCGTAAATCAAAGCAGGCCTCCTCATGGATTTTTTGAGGTTTATTGGGTCAGTGACTGCTAAACTCATCCTTGTCAGTCTCCCAAAGGCATCTTCGCTTTCCTCCTCTCTCCGTTGGACTGGTTCTTTTCCAGCTGCATTTCCATTCTGAATAATCTTACCTAACAATGAATAGTCACTTGACTATAGAATTTAATTAGTAAGTCACCATCAGTAGCTTTGTGACACGATTTCGCTGCAAGCAAAACTACTTCCTATGGCATATGATATCTGCAAATCTTAGGGAAAAATCAGACAATGGTTAGAGAGAAAGAGAAAAAAAATCACTCTTTACATGAGTAGACAAAATCTAGCAACTTCACGGTCTAGGAACTTGAGGCATTTTCAAATCTTCTAGAAGATAAGCATGGAAAGGAGCAGGCTAGGAGGAACTCATGAATGCTGGCAGTCACTTGATTAGAAACCCTTCTTACGAACATGACTCTACGTTGATTCCAAAGAAAGAAGAAGCCCTGTAATAACTATCAGCTTTCAGAACGGATAGACTAAGCAACAAATTTCTGCAAGGAAAAAAAGGATAGTCTCAGAGCAGTGCAGTTTGTCACCTAGAAACACACTTTAGGGAAACGTCACAGAGGGCAATATATTTTGTTCCTGTTTTGACAGAAGTGAAGATATCCAGGCTGCTGCTGGCACTACCCCACCCAAAAAGCAGGCAAACTTCAATGGCAATATCCGTTATGAGGAGGAGAAAGACTGTTCTTCTGCTCCATCCCACAGTGCGATAAAAATAGAAATTTGGGCCCTCTGTAACTAACTTAATTTTTACTTTGCTATTGAGAAGCCTTGAGATGATAGCAGCAGATGCCAAGCTGACCAGGCCACTGAGGAAACCTGGCTAAAAAAAGAAACAAAAAGCCGTAAGTTGTCTGTTTTGGTCTCTAACTCTGTCACTCAGCTCAGCAGCATGACGCTGGTTTTTTGTCAAGACCAAACACAATTTACAGCTTTTAAAACCAAAGACGTTGTTTCGAAATAAGAAGACTAACACGCAAAACACTAGCAAGACGCATACCTAAGATTGGCGTTTTCATTAAGATGCTTTTTTATTTAACCCATAAATATGTATTTTAATACTTATGTGCAGAAGCCTGTTTTACTTGGAGCTAAAACAGACTTCCATCGCAGCAAAGGTTACCTATGCTACAGCTCACTTTTCCCGTCGGTTCTCGTCACCTGCCGTGCAGAAGGCTTAACAAACCTCCGGAGAAAAACAAAAAGGCAACGCAGTAACTTCCAAGCACTTCACAGAGGGCGAAACATCCCAGAGGAAGGTGGCAACGTACGCACGGAGACTCACCGCGCGGCCGTTACCGAACGAACGCGGTGCTGCGGACACATCCTCGGGCAGCAGCAGTACGTGGCAAGCGACCCCTCCCTCGGTCAATACCTTCGCTTTGGGCAGGTGCGGGGCAGCAGCGCGCTTCTCCGCAGCCCGAGCGGGGCCGCCGCCGCCTCCGGGCCCCCGCAGAGCCCCCGGCGCTGGCGGCGCTGCGGGGACCGGACGGGACACAGCGTGCGGGGGTCGGGGGGTGCGGGGCGGAACGGACACGCGTGCGGAAGGGTGGCTGAGGCAGAATTCTCCGGGCAGGCCCCTACCCCACATCTGCCCCGGCACCTCCCTCCCTCCCTCCGCGCGCACCGGGAGCATTTGGCGGTGAAGGGGGCACCGGGAGCATTTGGCGGTGAAGGGGGCACCGGGCGCCACCCCGCCGCC
>WBNH01000951.1:270779-338137 GCA_013401255.1 Urocolius indicus
GCCCCGCCCTCACCTGGCGCCCAGGTGCGGTGGTTTTGCTTTAGCCACCTAAGGGTCACGTGTAAGATGTGGGTTGACCAAGCACTCGCGGCTCACGTTGCCGGGAAACCGAACGCCCAATCCCTTAGAGGTGAGATCAGAGCTCGAGAGAAAGGGTATCGCGCTGAGCTCCCTCTCTTTACCATGCAAAGCGTCTCATACGGAGAGATATAAAATAACTTTGCTATAAAAGCGCGGTTCAGTTTGAGAGAAGGACAGAAAAAGTAAGAAGAGCACCACGTTTGCGCCTCACTTTCCTTAACGTAGCACAGAATCACTCTTTCTACTTTCAACTAGAAGTGGCACAATTACAGTTTCAGCCCAGCACTTTGGAGTTGGTTTCTTTCAGCTTACTGAGCCAAAGGTTCAGCAAATTTTCTCAGCAAATAGATGGTCAGTTGGCAACAGTGACACTGATTCTACAGCGGGGACAAGACTTTCAGTACCACTACTTGACCACTTAATTCATCTTCCCTGGAACAATTTAATGAAGATTCAGACCAGAATTATTCACAATTAATATGACCTGGAATTTCTAGCATGTTAAGACCCTTCCTTATGTCTTTGGAAGTTGAGGGCTGAAGTGTGGCAAATACTACTTTACCTAAGACATACACAGCCAATATTCAACTTCTCGTAGCACAAGATGCAAGGCAGGCACATTTCTAGTGTGAACATTTGAAAAGCTGGTGTTTTCCAGAATAAAGCCTGCGTTAACAGGCATACTGACTCCTAAAAACTGCCCACAAAACAAAACATCCCCCGCCCCTTCCTTCAGAACAAGATTTAGATCACTCACTCGGCTCCTCTTTTAGCAAGCATGATGTCACATAATTACTAACTCAAGGTCTAGCAGAATAAAAAAGCATGTGATTTTTGCAGTAATGGTCAATTTTTCAACTTTTTAAAGGCAGGTCAACTTTTCAGAAACAATCATTGTGATTTCATGGCAAGATGAAGCAAGAGGCAAAACCAGATGAATGAAGCCATAAATTAAAATCGTAGTTGTAAGGAGCCTAACCTGACAAAATGGTGACTCTACTTTTAAAAGTGGCATAGTCACAAGCTGAGGCAGAAGTTCTTGCTAGTGATTGTTTTCCTTTTTTTTCCCTATTTTTTTTTTCCTGTTTAGCATTGCAAAGGGAACATTAATGAGCTCTTTATGATCAACTTCCGAAGGGACAGAATCCACTCCCACTTCCCTGAAATGTCTCCTAGACCAGTTTCAAACATTATTTGCTCTGAGAATTTTCAACAAATTATTCAATGCTATAAATTCTGTTTAAAATATTATGTTTGCAAAGCTCCTCACTCATCTAATGGGTAACAAGATTTATGTTACTAATCCAGCGTTGGCTGATTTATAAGCCTTTCTAAAAATGTCTGTGAGCCACGCTTGAGAAATGACTCACAATAGTCAATTCCAGTCCAGAATGGCAAAAATTTGCAAATTACTTGTACTGTTCTATAAAAGAGTCTTGCTAGTTTAATTATTTTAGCTAATTATACTAATAATTTTACCCAATGATACCTTCTAGACCATCATTCTAGTATTGGTACAAATCTGGAAAAAGCAAGAGGAAATTAAAACAGAAGCATTATTTTGTGCACTGTTTCCAAAAACATGTTTCCATATCCTTTGAAAGACAATTCTAGGCAGTCTGTACCTGCAGGGGAAAGGGAAGCAATAGAGGAGAGGAAGAGACACCTATGGCTTATGTTACTATAGCTACAAGATGCTTAGATTTCCAGCTTCAGTGAATGAATCAATAGAAAGCACAGCTCCACTCTCCTATTCACCAAAGGCAAAACTGGAAGATGGGTTGCTAAGCAACACCACACTAAAGACTGCAGTTCTTTGAAATTAGCATTACTGACTCCCCTCCATCCCAGGAGTCTCCTCCATTCAAAATCATTTATTAAGAAAGGAGCTTTAAAAAAGCTACCGGGACATGCATTTTTAAAATAAGAAACTGATAGAGCAGAAGGAAAGCTGAAATTAACACTTTCAATTAGTTGGAGTAAAGAGAAATGAAACAAAGCTACTCCTTCTGCAGAGAAAGGAAAAAAAGATTTAGGAAGGATCAGAAAACTTAAATTGGCTTATATAAACCAAAAGGGAAAGGCCATTTATTCCTTCTGAGAATACTATATTAAAGTAGGACTTTCTCTAAAGGACTACTTATAGCAACCGTTTTTAAATTGAAATCTAAGTCTGTGCCTCATTTGTACTCTTCTTTTAAAGACCTCATCTATAAAAAGAGACTACTGGCTAGGTATGCTCAAGATAGCTAATAGAAACTCAGAAATCTTTTATCTCCATGGTATATGAATAATGCTCTTCAACAAAAGTTAGCCACAAGAAGCTCAAAGACTCGGTTATTTTTCTTCAACTAATTTCTGTATCTCATTGTTGACATGACCTAATCTGTTACCCATCTTATTGAAGGGTAACGTCCATCTTATGCCCATGATTAAAACAAAATAAAGATGTAGATGCAGATTAGTCTTGTCTTTTTTCCCCCCCCCAACCATCTTGCTTATTCTAAACTATTTTAAACTTCAGCTAAATGTTATTACAATGCTACCAACTAAGCAAAAAACACATTGATCCTGCATGATTAGGGACGTGTACAAAGAAATGCTGTTTTACTATAAACTGGTTTGATAGGGCCTATGTGCATATGCATAGAGCAGTGTGAAAAAAAAAAACCCAAAGGAGCATAGTTTAAGAATTCTCAGTCTACTGACCCCCACGGCCCAGCTCCCTTATAGTTCCCCCCAGCTTCAGCATTTTCCACATCCTTCCATCTTCCTCATTCCACTCCCACATCAGTTTTCCCCTACTCTCCTACATCTTCTTCCTCAGAGCTCTATCATGCTCTATAACACTTTCCAGGCAAAACTCAGGGAGCCTGTACTGTGCCTGGTAAAATTGCGTACACATTGATTCCCAGTGCTCAAACAGAAGGGATAAGGTGACAGCTAAGTTTTGAGTCTCCCTAGGGAAGGAGAGGCTGCTTATTTGGGTCTTTTCTCAATTCTAACACTGAAATGTTATAGTCTTGAGACACATCTATTAATTTCAATTTAGCTCACTAACGGGTCTAACGTTACTGGAATGTAGATTGATAAGCAAGATTAGATATGATTGTAAACAGATTCCCTTTTGTAGTATTAATGTTGTGATAAAAAAAGAAACTCAAAAATCCAATGAAAATGACTTTACACAATGTCAACATGAAAAGCTAAAATTACCTAACAAGAAAATGAAAATTGGTTAAGAAACAATCACTAGTATTTTGAATTCTATTTTCATGCAAAACCAATACTTTTCTGTTCAAATCCATACAAAATCAAGTGCTGTTTGAAAAACAAATACAGCAATGTGACTGTGATTTTTGTTAGGCATTTGGGTTTTTTTTCCAAAAGTTCTGCATCACTGACAAAACCCTGATCCTTCTCCTTGCTCTCATTCATTTATGACATGCTGTTGTTCCATTAAAGATCCATAGGTATCTTAAGTGAGATAAGATCATAATCTGCTGTGATCAAAAGGATTTCTCCAGAAAGGTGGTGGTTTAGCCCTGGCTGGGTGCCAGGTGCCCACCAAGTCATTCTATCACTCCCCCCTCCTAAACTGGACAGAGGAGAAACAAATGAAAGGAGAGGTTCGTGAGTCAAGATAAGGACCAGGAGATCGCTCAGCAATTGCTGTCACAGGCAAAACAGATGCAACTTGGGAAGACAAAGGTTTGATTTATAAATAAACCATCAGAACAGGGAGATGAGAAATAAAACTGAATCTTAAAACACCTCCCCCCACCCCTCCCTCTTCCCAGGACTCTGCTCCCTTCTCCCCTAGTAGCACTAGGGATGGGGGTTATGGTCATTACAGATGGACTTTGCTGTACTGCTGCTTCTTCGCAGGTGGAGACTTCATCAAACTTCCTATTGCTACAGTGTGGGGTCTCTCCCTGTGGGAGACAGTCTTCCACAAACTTCTTCAACGTGGGTCCTTCCCATGGGCTGCAGTTCCTCACGAACTGCTCCAGCATGGGGCCTCCCATGGGGGCAGCTCCTCACACCCTGCCCCAACATGGGTCATCCACTGAGAGAAGAAGTCCTTCAGGTACTGACTGTTCCAGCTTGAGTCCCTTACAGGATCACAAGTCCAGACAGCATACTTGCTCTGGCATGGGCTCTTCTCTCCCCACAGGCTCCCAGGTCCCGTCAGGAACTTGCTCAAGAATGGACTTCCCACACAGTCAAAGAATCCATCATGCATCCACCCACTCTGGTGTAGAGCCCTCCACAGGCTATGAGTGGATCTCTGTTCCCCCATGGTTCTCCATGGACTGCAGGGGCACAGCTGCCTCATCATGGTCTTCACCACAGGTCACAGGGGACTTTCTTCCAGGGCCTAAGCACCCTCCTCCTCCTCCTTCTCTACTGACCTTGGTGTCTGCAGAGATGTTTTCACATTCTCACTCCCTGTTGCTGCTGCAGTTTAGCAACTGTGCAACAATACGTTATTCACAGAGGTGTTCCCTCAGTCACTAATTGGTCAGGCCTGGGTCAGCAGCGGGCCCACCTTAGAATTGATTGGCCCTATCCTAATCAGCTAAAGGGGAAGCTTCTGGCAGCTCTTTGTTTAAAGAAGATACCCCTGTAAGCCCACCCGCTACCAAAAACCTGGCCCAGGAAAAACCACTACAGATTAAACAAGGTAACTTTTGCACATATGACTGTACTGTCTACACATACAATGTTGAAAGACTAAGCACTTCAAATTAAAAATGTCAAACATTTCATGGAAATCTGAGAGGTGAACAATAAACAACACTGAGTAGAAAAGAAATTCTGTGCCTTTACTGAATATTTACATAAGGTCTTAATTTTAAATACTAGATTTTCATTAAAATTTTCATTGAAAACAGTGTATACAGCTGTTTTTTAAGAACAAAAAAATAAAGTATGCTTATAATATATGTAAAAATAAACCCACATACTTTAGAAATAGTAAAGATTACGCTGTAACTCTGAATAATCGGTTCACACAAACCGAAACACAGGACCTTAATGATGCACTTGCACTAAGTAAGACAGGCTGCTGTTTTGAGTGCTATTTCAAATGAACAAAACAAAATAGGGAATTCTGTGCTTTAAAACATTTTTATAATGTTGACACTTGTATAATGTTGGATGTCATTTTACATGGCACACATGTAAGCAATATTCTCTCTCGAGTGAGAACAAATAGAATTTCTTTCAGGGCTGCAGATTTTTCTTGAAAATAATCCAGGTCTCTAGTATAATTAAGTTTATCATATTTACAATACTTTTGTGCTGATGTGGTTTCTGTCACTGCAGTATTTCATTCATGGTTTCTGAAGTCAGATTAAACAAACAAGTTCATAAAACACATAAAAACTGAATTCATGTTCTTAGTGATGCACGGGCCTTGTCAAGTATTTCCTTTCTGATTTTGGGATAGTTTGGATGTGCTTCAAGGACCTGACAAAAGACAAAACAAGCCATAAGTTCTCTGTCTAGAAGAAAAGAATATTGTGTTTGGTTATCCCCCTCATCACTGAGCTTACATATCGTAAAACTAAAATAACAATATGACAAGTTTGTTTTAAGAGCACATAAATATTTAACTGTAGCTAGAGACTAACATGTATGGAGGTCAAGAACTGCTCTATCAAAGATACATTGCTTCCCTTCCATGCTGCCCTCTCACCTTGGCGTGAAAGACACAGAAGTCAAGGGCCACAGCCTCTGAGTGGCTGAAAATGGGTGCATTCAGAACAGTGACCTCTTGAGACATTTCCAATGTTTTAAGTATATTCTCTTTCTCTTCAATGATAAACTGGCCTAATGTTTTAACTCCTGCAGGTTCTATCTTTCTGCACTCCCTCAACTTCCATTCATCTTGTCCTTTCTAACTATCTTTATGTCCCCCAACCAAATATAATTTATTTCATTATAAATGCTTATAATTATTAATTTACAATGCCTGTTCTGCATCTGTAATAGTAACCCTTCCTCTTATTCCGCATTTATTGTATTTACATTTGAATCACACAAAGATAACACTGCAAGTTACTTTCTAACAGTCTTCCAATATTAACTTCACCTATACTTCTGTACACATTTACCAAGTTGCAACAACAGGGCCAAAAGAAGGTGCTGCCATTTGACCATTCTTTCATGCTTTTCATGGTAAAGCCAGCCACTTTCTCTCTTATTTACTTTGTGGTCAGGGAGTTCAAGATAAAGCAGATTATGTAAAGGACACTTAATTTAATCATACTTATTAAACAGGGCATCTTTCTGACACTAAGCTCTGTATTTTAGAAATTTAAACAAAAGAAAGGATCGTTTATGTAAAAAGAAAAGCAGATGAGTTTTAAGTACAAATTCAATTTCTACCTTATGACAAACATCAATTGCATCAACATATCTCTTCCCTTTCAGGTAGTTGAAAGCCAGCTTGTATCCTGTAAGTAAAGGGAGGGCAAAAAGGTGACAATTACAGTTTCTGTATTGAATAATGAAAATATCACATTCAAAGCTATTTTGGTCACTGTACACTGCTAAAATTAGTAAGTTTGTTTTCTGAGCCTGCAGAGACGAAGTTTTCTACTGAAAGTCACTTCAAGTAGAAAATAAAAGTCCTTTACACACTGATAGCTATGTTTGAATCAAAAGGAGATGTTATTCTGGAGAGCACGTGTTACTCCTGAGAATTCATAATGGTTCTCCTCTTCAATTACTATGGTACCCGACAGACTTTCTCAGTGTGACCTAAAATACATTGATCCTCTGTAAAGGCAGTTCCATTAATAGAGGACAAAAGAAGAAAAAAAAATTAGGATAGCAATAACAAAATAGAGAATTAAATTGCTATTCTGTTTCACTGTCAGCAGAGCACTGATTAAAAAAAATCAAATGGAATGGCTCAGTCACATAGCAACATGTCAGGCTGATACACTTGAACTGTACCTCTATGCTGTAAGTATCAGCCTGGACAGGGATCAGGGCTAAAGGAAAAGATTATAAAAGCATCCAGTTTCCAGAATTTGAAACTTCATATTTCATTTATGAACTTATAATGAGTACAAGGGATCTGATAAAATTTTATACAGTTTACACGTCAGAAATAGTTTGTACTGCTTTAACCATTTTAACTTCATGACAATTCTCACAATGCTGCAAGCAAAACTGGAAAACAAGGTACACATAGTACCTTCAAAATGATATTCTCACTTTTTGTACTCA
The DNA here is from genome assembly GCA_013401255.1 of Urocolius indicus. NCBI lineage: Eukaryota > Metazoa > Chordata > Aves > Coliiformes > Coliidae > Urocolius > Urocolius indicus. Next base: position 278,106 of record WBNH01000951.1, read on the forward strand.
AGATCATGCCACAGTTTAAATTCAGTAAGGCATTCTCTTGTCTAGATTTTTGATTTGTTCAATTTCTGCCCTTTAGAGGGTTTGAAAATAAATAAAGTCTTGACCTATGTTCCTTACATACTCAAGAAATCACACCTTTTTATTATTACAACTTCTTCCTTCTAATACGTTTTATTAAATCAACAACTGTAATATCTAGGCCAAGATATTAATGGGTCGGTCTAGATGAACAACTAGTAAAATGAATGCATCCAAACTCAGACAACTAGAGATTTTTCTCCTTTTAATTTTTGATTTCCTTCTGCTTTGACCCTCTACTAATGTTATGACTCACGGCATGGAGGGTAATATCTAGGTTTGGCAATCCATCCATGCCTGTGCATTTTTATATCTTTAATAGTGTTGAGGAAAACAAGGGATATTCTATCGCTATAGAAAATAAAAAGCAGTCTTTCCAGTAAAGAGCAGCTGTTTCATTCCTACTGTACTGTCTGAAATCATACATATAGGTTATTTATACATGCCTATTGTTGGGTTCGTTTGGTTTCCATATTTCCAGGCCATCTCGTAATTTATTGCTGCATCCTTATATGCTTGTTCCTTTTCCATTATGTATCCCATGTATTCATAAGCCTTGCAGCACGACTGCAAAACACAAATATTAATTCAAAATCTTACCTAGTTTCTGTACAACTGGAAAGCACAAGTGATACTGTCACTTTGATAACAAGACAGTTTTGACTCAAAACATCTGTAATACCCATCAGATATATGGAATTCTGCACAGCAAGTTCCGAGTTAAGTAAAGAGTCCATCACAGAGGACAAGCAACTACTCCTTTGAAATGTTTAGAGCCTCTATTAACCTTGTACGTATCTGAGTTAATAATATCAACCCTACAGCAGCTGCATTTCAAGTCCAGCCAGAAAGTGCTGTATCTTCCACAAATCTTTTTTGTTTCAATTTTTCTTAAAAAGGTATTTTCACAACCTTATTTTTGGGAACAGTTTTACATTATAGTTTGCAGTTTAATTTTCCACTTAAAGCTAAAAGACAGAATATGAAGCATTAATTATTTCATTTTGTAGAACTCCAAGTGCTGTTAGAGGCAACAACAGGTTCCATACACTATTAAGCACTAGATGGAAATACTAGCCTTGCTTATGTTATGCATACTTAACAATCAATTTAACTCCACAATAAAAGTTAGTACGAATGATAAAGTAATTCACACAGAAAACTTACATTCAGTATATAAAGCAGGAAAAAAGACCCCATAAAAAAACCCAAAACTATTGTATGCCTTTAGTATGAACAACTTATATTATCATGCTGCCAATAGGTCAGATATTTTCAAGAGAAAAATTGCACTTTTATGACAACGTGCACCTTTCTAATAGAAGCAGAGCATCTCTAACTTCACTATTTCCAATTACACTTCCAAAATCTTCTGGTGAAATCTTTCAAATCACAGCACATTGGAATACACAGTATGGGAATAGCTGGAAGATGAGGATAAAAATATACTCCCCATCTTCGTGATAAAAAAGCCCAAAAGTTCAAAATCAAGAAGAGTAATTGGTAAGTAACCCCAATTTCATACAAAATACCTGCTTGTTGGGCTCTCACTAACCAAACCTAAGTCTTTCAAAACCAAAACAAATCTATATTACAAGATAGCAGGCTTTATGAAGTTTTCTCTCAACATATTTACTTAAATTGTGTGTGTGTATATATATATATATATGTATATATATATAGATACACACACATCTCTGTGTCATTCAGTTCTGACTCTGATGTTAATAGTAACATTTTACCAATCTAATCAAATCTTCCAGAGTGGAGACCACCCAGCAAACTACTGTCTTGTGAATGAGCAAGATATTTTAAGATCTAAAATAACATCTATTTGTAAAGTACAATTCCTGCTTAGCTGCTTTACACGGAAGTTGGAGAAAAGTCAGTATCTTTACTGTGCTGTCTTGCTAAGGAACTGGAGCTGCAGACTTCTTATTTACCATCCTCCTTCCTATTATGCAGAGCTTGTTTATCTGAGTCCCTCTTGGGTCTCAAAACTTTTAGAAGAAATTGGTAGGCTATGTTTTTAGACCTGCTCAGGAATTTCTGCAACAGTGTCATTTGTAGTACATACCTGCTTAACAGATCATCTATTTCAAGATGTCTTATTTTGGGAGATGACTCATGTTTATCTTCCACTGGTAGGGATTTTGCAACTTCCCTTGTCCATCTGGACAAGTGTGTAACTGATCTTAAGGTAGAATTTTTTCTTAACTAAATTCAAACTTTTTTCTGTAAAAATGAAACTGAATACATCCTATTTCAGGAGGCATCTGCAGAATTACATGATACCATTATACCAAGGACTGATGTAGCTGCTTCCTAATTTTATATTTAGAAATTGGAATGCAAGTTGAAAGAAGGCTACCTCTAAAGGCAGTTGCAGGAATTTGACTAAGTAATTAACCTTACCTTCTATATCAATGATTTCAGAAAAAGAAATATACAGCATTGAGCTCTTTTCTAAACCAAATCTACACACTATGAAGTGTATCCTGAACTTGCAGCGTAGAACCTGTGGAAGACTAACCTATTCGATGTGTCTCGTAAAGGAAAGTGAAATGTATAGATAGAAAAATCTGGTCAGCAAAAAAGTGAAAAACAACCACAAGAGCTAAGCTCTTTCTTGTTCCTATAGCCAAAGCAGGTATTAGGCAGTTTGCCTGCTTAGAAATCCTCATTAAGAGTTGATCCCAGACACTCTACCAGACAGTATCTTCACAACAGAGGATTAATACAAGCATTAAAAGAAAAATAATCCTGTAGAGTAACAAGCTTATGAAAATAAGTGTTTAAAACATATTTTAAGATCTCAAGATAACACCTCTTAATAACAGAAGTGGAAACTGGAAAAAGAAACACATTTTGAAATCGTGTTTCAGAGGAAAACTAAATGTTCAGACGAATTCAAATGGAAGGCTACAAAGGTTACTTTTGATGTGTATTCACTTACCCTGTTATGACGAAGGCATCTTTTTAATAATTCACCAGCCAAATCATATTTTGCAGACTGAATATATATATCTGCAAGCAGAAGCCAACTCTTTTCAAACTCCTCTGCATCAATGGGATTCCAGCTCATTTTTGAAATCCGTTTTAACTGATTTCTGGCTCTTGGAGTCTGTTTCAAGATCATGTAGGCTGTGGCCATTCCCAAAAGAGCTGGTACATGATCCTTCTGTAGTAAAAAGCAGAATGACTGGTTGTTTTTATTTTGCTTTTAACTTTTTTTTTTTAAAAAATAAAAGTTTCACCAAGTATCTGGAAACTAAACTAAAAGCTAAAGCTCAGGAACTATAGATAGAATATCCAATCTGACAAAAATGTTTTCCATCTAGTGCTATGATTGTTTCTTTAAGAGTTAATCGCCATAAACCATAAAGCACATCAAATAATTAAGAGGATGACTATAAAGTTTGGGCTCAAAGCAATCTTCTTCAGGCTCAGGAAACATTGAAAGCACCCACTGGTATTTCATCTCAACATGAAACATTCTGATACAAAATTAATTATTTCAGATAGAAACTGAACACACTTGAAGTTCCAGTACAGTGAAAATCATTCAATATTTACACAAGCTCAGATCATTTCTGAGCAGGGCTGGGAAGTTAGTACTGGAGGCATAAAGACACTCTGCTTGTCATTCTCAGAACTGTCCTACACACGAGATAAGCATCAGTATACACAGCTCAGCCGAGGAGCAGTTTAGCATATTGGATAGTAGTAAATGATATTTCTTGGTGTTCTGAGGGACTGAATGTATCTACATGTGCTTAAGCACAATCTGTTGAAAGGTGCTGGTAACAAGAGTATCTGTTACTCATCCTGAAGCTAGCCATTATAACTACCTATTAAATAATCATGATTTCCATCGTAAGCATGAACTCTAAGTGATGGATAATCTTCCTCTGATATCTAAATTCTTTCAAAATGCCATGAAGCATGTGAAAGGAACTTATACATAATTGTTCTTGCTTACAGAATTATTTATAATTACTGTATAGACTTGTATCATCAGACATGCTGCTGGCACGACTAGGAATTAAAAGTCAAACCCAGCAACTCAAAGCAAATAGTCTATTCTCATTTCAATCACTGGCAATACTAGCATTTAGTCAAGTTAAAAATTTGCAATTCCAATTGGAAATTTCAGTATGGTTTTCTTTTCCAAGTCCCATGTAACATAGTCTTTAGTAGGAAAAAAAAAACTCCTTTGAACAAATAGCACTAACACATGCCACTATTCTGAATGTAAACTGTGAGTCTAGTTAAAAAAAAAGAAGTTAAAATGTGGTAAATGTGAAAGGGAAGACTGAGGAAATGAGACAGGTTACTAACCTCAGCCACCACTATTTCAGTGAAAGCGCTCAGTGCTCGTTCAACGTTTGATTTTTGTTTGGTTGCCATGAGACAATAATTTTCCATGATTCGCAGCTGAACGTGACCTTGAATGGTCTGAGGCTTGAGTTCCTTCAGAAGATTTTCTGCTGTTCTTACAGCCAGCTGCACAGACTCCTGCTTCTCTGTGGAATTCCTGCTATCAGAAAGAGTTTGTAAAAGCTTATTTTTTAAAATATAGAGAAAAATAATAAAGAGTTAAAACCAATTCCATGCTAAAGGCATTCCATTTTGTAAAAAATCTCTGTGTTATATAGGCATTCTACAATGCTTCTCTTTTTTAACAGCAGCAGTTCCAACCTAACAAGCTGTTTGTAACACTGGAAGTGACCAAGATGGCAGACAAAATAATCTATATTTTCTGCTTGAGACTGACTTACTACAGTCTAGGATGGTCTCTCACAGTATAGCGAGCACAACAATCAAAGCATTAGATAAGCTCAAAGTTCTAGCGATTTCAAAGAAGGCACATTACAAAGGGACGGCAGAAGAAGGGGATGACAGAACCATCCAAGCAGTATTTATTGCATTCACTCACCCTATGTCAGCATCCAGATTTTCAAAAACTTCACCACCTATAGTTTCATTATCTGGGTTCAAACAGATTTCTATCATGTTGTAGACTGCATTCTGTCCCCAGTCATTATCCTTTCGAGCTTTATTAAAATGCCGGAGTGCATCATTTGGTTCACCCGTGTACCTACACAGATAAGTAAAGTATTTAATGCTGGGCAAGTCAAACCTGCTGCCGCAAATCCAACCCAAATCCCAAGAAGAAACAAGTATTTGAAAAACAGATGATGCACTTGAACACACTGATAACGTGAGGTTTGAACAGCATGCGTACTTGTGCAAGGAACATGGCTTTGGAGATGAAAAACTGCCTGATAAATTCTAAAATTTGAAAATAAGCAACTTTATGTTACTAGACCACAAAGAACATCACTTTTAACAAGCAAGAAATACAAAAGATGGAAGTGAGGTAGATGAAATTGCTTCATTTTAAAGAGGAGCCCACTGGAAAGTATTTCCAAAGTGAAAAGGAGACCTTTCCTAAAGTCCTAACACTTTCTGCCCAGATGGATTGTGGAGTCTCCTTCTCTGGAGACATTCAAAACTCACCTGGATGAGTTCCTGTGTGACCTACTCTAGGTGGTCCTGCTCTGGCAGCGCAGTTTGGATCTTTCAAGGTCCCTTCCAGCCCTTGAGATTCTCTGATTATGTGACTTTAAGTAATTAGGAAAGCAGTGCTATGGTGTTTATTACTTACTTACCACACTAGATGATAATAGAAGGCAAAGTTCATTTCAATATGTATTACATAATTATATAAACCTTGTGTTAATTATAATTGCAAGTACCAAAGATACAGTCCTTTGCAGTAGTGAAATCCTGGTTCAAGCTTTGATCTGGAAGATTGTTTTTCAGCCATTAATAGAAACCTTGGGACTTCTTCCAGTTTCCCAGCTCTTCGTAACAGATCAATTAGCCGTGAGAGGGTTGCATAGTTATCTAAATATAGAAATAATTAGGACATTGTAATTTGAGATATTTGCTGCCAAACATCCTCATTTTCTTCACATACAAAAGCAATACATTGTGTAATACATAAGGCATATCACATAGTAACCACAGATACAAGACAGAAGCTATCAAGTGATACTTGCAAAACTTCTGTAATAACCTTTATAAAGAAAATTGTACTTCACTTTCAAAAGCATCCAAACAAAAACATTTTGTGTACGCTTCTTCCACAAATTCCACTAGGAAGCTTTACATTCATTACAGTATTATTTAGTACTTTAGTACCTTTCTCTCTGGTTATCATTGGCAAATTGCTAAAACAAACATTCCTGTCCAAGACAAGCCTCCCTTATTAATACAAAAATAAAATGCCAGCTTTGTGTTCATCCACTTGATAACAAAGATAAAGCCAAACAAGATGATAACATCTCTCTAACCACACCTGGCTTGAGGTAAACAGTGCAACTACATTTCAAAGTAAATTATTGTATCTATGAGAAAAAAATTCTCATCTTTCCCTACAGTAGCTTTATGTTTTTATATACAGTAATGGTCTTTGTTTTAGTATCCATTCTAAACAGCATGTTTCTTTGTATCATTACAAAGCATTATTCAGATAGTCCTCTGTCTCATTACAACTATGTATCAGAAAGAATTAAAAATATCACTGCTTAATGTTCACCTGGCTTGCGTTCCAGGAGCTGCTGGAAATGAAAGACAGCTTGTTCATAATCCTGCTTCCTGAACATGAGATCAGCCATCATCTGCAATATTGACCGATAGAGAGAAAACAAAACAAAATATTAGACATTGTGGTTTATAATGAACTCTAGTTCTGCAAAGTGGAGAGCTGATAATATTGTACAAGAAGTAAACTGAGTTGGGTTTTTCACTACTCTCTGGAAAAATAAACACTCTATATAAACACACAGGATAATAATGACCATGTACACTCTCATATCTTAATTTTTCACTTTAAGAAGAAATTACAAATGAATTAAACACTTTGACGTGTCTTTCAAATATGTTGGAAACATGTTCAAACATGTACCTTCCAAATGTTTGTCCTGCTTCTATAGATTTACTTCTAATTTTATTTCTTGTATATGCAGATTAAGCACATAGAAAAGCAAAGTTAGTATAAAGTTAGCAAAAAAGAAAGATGATAGCCCACTGCAGGAATTGAAGCAAAATACATTATTTAATTTTGGTTTATCTCCACTAAGAGGTAGTTAATAAAGAATTAGGTTCAATATGAGTGCTACTGCCCTTGTTCTTGCATCATACTGGGTTAAATTCCAGATGTTAGACTGCTATGAGAAAAAAAAAAGTCTCATCTTAAAATCTTTCTGCTCCTAATGTGTAAGAGTGAAAGTTGCTCAGTCTATTGAACTGTCTTTTAAATCAAGAAGTACACAAATCACGTACAGAGAACCTGCACTTGTGATTAAACATGGTCAAGAATAAGATTAACTACGATTGTACAAGGATGTAAAACCATCTTATGTACACGGTTCTTTTCTTCTGGAGATTTTTTAGATGCTTGCTTATATACTGTGCTGGAAAAATAACTTCTTCCCTGATTATTAGTCAACTTTAAAAAGAACATGCTTTAGTGAATCTTACAACTACCTCTTTTTCCTCTACTAGTACTTTAAAAGAGATATTTTGCTATAAACTTTATAATGAATCATTATCTAGCATAAACAGAAAGACATTTTTGGGTTTTATTTTTACATCAGAAGCTGTAGGCTTTCTTAAAAGTAGTATTTTATGGATCCATCACACTGCAGACAAGCAAACTTCAAAACCATTTTGATACAGGATTAGTACAATAGTACATACCATTGTTGCTGCTTCGTTATCCTGGTCGTTCTTCAGTAGCAAGGAACACTGATGTTGACAGGCATCAGTATCATCTTGTGCAAGATATAAACGTGCAAGTTCCAACATTGCCTGTAGGTTAAAGTATTTAACTATACATAATCCAAAGATGAAGAAAGCTGGTTCAGTTCTATGAGTATTAACCTGAGATTTCAGAGCCTCAGAGAAAACGTATTTCTCTTCTAAAGAGAGAGTTTTCTCTGTGGGCTCTTGGTCAAGTAATTCAACACACTTCTGTTCCTTCACCTTTTAAAATAGACAAAACTTTACTTCTTGAGGGGGTATTCTGGAGGTACACTGAAAGCAGAGCTTCTCAGATGGCATTGCTCAGAAGACTAGAATTCTTGGAAAAAATGTCAATGCAAGTAGTTTTAAATTCATTGACAGAAGCCAATACCTCATTAATATTCACCACTTAGTTTTGGAGTGTAAGTAAACTGTTTCTGCTGGAATTTGCTTATTTGCATTTCCTAACCTACCGTGTTAAGACTGTTCATGGACAGATTTCCGAGAAGCAATTGCAGAGTAAATATTAACAAACTGAAATGTACAGAGCATGCATCCGTAAGGCAAAGTCTCACCATCAACTATTCTAAATAAAGTGCCACAGAAAAGTTCATAAACACAGAAAAGAGTTACCACAGATTTAATCACGTTCCTGTTGAAGTAAACAGGAGTCAAACTAATCGCAAAGTTAAATTAGCAACAGCCAAACAGTAAACAACGTCACTGTTGCTTAATTTTGTGTTGTGCTTTGATGTTTTTTTCCAAAAGGAGGCATTTCTCATTGCATTGCAATTCTGTCTCCAGTTACACCTGTGGAAGGTACTTCTGAACCAAAACTGTTTTGAACTGTTCAGGACATGAAGGCTACTTACATAATATCGAACAATTGCGTCTTGTTGTTTACATACTCAAACACACACTACATAATCTTGAATCAGAAAGGCAGGTGGTTAAGCAGTAAAATGATATGGGGATAGCATGCACGAATTTTAATTATGAAAGACTTCTTCAAGCCACTGTTCTCATGTGCATAACATAGTGGAAGACCAAAAAGCAGTCTGCTAGTCAAGGAACACATCCTGCCTTGGGCAAGTCAGAGAAGAACAGTTAAACTACACTTCTATACTTGATTCCAGTGATTGTAAATGGTCTCTAAATCTCTATAACCCCCAAAACAATGGTACAGTGAAATGATGTGATTGATGCAGTCTGTAATTTACTTCAAGTCTCCATCTGGAAACTGTTTTGCCTCTTATCTAGTCAGAGAAATGAGTTAGGATATTACTTACCAGATTTAACTATGTAACTAAAGAAAGAATCCTCCCAAGCCAGATAAAAGTCTAAAACTGCTAAAATAAATAAAGAGAAACTGTCTGAAGTGACTGAAATAACTACGACCTCCCTCCAGAGAACAGGCAACAAGTAAGGTTGTTTCAGTCTCCATTATTAGTGTCACACCTTACATATGCTCAACTGGTACATGAAAACAGGCTCACTATATGATCTAATACACAACTCAAAGTGCATGGAGACCACCACTTGAATCAAGAGTTTGGGTATGGGAAATTATTTATCACAATAAGTAACGAAGGGGAGAAAGTTTAAGGCTCTATATGTATCATAAAGCAGAAATAATTGCCAATATACTTCTACACTGTGGATAATTGGAAAAGTGTAGTACTAGATATCAAAACTGAATGGAAAACCAACGCAAAATAGTCAGAGGGTAAACTGACCTTCTTATCGGTTTCACAGTGAACAAGAGCTTCTTTGTAAAATTTAATTGCTTTGTCATAGTTTCGCTGGGCTGTCGAATGTTTTGCAATCTCAGCACAAATTTCAGCTGCTAACTGTTTCTGTGCAGGAACTGCATCCAGCTGTTCTATTTGAGCCCGTTTAAGCACCCGGGCTTGCAATTCCCGAGCCTAGAGTGGGGAAAAGAAACAACAGGCAAAATTTTTCAAAGGAATTAATTTAAGATTATCCACTTCAAAATAGTAACCACATTTTTCAAGTGTTCTGTAAAAACAGTATTTTATAGATAAAACCCCTCAAATAATAAAAAAGCAGGTAAAAATGTCTTTGCTATAAAAACCATCAATGAAAAGAAGCAAACCAAAACGAAATCCTCCAATACATCTCACTCAACAATCTCCCTCAAACTGCCTTGCTTCCCCAAAATTCACATTAAAAACATGCTGAAAAGCAATTAAGTGTTTAATACTATCAAGAAGATGGAATCCCAATACAATTTTTCTAAAATACTCCTTATAACAACTGCATGCCAACCTGATAACATTTAATCTACACTTTATAGAGCATAATTTTGAGATAGTCATATGGTGTTTTGTGAAATATAAGGAATAGGAAATTAAAGTAAAAAGCCAAGGAGAGATCTATTTTACCTCTGGTGTACTTGAAGAAAAGGGTTGTATGAATAACCTTATTTAACACTTAATCTAAGGAATATTTAGGTCAAATATATTCATTTGAATAAAGGTGACACAGTTTTGTTGGTCTAAATTTCCCTTGTATTTCTGTGGCTTGCATTATTTATAACTAGTCTCTTGCCCACCTCAAATGGTTATGTTCCAACTCACAAGTCCCAGCAAAGTTCTAATCACAAAAAATGCTGCTGTAGGACATAATTGACCAAAGCCTCATTATTAAAGAGCAACGCTTTTGCACTTTCAGTCATACAGTTTTGCTTTGAACAATTTTATTCTCTACATGGGTTCCCGTTAGGAACTTCCTTAGTCTCCAAGACAATTTCTTATATCAAAAATATTATAAATAAGCATGTAAGAATTCTTTAGATTTTTTTCCTTATAATTCAGCTTTGATAGATGAATACTCAAGAGCTCAAAAGCCAAAACCCTGAAGGTTTATGTGCTTCACTCTATTAAGCACCGAAAAATCAGAAAACCAAAAAAAGGTAAAAGCCCTTCATTTTTTTTTTCCTGAGGTCATTCATTTAGGGAACGATTAAGGAAAATCTAGCAGAAGCATAAAGGTCTTTGTTTATAGCAGATGCCCCAAAAGAAGGCAGATATCCTGATTATACCTGATCAGTTTTATATCAATTGCAAATCTAGCCAACTAAGACACAGGATATTCCCTCTTTCTCCTAAAGCTGTTTTGTAACTATATAACATGGAAATAAAATCTCAGAAGAGTTGTTTTGCTCATTTAAAAATTCACAAGTTAAAGAGAAGGAAGCACTAATATTATTGTGCTTCTTACCACCCTAACATTTTGTGGACAAATTAGGGAAGAATTAAAACACAAAGCAAAACTAGGGGAGGAACTTGTAACATCATTCTGAAAACCAAGGGAAGATATCTGTTCAAGAAGAAACAAGAACGTGACCAAGCCATTAGAGCTGCTGAGATAATCAAAATACAGGTCGTTTTGTGTAAATGAGTGTGTCAGAAAAAAGAGCAAGAAAAGACTTTGAAGAGAACAGGTACAATGAAGGGCAGTTTTTTCTTTTGCTGTTGTTACTGCCCTGTAAAAAGGGGAGAGAGACAAGCACAAAGTTTTGAAGTCTAATGTAGTGAGAAACTGGAAAGAAGTAATGAGTAAGGGAAGTAGATTGCTTTGGGGGAAATACTGAAGGAGAAGTGATAAAAAAAAAAGTCAATTTTCATTAAAAGAAGTACATTTTAAGGAAAAAAGAAATTAGAATTTAACAAAAGATTAAACAGCAAGGTCAGTAGGATTTTAACTCTTATGTATAATTATCTAACAAATCTACATAATTTACTTATCTTGCTTGTCAGAAGATCCTATGTAGACTTCCCATTTCTGTTAACAGATTGAAGGTACTATGGAAGAGAATGTATAGACCTAACCTCTTGTTCAGTCTTTGTGTTGAGAAAGTGCCTTCTAAGATAGACTAAACTATATCTAGCTTCCCACTTTCTTCTTTCATGACTCAGTCTAATCAACTCTAGAATGAACAGATCTCATTATTGCTATTTAAAACTAACAGTAGTACCACAAAATGATGTGCAGCCACTGAAAACTGTTCCAGATTATTATACTAGTGGTGTTTACTGCTGAATTAAGGACACCTAACATCCCCATAGCCAATTTTGTTTTTACCTACTCTGCTAAAACCATGCTCCACTAACAAATGAGGGCATAGTAAGAATGCAGGTGTCCTATAGAAGCCTGCATTCTGATCTAACACTCAGCTAACACTCCTCAAAGAAAGCTAAGACTTTCTAAGCAATTATTTTCTTTACTTTTCACACCACTCACTGCTACTTTATCCCTACCATGTATGTGTAAGTGAAGACACAGCAAACTCTTGTAGGTTTTTTTGTTTTCCCCTTTACCTGTTGTAATGAAAAAATAGCTTCATCAATCTTCTCCCTTTTGCTGTAAATTTTTGCCAGAAGCACCTGGTAACGTCCATCTTCCATCAGAGAAGACAATTCATTAGCTGTAAGAATTACATCAAACAGACCTAAGAACTCATACTGGTAAAGTCAAAGAAAGAGCAAGCTCTCTTCATACTCCAGACAAGAGCTCAGAAGAAAAGTTCACATCTTGATCTTATGTATTTAAGATGGTGATTTGGCTTGGTGTATTGTTAGTGTAAACATTACAAGCTACAGACAGTGTAAGGCCAAGGACATTGAAAGATGTAAAAGAGATTAAAAAAAAAAAAAAAAAATCTGTTTAGTCTATTGTGATTTGTATTCTGAGAAGTAGAGGAGTATGAGAGAAAAGCTGTTGCTTTAAGTCAACAGGAAAGAAAGTCTTTCCAGATATTTATTGTTTAAATCCTCCTCAAAGTCAATAAAAAAGTGTCCAAATAGTTTCAGTAAGTGCTACTGTACACTCAAAAAGCAGAATATTGTTTGATGAAATTTCAGTCAGATCTCAAACTACCTTTCTTTTGCTACAGTCTGAAAGAGACACAAACACAGTTATTTTAACTAAATATTTAAATACCTACTCGAAAAAGCAAGCTAATTTTGAATAATGGTTAATATATATACACATACACACACATCAAATAATATTGAAGTAAACAAGTTTTCCCTGGCTTGCACTCACTTTAAGCTATTGACAAAGTGGTATCTTGATAATACTGTTTCAGTATTCAGAAAACCGCAAAAGTTAACAGATTTAATTAAACCATCGCAAAATGTTTTCCTTAATTACGGGTATAGTAAGTTTTAGCTTCTAGGTGCATATTTATAATAAGAACAGAGAGTTCTAAGAGACATCTTCAACAAGTCCATTCTCCTTGCTCTCAAGGATACTGGGTGGCAATTATCTCCTAAATAACCATCCCCTAACAGCAGGAATGACTCATTTATACTTGATCACTTCAGAATCAAACATTAATTAGCACAGATGGCAGAGAACCCTGCACGTGTGGAGCTCTGCTATTGTATTTACTGATTTTATCTATCACAGATGCTCCAGGCTTGAAAGTCCTGGCAAAATGACTTTTAAATGTAAGTGAAATTTATTTAAGAGTGGGCTTCTCACTTATCACTTAATAGTTTCCTATAAAAGTTCTTATGGAACTTATTTATTCCTTAGAATCATGCAGAAAACAGAAACAGTACAAATTATATGTTTTGCGGTAAATTAGTAACATTCATACCAGGCTCATGATCTAAAGCTTGCTGAAGTACTTTTTCTGCCTTTTCATACTGCTTCAGTTTCATTAAAAGCTCGGCCAAATCATAGCGAAGGAAATTCTGTTGACTGCTTCGCAATGCAGCCTCATAGTAACTGATTGCCTAAACAGAAGCAACAAAAATCTGAGTATTGTTCAAAGACAAATTTTAAAGACAACAACCTTGCCCCTTAAGTATTTAATGACATGCTGCTTAGAGTTTTCACTATCTTCTTCACTTCTTTTGTAACCAAGTAATTTCTAATAAATACTGTATTAAAAAGATGTTATTTAGTTGCAAGTCCAGGCTTCAAAAAATGTAATGCCAAATAAGAGATGCCTAGAATAACTAGAGCCCACATCTTACTAAGCATGCATTTACAGAGCCTAACCCCATTATCATGTCCCAGCTTTGATAGGATCACTGCCAATTAAGCTACATTTTTATTAGCTGCTAAAGTTGCATACTTCCAGTCAGACTTGAGTTATAAAGTTCTGATTTACTGTATACTAGATAACAAATATTTTCCCGAAGTCTACAAAGAAGACTTACTAAAAAGTATTTTTCATTACTTTCAAAGAAATAATGAAAAGTTTGAAAGTACTAAACAAGTATCATTTAATACAAAGAAGTCTTCTCTTTCTATTTCTAAACATAACAATTGACAATCGTATGAAAAGAGTCAAATCTTTACTCGAGACAAAAAGGAATGCTCTGAATCAATAAATGACTACTCTGAAAGTTTAAAATGAAAACACCTAAAAATAACAACTTAGGCTTAAAATCAGATGTTACTAAGTAAAGAGGAAAATCAGAACCAGAACTATGTTAAAAATCTACGTTTCCAAAATGAATTTGAAATATTTTGCTATTGCTTTGAGGTAGAACATGTTTAAACATGCCTAACATGCATCATAGTGCAATTTTCAGGCAAGTTACTTATTACAGGGTTAAGCATTGCAAGGATAACATAGCCAAAGCCTCAAAAACTTCAGTCTGTAAAACACCCATCACAACGTAGATTACAAGGTTTTCTTTAGAACCAGTAGGAACTCTCACAGTACATTAGATTACTGCACACACACATAAAGTATCTGAAGTACCATGGAGCAAAATAAGAATCATATACAGAATTGCTTGGAATACTGACCTAAGCAGAAGCAAGTGAAAATTTTAACATTGCAGGCACAAAACACAACTTGGACACGTCCTCCAATAGTCAGAGGTTGTCCAAATAAAATCATTTGCTCCTGCAAGTTTTCCCCAAACATTTTATTTTGCTTTTCCTATGATAAGAAGTTAAAGCCTACATTGCTACTCTCCTAGCCAACGTTAAGGCTAAGAAATACAAGACTGGGTCAACGGTGAAGTAATTAAAGTTGGTTTTAAGTGTAGGCCTAAAACCACAAACTGCAAGTCACCACAACTGCAACTGTATATCTGCCAACGTGTTAACTGCCTTGGCCAGATATTTTGAAGGGCCTCTACAAACTTACTTTCAGGTTAACATCACTGTTTAGTGCTTTAAAGTGAAAGGCTTCCTTCTATCCAATCTGAAAACAGTGAAAGTGCATTTGACTAACCACATTGCACATATGCAAGAACCAGCTCATACATTCCAAATACAAAAATCTGTACGTTCCCTGGAACAACACACTGACTATTTCACATTCAATGTGCTACTAAAGGAATACATAGTGGAATTTTTATGCAACACAATTCCCTAGTCACTACTTTGTAACTTGCTTGGTCGTTAACTGTCTTCCTGAAAATAAATTATCAAACTCATGTTCCAAGAGGAGAGAGAACCTTTGTATTTGCTCCATGGAGCTAACACCATGTTTACCCTTAGGCAACCTCCTGGGACAATGGCAATAAATGTGCAAACTTAAACAGGTAGAGATGGTGGCATTTTAGTACATTGTTTGGAAAAGTCTGTGCAGTATCACTTTTCAAAGCTGGTAAAACACACCCTTGGACTGGAACCTTCAATCAGTATTAAGCCCGTCAAGAAATGATCATTGGAGCTAGTAGCCCTGTCCCGAATTCAAGGTAGAAAAGAAATTTCACATAATCATTCAGGTTGGAAGGGACCTTAAAGATCATCTAGTTCCAACCTCTGTGCCATGGGAAGGGACACCTTCCACTAGACCAGGCTACTCAAAGCCCCAACCAACCTGGCCTTGAAGACTTCCAGGAAGAGGGCATCCACAACTTCTCTGGGCAACATGTTCCAGTATTTCCTGAGCCTCACAGTAAAGAATTTCTTCTGAACATCTAAATCCAGATCTACCTTCTTTCAGTTTAAAACCGACATTCCTTGTCTTATTACTCCACTCCTTGATAAAAACACCCTCTCCATCTGTCCTGTAGGCTCCCTTTAAGTATTTGAAGGTTGCTATAAGGTTTCCTGGACCCTTCTCTTCTCTAGGCTAAACGACTCCAACTCTTGCACAGCCTGTGTGCACAGGGAAGGTGGTGCTCCAGCCCGCAGTCACCTTCATGATCCTCATTTTAACTTCTTTCAGGTCCATGACAGACAGACCGTTCATTATTTGAAATGACTCTTATAAGTACACAGGAAGATTGCACTAAGTGTTTATGGAAGAGGAGCTGCTGAAACAAAGCACAGAGCCGTTTCTCTTATTTGGTCTCCCAAGCACTGTTTGTACTCATTTACTCTTTATTATTTCAGTACAAGTGACTAGAAGAAAGAGCAGCTACTGAAAGATAAGAAGTTGTCACTGATTCCTCTGCAATTTGAACTTGTCTATCAATCCATGTCAAAGCCATGTGTACAGAATGCACATGACAGCTTGGGAAGATGCTGGCTTCCTCCAAAAAAAGAAATGAGACTCTCTCAAGCTTCCTTTGCAGCATGTACATAGAAAAACACTGCAAACACAACACATGTAATCTCCATGTTGTCAAGAAGACCCATTTAAGAACAATGTATTAAAAGGCTCAGTGACATATACACAAAACATAAAAGACGCAGGTTCAAGATTCCTGTATTTGAACACTAAGAGTACAATTATGCCATGTCCCCAGCATTACAGCTCTGCTGGCTTCCCGCCCAGCCTATCCCAAAAGACTTACTTCCCTTCCCTGTCCTGTGCAAGGGCCACAGAGCTGACTGACCAGCCATTCTGAATGGCATCTACAAAATTATTGTTACGATTAAAAGTCTGTTTAGTGTTTTAAAGAGAATTACTTCTTCTACCCAACCTAAAAACAAAATCAGCAAAGCCCACATTGACAAATGGACACAATACTTGGCCTTATACAGTACTTATAGAATACCTTTGCATAGTTATGCATTTTAATTAGAGCTTTTCCAACTTTACTTGCTAAAGCTGGATCTTTTGGATTTTTCTTCAAGGCCTGCTCGTAGACTTCTATGGCTTCATCAGGCTTCAGCAGTAAAAAACAAAAACACAGAAGGCAAAGATGGTAAGTGTATAAAGAAAATAAAATCCTGGTAACACATAGAGAAATGAATGCTGGTTTGTAAGCCACAACACATCTGAGAGAAGAATGGTCACTATGAAATTGCAAGAAATGTAAAGCCCACATAAATTTATATTTCCATGCTAGAACAGAATGTGGAGAGAACTTGGCAAATTAGTGAGTTTGAATTATCCTGATTCCTTTTTCCACTGAAATCTCTCTACTACTATTTTCACTAATTAAGAAACTTATTACTGTGTGGAATGATCATCCATTTCTCCCCTTTAGCCATTTTATAGCAGATCTAAACAAATTCCCTTTTGTTTTATAATTCTTCATTAAGGAGATAATTACACACACAAACACTGCTAGGCAAACAATCATTAATCACCTACACGTCCTGTAATATATTTTTCAAAATAAGACTTTAAATGTGCATCCTTCAAATTCCTGTGTCTACCTGACTCCTTCTACAAATACTGAATAACCTTTCTAGTTCATCAGGAAAGCAAAAAATGTAAAAAAATGTACAGATATTCAATAATTTAAAATTTTAATTAAAACTTTCAATATTAGAACTAAGTTACCTAGAATTATTCAAAGCTTCAGAACTCTTCCAAACATTTCCAACTTCTTTCTAAATTTAATTTAACTCTCACTTTAGATTTTTGTTAGTCTTATGGGTCAGTGTTCTTCTAGATAAAATTCTCTCTGTTGGTTATTAGAAGAAATGAATTTTCAACAGCTTTTTCTTTGAACTTGGAACAGTTATGTTCGTAACTAGCAATTATGGGTTTTTTACATCCTAAAGCAGTTTCTGTTTGCCAATCAATAAGAGTCAGCATGCTACATTGTCTCCACTTGCCAAAGGCAACAAATGTCTGAATCATACTATTCATCTCTAGCAAGCACTTACCTCTTCAATATTCATTAATGCATCACCAAGAAGAAGAAAAGTATGAGCACTTGGCAGTTTTTCTACTAGGTCTCTGGAAACAGAAGACAGAACTTTGCTCAATATTTAACATGTCAATACTTGATATGCACAACATTTATACCCTCTGCAGATTTTAGTTTTTCTTTATTTCTGAAAATAAACCAAAGAAAAATATCTGAGATATCTTTCAAAAAAAAAGACTTCCAATTACTGTTTCAACTGTGTCAACACTTACTCAAATGAATTCATTATGTCACTAAAAATATTAACTTGGGAAACACTATCATTAAATGTCTAAGAAAATAAATACACACAACATAAACTTTTACCTATAGCAGGCAGCATATAAATTCTTATCTTTCCTGTGCTGAAGATAAATATCTGCCATTTTTTCTTTAGCTTGTACAAAGTAAAGCTGTTCAGGTGTAATATTTCGGAGCATAGTCAAGGCTTGTTCCACATCTCCTTGAGCAATTGCCAGATCTGCATTTGCAATCACAACTCTTAGTTCCTCAGGAGTTCCAGAAAATTCATTAATGGCGTCTTGCAGTATTTTAGTAGCTTCATGCTGCAAATAATAAAACCAGGAGAATTAATATATTTCCTGTTGTTGAACAGCCAAACATAAAGACATCATAAGCAAATGAATGTCTAGGGGCACTAGACAAACCAACCAAAAAACCACAGAAACTCCTAAACCATAGTATACGTTTGTTTTGCTAAAACACATAAAATGTTTTTTTCTCTCTTCATTTTGTAAATAAAAATGTAGTAGAAAAAAGAACATTTGTGTTGTGTATATACAAAGAGATGGTCAAAAATCAACTGGACAATGCTTTAAGTACCTTGCTCTAACAGGTCCTGCTTTGAGCAGGATGACTTCCGGAGGTCACTTCCAACTATATGACTGCATGGCTCCTCTCATATTCTCACATGTATGTATGCTTATTAAGATACAGCTGACAGTAAGGGTAATTACAAGGGGGTTTGTAGACTTAAAATTGAGCACCTGGAGGTCATTTTCTTCTGGACAACTTAAGGTACAAACTGTCAAGTCAGATATTAACATCTTGACAATTTTACCAAGGAAATCCTCTTGGTAAAAGAAGTGACAGTTTCTATTCTGAACTAATCAGGACAGACACTGCTCTTAGTGGGAAGAGAAAATTTCTTACCAGTACGCATTACATCTTAACAAGTTTGCCACCTTACCGGTTCTCCATTCAAACGATGTGCTTCTACTAACTCTAGGAAGACAGACGCACGATCACTTGCGTCAATTTCAATGATTTTTCCTTTAGCTTTTGAGGAAGCTGTAGATTTTCTCATTCCAGGCAAATTCTTTGCTATCTGTAAGGTCTTAATAGCTTCTGTTAGTTCTCCCATCTTCTTCTGGATTTGGGCCTTAATCAAGTGATAAACAGGATGTTCTCTCACCTAAAAGAATAAAATAAGATAAGAAGTTACCAAATTTTACTTTATTTGAACCTGTTGAAAGAAGACTTTTTTCTTTTTAAATATTGACCTTGGTTCCTTCTTTCTTCGAAATACACTTGATTTTTATTTCTGAAATTTACTTCTGAAGATTCTGACATTTTCATTGAGTATACAAACTAATAATTAAGTCAGTTTTTATTAAAGCCACAAACTATTACATAAGATGAAGCTTTAGGATAGTAAAACTTCTATTACAGCGTTATTTGAAACTGGACTGAATTTTAAGGGCCTTTGAGCATTTCTCAAGCTACTATGGACACACTTCATCAGGCTATTAAGAGAAGTATACAATCATTACTTGGCGCAAGTCCTGCCTGCCATTTCTCCACCTTCTTAAAACATACTTCATGTGAAGAGGAAATGTAAATAAGGAAAATGTAACTGTAGCAGTTGCAAGCACCTTGGTGTCTCCTAACTGAGTAGTTAATATCTTTAGCTTTCTTGGAGGAAGGCACAAAGATGGGAGCACACGTGCAAGCAAACAGTAACTTTGTGCAAGCAAACTGTCAAGAGACTTTGCACAACTCCGACCTAATAAGTGCTGTGTAGAGTGTTTCTATCTTGGTGTTAATCCTACATTAAGCTCCATTGATGTCAACAAATCAAAAATCCTAGTGCAATGTATAGTCCCAAGAAATAAAACTGGTGAGGATCACTACAGAACTTTGAAAGTTTTCTAATATAGTGCGTTATTTATCAGATTTGCTCCTGAAGGGACAAGAAATATGGACAAAGATCTGACATTAATGAAACAGAGCATGGCATATGGCTATTTTCTTAACACTTAAGAGTGCTTAAAGAAGCATAAATATTGTCAAGAGGTAACTACAGACCCTTCTGCTCCCCTCATGTATCTGTGCACATCTTCATTAGCAATTGTACAGCTGTACGAGAAGACCACGAACAACACAGAGGAACTTGAAGAGTGATCCAATGTTAGCTTTTAAGGACCGGTCCAAGGTTAGTCTGGAATTACAATTCTCCTTACATAACATGATTTTAATATGTATGTAAGGATTTGAGAAAAAGCTACCATTTATGGCCTTTGTATTTCAAACCAATTTCAGTAAGTTGTCATAAGGTATTAGTCTTGTCCTTATGGCAATTTCTTAGATAAATATTCAAAAACTGTGTTTATATGAACATTTAGATATTGAGCTTGTAGTGGAAGAGTCATAAAACATTTACATACAAAACCATACAACTTCAGATCATCCCACCTCAAAACTGTAGCTCAGACAAAGTTCCAAGGATTGAGAACATAGTTTAGTATTGTTTTGAGCCAAATACACCTGGGCCATTAGTAAGTGTGCATCTGCATAAGAAGGATTCCTTTCAAGACAGTAACGTAGATTACCATGGGCTGCTTCAATATCACCTAGGAAGTCAAAAAAGTAAAAAGTATTTGATATGAAAGAGAGGTTAAATATAGAACATTTATTAATTACCAATTTTATAATTTATTTACTTTTAAATAAATGTGAGCATTTATTGAATAAACTCATATTCAGTACTATTTGCCTACGAAATGAAATAAAATCCAGATCAGACGTAAGATATTTTCTTGTTGTTCCATCTGAAAAATCATTCCACAAGTCATCTATTTTTGAAACAATAGATGAAAAATTACCATCTTTATATGTCTGTACAATTAAGTTACACTCTTAGAAATCACAACAAAAGGCAGTGCAAATGCTCTTAACTGTAAAGCAGTATTCTGCAGCGAAAGAAAAATATTTGTTATGATTTAACAGTGTAAAGTTAATTTCTAATATAAAAGTAACTGAAGAGGTAGACAGCTAGCCGTTCACACAACTATTACCTGACAAGTATTTCACTTTTGCAAGCAGAAAGACAGCTTGTTGAAGACCAGGCACAGTTTTTACCACAGTTTCAAGAACAGAAGCACAGTGCTTGAGAAGTGGTGAAGGAGACTGCCCAGGATTTGCAGGCTAGGAATTAAAAAACCCAAACAAATAGAAAAACAACACTTCAGTTGACAGGTTTTGGACTTTTGGACAGGATTTCATTTTAAGCCTCAGCTTCACTTTAAACTCAAATGAGCAATAACAACGCACTGCTATTTTCTTCAACCCAAAAAGCTGAAAGCTGTCACTGTGAAGAAATCTAAAATGTATTTTAAATGTAAGGGGGCATCTTCTTGACACCAGCAGGAACATGACAGCCATATGAATTTCAGGGATGATAAAACACTTCAGACCTGACACAGCTGAGGAGTCAATTCATAAACATCTGGTGACTAAATCTGAATTACTACGCCAACTCATTCAATATAATGCTAATATGAAATAAATTTTAAAAGAGCTGAAGCTAGAATGAATGACCAAAGGGATGAGCAAAAATACTTCTTGCCCTATCCTTCCTAGCCTCATTTCATGCCACTGAACATACCCGTACTGTTAGCAACAAACTGAAATGAGCAGCTGCAAAAATCTCTGCTTTCATGTAAGCTGCTAGTATAACCTACCACATTTTAAGAGCCCATTATTAGAAATGTTATGCATTTCCATCTCTTACATTAGGTAGTTGTTAACTGTTCTACCAGAGAAAAAAAAAAAAAAAAAAAAGAGAAAAGGCAACCTAGAGATCCTTCTGCTCACAGCTAACATTTCCAACGGACTCACACCCTGAGAAAGCAGCAATCCTCCACTACCAAAGTGGAAGCCTCCATCACCTGGCTAAAATACTTTTTATAATACCACAAACTCCTTTTCCATTGAAGAGAAAATAGAACTTCAGGAAAAGCCCATCTCTTTTACAAATCTGTCTATGGACAAAAGTTCAAGAAAACCAGTTTTAATTCCAAATTACAACCCATCATTGCCACTAAGTACTTCTGCAATATACCCCAGGGAAATCCTCAGACAAGAAACTATTTCATAGAATGATGCTTCCTATTCATCTCCATCTGTGACATGAAACTGTCATTGCTACTGATGTTTTAGACTTTCAAACATTGTACTTTCATTATAGATGGTGGGACAGATCATAACAATGGAAAACTACTTGTTTGCCTGTTAGATTTTAAAAGTGTATGTAAACAAATATTTATAAGGAGATTCTATAATTAGACAAGAAGTATGCTAATGACAAGGTGGCACAAGTCATCTCCCAGCCATTTCAGAAGAATAATCTATTTAAGGAAGATACTATTTAAAGAAACTAGCACAAGCAAATTCAGTAACAGAAAATTAGCCATCTAAGAGAGAATTTTTTTCCTTTGGAATTAGTAATAATAAATACAAAAACGTAATATTCCTTTCATTTTTACCAACACACAAAAGAAACTGAAATGAGGAAAGAACATATGTAAAGATATCATGAGCTGACAAAAATATTTCAAGAATAGGATCATCAATGTAAATATCCTAGTTTCATATTGAGATAGCTCTATTCACTGTATTGCTATAGTATCCTGATCAAAAGAGATACTAAGAAAGTATAAATACATACATAGAGTGCATTAAACAAATACTCAAGTTCCTCATGCGTCATTACTGCAACTTGCTCATTTCACAAGACATATTTTCATAGCTATTTTTATTAAATAGCAGTATAATATCACAAAACACATTTTACTTCAAATAAATTCAAATTTTAAGTGGGAAATATTTCTGAACTTTTGCTTTATGATTATCTAATCTCAAGTTACATTCAATAATAATTTCCAATTTCAGACAGATGTGATGTAGAGCTGCTTACCTGTGCTGGGCAAAAACTAAGATATTCTCTAATGATTTCTAGCAAGAAATCAGGATTTAGCTTTTCAAAATATTCCACACCAAGAGGAAAACCATGCAAAGATGAAAAGTGAGTATCCAGAACATCATTCAATAAGGCAATAACTTCTTCTTGTCTCATACGTTTTTTCATAGCTAGTACTGCACACAGGAAAGATAATTCCTACAGAAAAGAAACACAAAAGAAATAAAACATCCTCCATGCTCCAGATATATTAATCTGTATTCATACAATACTACATTTGCAATTGTTCATGTTAGCTATTTCATCTTTAGGGACACTGTAAGACATTTAGTATGTTCAGTGTAAATGACACATGATTATTACGTATCAATGCATTAGTTTCGTTTATGCAAGAAGCTCTAATTTTTTCTGACTGCAAAATCCTGAAAATAAGTAAATCCCTTGCTTCTTGATGTTTCAAACTTATCTTTAGGGATAAAGCATTGCAGGAAGGCAATGAACTTTCTGCTCTGCAAGCAAAAGCCTTGTTTTGCAGTTAGGTAACAAATTTACTTAGATTGACAGGTAGAAGTATTGAAATTTGTATTTAATTGTACTCCCCATGAAGAAAGCCATGCTGAGGTGACTGAAGCAAACATTAAGTAGATAGTAGATGACAATTCAACCTGTAATCAAAGTATTTTACTGAAGGAAGATATCTCCTACCCCAGATTTCCCAATGGACTGTTGAATTTCATTAAGAAACTCCAACTGCTGCTCTGCATCTTCTAATTGCCCTTGTATTAGCTGACAGCGGATAATTCCTGTAATATATTTAAACATTTCATGGCAGATTCATCTTCCCAGTCAAGCACATGCTTTATTTTCAAGAACTATCTTTTTCTCTCTCTACCTTTTCAGAAAGTGGTGATATAACAAGAAGAAATAGATCAAGACTTAAGGTAATGCAGATTTTACGTACTTGGAAATACCTAGGACAGATGATATGCTATTGATAAATTAACATACAAAATGCTATAAAGCAGTTCTGTGGAAAGATCTCATCCTCTCTATTACCAAGTTTAAAAGAGTAAATCTTCAGCTAGCTCTAGACTAAATAGTAGCATCATAAAGCAAAATGAAACTTCATCACAGAGTCATTTCCATATTAAAACCAGTAGAACACAAAATAAAGTGTAAAACCTTACCAGTTAGTGCAGAAACATTTGTTTCATCAAGTGTCATAGCAGTCTTGTACCACTTCAATGCTTCTTTCGCTTTCCCTTGCAGAATCATTTGGTAGCCAAGTTCAGTGGCAAATTCTGCATTGTCGGATGCCAAATCAAACGCTCTTTCAACTAATGCTTGTGTGTGTTGAAGAATGAGCTGATTCCGGCCACACTAATGGAAAGAACAATCTTTAAAGTTTAAGTTATTCTTATTTTTCAGATTCACTTAGAAAAAAATCCACTGAATATTGCTGCAGCAGTTGAGACAGTAGAAAACCAACATGATTTGTAGTAATTCTATAAAAATTGTGACATTAAAGTATGCTGGATTCAAACATAAATATGGAACGCCATACAATAAGGAACAGTTGGTATTTGCTCTGAATGCTTCCTTATAACAATTCTGAGAAATTTAAAGATTAAAAAAAGCTTTTAGTTTCAAGGCTGTGATTCAACTTGTCACTTTACTGCAATAAGAATATCGTTGATGGGTATTTGAATGTATTTACATTGGAAAGGGTATTTGAACGTATTTACATTGGAAACTCTTTTCTCGTTTAAAAGCAAGATGTGTAAACCATCTCCTTCTAAAAACGTTTAAAATACTGTAATTAAAACTTAAATTAATACTGTAATTAATTAAAATTTTAAAACTGTTGTTACCAAAGGCTGCACGAGGCAATCTATTTCAACTGTCTGCAATCTTCTACTTTTTAGTAGATATTTAATACCTGTCTAACAGGAAAAAAAATAAACCACAGGATATAGAGATAGTTGTATGCTGTGGAAGGAAAAAAAAAACCCAATACTCACTGTTCTAGTGAAAGCTAAAGCCATTTTACAGAAGAGCTGTGCATTATGTGGTTCTAATCTGTGTAAAGCTTTAATTAGGTCTCCCAGTCTTGCTGAAGCCTTGGAGAAAAAGGAGTAACACAATAAGAAATGGAAAGAAAGGTAAGAAAAATCAAACAGTTTTCACTAAAGACTAGTCACATATTTTACTATGCAATGGTATATTGGAATTTGAACTTGGAAGTTTTCAAGGCTAAGAGCTAGCTTGGTTTTAGAATGTCTAGAAAAATACTTTTGAACAGTAAAGCGACAATGAAGTACATGGTGTCTCCTCTATACACACCTTAAAAAAAGTGAAAGACTAGCTGAATCTGATATAAAGAAACAGTCCCATAAAGCAAGACAGTCTGAGTAATGCAGTCTGTGAATCTCGTATGGGCCTCAGTGTGATACAGACACATAGGCTCAAAATAAAGCATTTCCAGATGCTCAGACTTTTAACGTCACAGTTTCTCCAACCATCTAAGGTATTTTAGATGTTTCTGGGGTTACAATAATAAAGTTAATGAAGTTTTTTTTTAATGACTTTTTATATAGACACCTTAATTGTGTTTAAATTTCATCATTATTTAATTTTTTCCTAGACATTGGTCTTAGTCACATGTGACATTTTGCTCCAGAATCTTTTGTTTATACCCTGCCATGACCAGCATGTTTCATTCCCAGACACCTTTACTGAACTAGAACCTGCAATTGTCACTATTTCTCCATATTTCCTATGATTATGCATAAGTAAGACTTAAACTTGCCTATAAATACATCAATAACTAAAGAGCTCTTTGCAATAGCTAAAAAATGTTAAACAATCTAAACCCACCTTTTACCCTACAACTTGGAAAAACCTACAAAACATTGAAGACACGTTAGTTTTTTTGCTAAATCTCCACTTAAATTATACTAGCATTTCTGAATAATAAGAAAAATATATTTTAAAATAATATTTAATTAGGTTTGGTTACAATTTAGATAATGTATTTCTTAAATTTCCTGAAAAAGGGCATAATCTTCCATGATACAAGCATATATTCCTGTGCAGAAAAGAATGTCGGGAGTAGAAGGAAAAGTCAAAGCAAACTCTTATTCCTAAAAATCCTCCCTGTAATTGTCCAAAAGGCTGAACAAAGCACAGGCTGTATGACCTAACATTGTAGACTATGACTATGATCCCCTTCAAAAAAATTACCATTTCAAGAACTATTTCCCTTATTTCCATTAATAAAAGGAGATAAAAAAAACCAGAAAACATCCAAACAATAAAGTTAAAGCAGCCATTTTAGTCAGAATATGTGAATATACCTCTTCCTGCAGATAAAAAGTGTAGCACAGGACCAGACAAAGTATATGAGGATAAGACATAAAGAAGATAGAGCATGTGGCTTCTAGTCCCTCAAAGGCTGTGTTATGCTGTGTAGACTCACCTCAGATATATTTCCCTCTCTGCACAGATAATGCAAGGCCTCCATTCTTATGGCTTCCAAATTAAGGGCATCTTTCTGCAATAGTCTGCAGCCAAACAAAAGATGAATGTAAAGAAATCAAAACAAAATCTTTGCTCAATCACCTATTTTATCCTTAAAGGGGAATAAAATAACTTGCATTGCATAGGTGCATTAAGTCAGAGCTCTCAATTCAAATTACAATTTTGTTACTTCATGCCTATGTAGAAAAAGATCCTCGTCCACCCAAAAGAGATTGTGTATTTATACAGTATCCTCACAGAATTGCAAGGCTAGATTCTAGTAAAACTAAAATTTATATTTTAAGAAAAAGTGATTCAACTAGTTAAAATGCATTAGAAATGAATGGAAATCCATCTACTTTTGTTTCAAAGTGTTCTTATAGTGTAAATACGGCAAGAACACGATTAGTGGTGTGTTACTTCATACTCAACCTGTGTGCTGTTTCAACTGCTTGCTCCCAGTCCTGCAAAGCTAGTTGTAACTTCATTTTCTTTATGAAAGCAGGAACAAAGTTTGGAAAGTTGGCAATTATCTGGTTCACGATTTCCAGAGCTCCTGAATAAGTCTGTCGGACCTCAAGATACTGTGCCTAATGAAAGGAAGAGACGTCACATCAAAAGCCTGTACACTCACATAGGTGAGAAGATTCAGAAGTTCATGCAAAACCCACAAAAGAGCTAGTGAGGAAAAAAAAAAACAACATTCTTTAAAGTAATAGCTTTACTTCAGCATCAGCCACAACTCAAGATACTGTAATAATCAAATAGCAAAAGATGGCATGCAAAACCTGGTAACTGCAGCATTTACTATTCATTTACAAGCAAGGAAAAGAAAGAAATACAGCTTAAAAGTAAATTTGTCTTTTTAGGTTTCAAATAAATTTGTACAAAGTATCTCACAATTTTAGGATATTTAGGGTATTTGACTCACAGATTAAACATTTTTCAAGCCCAGAAACACCTACTCTGTGTGACTGTTGGTGTTGCTAGATGTACCAATTTCATAATTGTAAAGCAATTTACGTGGCACTCAAAACACAAAACTGTTTCAGAAGTATCAAGCATCACACTTTTAAATGAATTTGACTAGAAATGAATTTGGGGTTTAAATCCTGTATTTTGCTTTGATGCTTAAAATTAACTTACCATAGTCCAGGTAACTGTGTGCATGTCATATTATTTCCTATCTCTGAGGCTGAAATGGGCAAACACAGTAGCTTCTGAGAGTTTATTTCTTAATGCATGGCAAGAGCCGTTTGTCTAAAATCTAATCACAGTAACTAAGTTTGAGACATACTGCTAATTGAACTGAGCCGTCCACATATAGCCAGGTATACGTGCCTAACCAAATACCACTGTGCATGTTCTCCTGAACTTTAGTAGTCTTACCTTCAATTAACCATTTTTTTCTGCATTTAGATTTAGAATACACACTAATGAATAACAATTTCTGTATATAAACAAGTAGTATAATCTGAAACCAAAAAACGAACACTTGAAACAGAATAACAACAATTTAACAAAATAGGTTAACAACGTTCAGAGATGATCACACTATTGTGTTTAACTACTACTTTTTTGCCATGGCACACAGCAATTCTGTAATACAGATAGGTGTTCCAGGCAAAAAGATATCACACCTACTTTCAGGAAATCTGAAACTTTGTTTCATACATACAAATACAGGAATAAACTAATTCTTTCCATCTCTACGTAGTAAAATCATAACATCCATTTAGACTGACTATTTAATTTATATCTTTTGGTTTTACATTGCTGTCTAACAGACTCTAAATTATCATTTGGTAGCTAATTTTGTTTTAAAAAAATCCAAACAACAACATATACAAGAAAAAAAACACCTGAAAATACCTGAAAGAAGTATAGACATGTGGGAAGTAAAAATAGGAACCAGCTCCAGTTCAACAAAAAAAATAAAAGATGGAAATTGTATTTAGTGAAGCAATATCCCATTGCAGGAATGTTTTACACTAGAGAAATGTGGTAATACAACAAGAATGCCTCAGAAATTTGTAATTAAGTGTAAGGTAACAAATAGACACAGCATGCTATTATTGCAATGCAGGCATGCCCCTTTGTCTTACTCTACAAATAAAGTGAGACGTCTTATGAATCTCAGATAATCATTAAAAATAAGTACAAACTGTTTAAAATGGGCTGTTTACTGCAGGAAATGAAAGTGGCAGTATTCACAGAATCATAGAATGGTAGGGTTGGAAGGGACCTTTAGAGATCATCTAGTCCAAACCCCCTGAAGAAGGAGGTCCACCTAGATCAGGTCGCATAGGAACATGTCCAGGCATCTCTTGAAGACCTCCAAGGAAGGAGACTCCATAATCCTTATGGGCAGCCTGTGCCAGGGCTCCCTCACCTGAACAATGAAATAGTTTTTTCTTATATTTAAGTGGAACTTTTTGTGTTCCAGCTTCATTCCATTACCCCTTGTCCTGTTGTAGCTACAACAGCAAAAAGGGATGCCCCAACCTCCTGACACCCACTCTTTAGATACTTGTAAATGTTAGTGTGATCTCCCCTCAGTGTCCTTCTCTAGACTAAACTGTCTCAGTTCCTGCAGCCTTTCCTCATAAGGAGAATGTTCCAGTCCCCTGATCATCTTGGTGGCCCTGTGCTGGACTCTCTCCAGAATTTCTCTTTCCCTCTTGAGCTGAGAAGCCAATTGTGTGATAACCGTTTTATATTCCTTAAACAACTTCATAAATCAACTCAAATATCATTTCTGGTAAAACTTAGTCTTTTCCTCTGAGCAAAAAGAGGCTGGATAAGCTCACTTGTAGACAATTCTTCTCAGCATCTCTCCAATCACTCTACAAGACTAATATGACATTCAGGAAGAGTTAAAATCATGAAGTAAACTTACTTTACCAAGCAGAGCAAAAACATCGTTGCCTTCCTGCAGTGCTTCATCGAAGTATTTCACAGCTTTTTTAATGTGAGTTTCCTTCCCAGAGGTGAGATCAAGCCATGCTTTCAAAATCAACCCCTGTAAACACAACATAAATTGGAATTTTTCAATAAGTAGATATATATATAAATGTATACTAGATACAGTAATAAGCAGAAATAACATAGGACTTAAAATAAACTACAAGCAGTAAAACCCTAAGTAAATTTTGCCTTTAACAAGGCCAAAAATTTAAATCTCTGATCCTTTGGGTATTTTTGACTTTTCAGATACAAAACAGATGTCTCCCTGAGAGTATCGTGCTTAATTTTTTTTTGCTAGGAATTATGATGCTCAGTTATCTAGTAGTAAAATTGACATAACCACACATTAATTCCATTGGCCAAGGCAGATTCGTCATTTATTAAGTGAAAATGAGCACTTGGTGGACAGAAAAAAAAAAAAAACATTATGAAAATTCTAGTCCACTCAAAGAATCGATGACATGAAGAAAATATTCAAATACAAAAAGGAAATCTCCAATAGCACTGATGACTGGCTTCACAGAACACATAGTCCTATTACTATTTCCATTAGAAAAAAAAATAAAGTTACCTCTTTACCACCACCAGAAAATTTGATCATTCTATCAACATATTCACGTGCTTTGTCCTGGCGACCAAGATGCCACAAGAACAAGCCAGCAAAGTAGAGAGCCTGCTGTCCTGCTGTTTTGCGTTGCTCCTTCATTTTTGCATCCAACTCTAGAATAGCATCTCGATCTGAAAAGGTTTTGTTCAAAGATTTTGCTGATAGCATCTCAAAATGTTACAAAAAAGGGCTTCCAAAAGCCAAGGGCTTCCGAAGCAACTGTTGTTTTATATATTGTATCTTGATAAACTCACAGGCAATCCCTCTCAATTAAAAATGTTAATTGGATACAGACGTAAAACATGGAAGAGAGTTGCCATGAACATGGTCAGCTTTGCACTATCTGTTGGACCCTAGATTTGTAGCTGAGACTTTTGACAGATAAATGGAAACTTGACATTAACATTCACATTTACACCAGTGTGCCAAACAAGTAAACAGTTAATTGTAGAGCAACCCTAAAATGCTGAACACAAGTCAGTTTAGCTCCAGAATCCCTGGAAACCATGTTATGTGTTTCTTCACACTAACATTCATTTTCTTACATGCTCACTGTTATTATCAGTTCTCATCAAGTTAGTCCCACACAGAAATTTCTTCTGGTGTGTGGTATTTATTGCCAAATATTTCCTTTTACCCACATTCATTTCTGGTCCTTTTTTAAGAGCCACTAAAATCATGTCTGACTCTTACTGCCATGACTTTCTCAGAGGGTTTTTGAAATGCAGGGTAATTTTGATGCCCTACAGTATTAATTCTCAGGGACTCAAATAAGAGTGTTTTCATTACAAAGAGCTGTTTCACATCCTACTGCTTAACAAAACTGTCTGTAACAGTTATAAATTTGCAGAGTCAGGAAGACACCAGGGTGTCTTTAATGACAGGTCAGGTTACCTTGATAAACTGTGGTTTTGAGAAGCGAGTTTAGCAAAATAACCCCAGGTTTTAGATTAGAGAAAGGAATAGTAATGTTCACTACATTCTTTTCTCCATTTGTAAGGTAACTTGAAAGATACAAATGGTGTGGCTTTCATGACTTGTTAACGGCAGTTCTGCTCAAAAGTACTGATATCAGACATGACTGAACAACAATCATAAGGAGCTTGAGCCACTTTTTTTTTTCCACAAAGATTTTTCATTATGGTAGCTAAGTCAGCTTTTATACTTTTTAATGTTTTATTTTAACATTTGGTCTTACTCTTCCCAGTTTTGCATTACCCCGTCACTGCTAGATATCATGTCAAATGCAAAGCTGGAGGATACCTTGTTAAACTAGGTAGATTTAGTCTATAGCTCTCAGATGCTCACAAACAACTAAAAAACATGGATCAATATCATCTTAAAGAGCATACCTGGATTAGGGCTCTTTTTATGGGCATAAATCAGAGCCATCATTGTACACAGTGACACCTCCTGTCTGTTTTTAATAGACTCCAACTGTCGAATACCCTCTTGGATGTCACCTAGTGAATACAAGCACAGAATAGGCTACAACATTTTTTTTAAGGCAGAGAATATCAGCATCAAACCTCAATATTACTTATACTTTCCCCTCTGCTTTTTTCTTGTTTTTGATAACACTCTCTTTCATTATTCACACATCCATTTTCACTTGCTCATGGAAGTCTTTCAAACAGACACAAAAAAAGAACAAAAAAAAGCACCTCAAGGCAAAGAAGCTGAAAGGAATCATGTGCTAGTTATGCCAACTGCCATAAAGATGAAAATAATCTTAATTATGTCTTTTATACAAGACATTGAGCAGCTGTTTGCTCCTGTTTCTTTATATAGCCAGAATTTTTGCCTTGTCTGTATGAATCTTTCGAACATCAATAGAAGAGTCAGTATCTTGAAAAAATGTGAGTGTATTATAGAGTCTGAGAACAGATCCACCATCTCAAAAATCTTATTGAGTCTTTCCTAGTCCACTGACATAGCCTTCTCCCACTTTAGGTTAGTTGTTAGTATTTTGTGCTATCCTTGAAATCTGCATTTAGCTATATCTACATCTCAAAACAGTTTAATGTATGCAAACATGTATGTCTCAATAGGTAGCAGCTGTTAGCTCCTCTGAGGCAGATGGATACCACAAAGCTAGACACAGATGCACTGAAGGGAAAAGACATTTGCTGGAACAAGTTTATTTATCTTTGTGATACAATGCAATGGCATTTTGGACAGGGCTCAAGCTCCATCTAGGGAATCCATTTACCTGACCCGTGTTCTTTGTAATCACTTATTTCTCACTTCAGCATTATGTGGTCCAGATAAGCATCATTCAAACTTGAGGGGGTGAGGGTGAAGACACATCACCAAACACTTTCTCAACCGGGGAAACGCTCAGACTCCACAATACTGCTTCATTTCTGGGTATTAGACTGAAGACTGAAATTTTGTGACTCAAGGAAGCCCACTGTTTTGCGAGGGCGGCAAAGCACAGGACACAACAACCACCCCCCCCCCCCCCCCCCCCTTACCTGCCCTCAGCACGCCGTACGCCCGGTAGAAAAGGAACACCGGGTCGCTGCCCAGCCGCCCCAGCGCCTCATCCGCCGCAGCCTGCACATGCTGGAAGTACCCTTCTTGGCAGTAATAATTGAGCAGAGCCTGCGGGAGAAGCGGCCTCCGTTCACTCGTGCAAACGCTTCACCCCGAAACGGCTGGAGATCGCGCCGAGCCTCCCAGACTGGGGACTCTGCCCGGCCGCCCTCCTACCACAGGCTCCACCAACCCCCCTCCTGCAGCTCCCCGCCGGCCCCAACCTCTGCGCGGCCCCTGGCTCCACCACCCCCTCCTGCACATCGCCGCTGGCCCCGGCCCCTGCTCTGCCCTGCCCAGGTCCGCGGAGAGCGCCGGGGCGAACCTGTTGCACCTCCGCGTCCATCGTTGCTACCCAGTGGCGCTGAGTCTCCGGAAGGGCGAGGAGGAGCAGGGCAGCGGGCGGCCATTGGCCGGAGAGCAGAGCGCCCGCTGCCATTGGCCGGAGAGCAGAGCGCCCGCTGCCATTGGCCGGAGAGCAGCAGCGCCCGCTGCCATTGGCCGGAGAGCAGAGCGCCCGCTGCCATTGGTTTGCGGGGAAAGGAGGCGGGAGAGACACGGGAAGACAAACTCGTGGCAAAGCGCTGCCGGCTGACGCGCGCGGCCGTGTCGTGCGGGGCGGAGGGGGCGGTGCCGGGGCGGAGCGCGGCGCCCTCTGCCCGCTGCCCGCTGCCCGCTGCCCGCTGCCCGCTGCCGGCGGGGATGAGCGGCAGCGGCTCTGTGGCTGCATGAATGGTGAATGGGGTGCTTTGAGAGTTTGTTTATTTCCGTGCTTGTTTCTTGGCTGGACATACGACTAAGTGGCTCACGCTCCGTGTGTTTCACGACGTGTCTCAAAGTTACGTGAACAATTTATGTGAAGCTTCTCTGTAGAAATGAAATAGAAATGAAGATTAAAATGAAATGGAGAAAGTTCTGGGTGCTTTGGTTTGGCCCTGTGTTGGTTTTTTTTTCCCCCCCCCCCCCCCCCAATTTCTTTCCTCCTAGAGAGTTATGTAATTGCAAAGACTAGTAAAATTCAGGTTTCACACAGAGGTGAAAGCTTCCTCAGCGCACTCTAGACATCAAAAACAACCTTTGCTAAATGATGTTCCTGAAGAGCAATTATGTTGACCATGCAACGTGAAATCCATCAATAATACCATTTAGGACAAGAAGACAAGTGCATCTTGCGCTGAATTAGTAGGTAAAGCCAAAGCTTCAATCAGAAAGTCCTCAGAGTAAGCTTTCCCAACCAACTCATTACACATGGCTCTACTGCATTATACACTTCTCATCCCCAGCGTCAGGAATGTACCAAGAAATTACTATATAAGCATACTTAGTTTTCCTTTTTTGTCCAAGGGGATCCTCAGAATTCCCTGTTATGTTTAGGTAATACTCTACTGTTCTGAAGGAACATTTCAGCTTCTGGAAAACTGAAAACCTAAAATACATATGAGAGGCAAGTATTTTTGCATGGCCATGACCTATGATCTGCAGTGACAGTCATTCTTCTCATTTATCTTAAAACTATTTCCTTGAGGAAAACAAAGTGTATAAAGCTGTGTGTAGAATATGAGAAAATCTTGTGCAATTTACTGTGTAATTTTAAAAATACTTCAAATTTAAAAGTCTATTATTCCTGTCAGTTTGTAGGTGATTTATATCCTTCTAAGGGTAACATTTTAAGACATATTTTGTCCACATATTAATCTAAAATACTTACCTGTTAATTTTGATGTCTATGCTTTTCTAAGAAAGTTTTAGACTTCTTTTAATAATGCATTTCAGAGTAGTTTGAAGGAGGAACATTTTCCTTCCTCAAAAGATTTGTGATGAATTCCAGGGGAGTTGCTATGAAATTTTGTTTCTGCATTAGCAACTGAGCAAACATATGTAATACAATTGCTCATAAACGGCTTTTATGCTAAGTTCAGCATTCACTTCTGAGTGTTTTCATTGTAAGTTGCAAGGGAATGCAACATGAAATTACATAAGCATATAAAGTGAACACTTTCGGAAGTTTGCTGAAAAAATTGATGAAGAATAACCAACATTCCCACTTTCCAGCTGCATTTGGCATTTTTCCATATCGGTATCCACAAATGATAGCTTCTAGGAAGGTGGTGTTTCCAGAGAGTTTTAAAAACTCCTGAGGAAAAGACCAATGGTTATTCACTCTGACTCAGATTCACCTTTTTCAGAAATTTACTTGAATACAAGATGTTCTGTAGCCTATCTTGTGAGTGGTAACTATCAAGAATGAACTGGCTGTCAAACTCCAAGTTGGAGAACATCATATATGTAGTACCATTTCTATCCTCATTTTATCTTTTTAAACTCATGTATGCTCAGTTCTCATTCCTGCAAATGCTCTGAGTCTACAGCTTTGGCATTTGATGGTTGAGTATTCCACTGCATCAAAATGATCCACAAACTCACGAAGTTACTCATGGCAGTACTATTAACACATACAGAATTACCATGACCAGTGTCTAACATGAATTAGAAATTCCTAGTTGGTGACTAACAAGCAAGCCTCAAGGATTTGCTTACATGGAAGAACAGTATAGCTGGCTATAAAGGTTTTCTCTATCTTATTCTGTGGTTTCAGTAGCATACCTTTTTAATATTATTGTCACATAATAAAGACAAAAGAAACATACAATAAAAAATGTACTCTTTATTATTTTGGCGCCTTAATAATGTTCTTTAGCATCAGTTAGGCTAATAGTAGCATTTTCCTGCATGCAGTTCACTAATACAGTATTAGTCAGTAATTTTAGTAAAAGTAATCTATATTTAATTTTCCTGTGTAAGAAACATAAAATGTCCTGATGTGTTGGATTATACAATTTTGCTACTTTCTCTTTGTGAAAAAATAACGAGGACCCAAGGTAACATTTAGAACTGTTCTAGTGCAGCATGAATTTAAAAAAAAAAAAAAATCTGTGAGTAAATATGAGAAAAGATTAAGGATTCTGTGAAAAAAAAAAAGGTTGTATCTGAAAACTTATGATGCAGGCACTGCTTAGACATTCGGTTTGAAGTTTACATCATTTCCCAATGGCAAACAGAGATTTAGAAGCAAATTATGAACTTGTTTCACAGAAAGTATCGACATGTTTGCAAATATTATAAAAAATAAGAACCTACAGCTATACGTTCTTTTCATTATATCTCATTCCCTGGAGTTCTTCTGTGAAAAAGTGCTATGGACAGAAAGTAACAAAAATGGTGTCACATCGACATGAAGATAAAATTCAGTTCTTGTTTTATGTACATAATGTTGAAAAATCAAAATAAAATGATTTTTACAATATTTATATTTGCTTATAAAATTCTAACATTATTTTCAACAGGTTTAGTAGTTTTCAACATGTCTGTACAGTTTGGATATACACTATTTGCTCTCTACTGAAAATTCAAAATGTTAAACAAATAAGCTCCTAAATAGCTGCAAAATATTGCTTAATGGTATGGTGGAATGAGGTCTCATTGAGTATTTTATTTAATTTAGCTCTGATGTATGGCTTCCCATATTTAAGAATCCTGGACAGTCAAAGGAACGGCAGCATAGGCAATATAAACATGCATTGATAGCATCCAAACTATCTATAATGGTAGATAATACGTAATTTTACCTGTTGAATGCTTGCACACTACACATTGTGGTACATATTTGATGCAATAAATGTGCTAATGTCATTATCTGTTTGCTCAAACATGCACCACAGGTTAAAAATTACTATTTACATAGCAAAGGACTTTTCATTGACATGTACAATGCTATCAACCATACTGAGAGCTGAAGATGGCTAAACAATTCTGCAAGATAAAGCAGAAGAGGCTTTATAAAGGGCTCTTATTGATCAATTTGGAGGACTGAGGCAGATTCATTTAGTATTTGTATGCAGAAAGACATTAGACAATGACAACATTTGTGACTCCAGACCTAGAAAGAAGTTTGCACTTTCTTAAACTTAATGGTTTGTGCAAAAAATAACCTGTCTGTACTGTTCTTATGGGGGACTTTACAGACATACCAAGACTTGTTTGGACATGACACAACATGAATACATTAGTTAAGCACCTCAAAATCTGTTATTCCTTTCCAGAAACACTGCGCTAAAAAAACTTGTTGTTCTTTGTGACTTAATGTTAATTTCATGCATGATCTATAAGTGCAGCATGCCTTCATGCAAATCAATTCTGTGTGTATATTAGTCATATAATAGAACACCTGTCCCTTGTACCTGTAAAGGTTTACTTAATCCCCTTCCCCAACAGAAGCCCCATTTACAAAAATAGTCACATATAATAAACAACATATGAGTAAAAATAAGATGAATACACCAACACAGATTTTGTAAAAATATGACTTATGTGGCAGTTGAAATGCAAACAGTGGATACAGTTACCCTATTGTTTTATGCTAAACACACAAATACTTGGTTTGCACCCCTTTAACTGGTCCCTACCGTCTGAATAGCCATTTTTGTCTCTCCTCTTCAGCAGTGTCAGCTGGTAGTGAAAACAGTAACCTGTTGTCAAGGTTGTTTCCCCATATCACAGTCACTGTCTCTGATGAGGGGTCACTGTCTTTTAATAGGCACTGACCTTAAACGTACAGTATATATGTAAAAATTGTCAGTTTGGCATTGACCTCCAGCAGGAGTCCTGTTGACACAAACACATGATCCTTACAGGCTATGAACTGTTTTGCACATCGATGATTTTGCTTGCTATTTACTTTTATTTCTGAACATCTTTATCTTCCTTTTCATGCTTTTCTTTGACTGGCCTTGTTACACGATCATAAGAAGGTGGACACACTGCTGTTGATGCAGTTATATCAGTTTTCTCTGTAAATGAGTTTTCATTTAACTTGTCAATCAGGATTTCATCTTTCATACCCTGACCAGCTCCTCCTTCGGTTTTGTTTTTGTTATAGATAAAAGAAGCTTGTTTTACTGTTCGTTTTAAAAGGTGACGTCTATAAGCACGTTGAATGATGACAGCAGATACTTCCTCCTGTTTTCGTTTTAATGTGGTTGTAATTGGTTCGTAGGAAGCTTTTGAAGGATTGGATGCCATAAACCGATCTTCCATCTGTATTCTGAGAGCATCCATCTCTCCACTTTCCCCCAAAACACGCTTTGTGAAAGCAAACAAGATGTCAAGGCAGTGAATTCTGTCACCGCTTACCATGGGCAGATCCATTGCAATAAGCTGGACTTTGTTTGGTTTGGGTAGATGAAGAGGAGGCTCAAGTGCTGCTGCAAAATCAGACAATTTCTCAAATTCCATGAATTGTGTTGCATCAGGATCAAACTTCTCCCAGACTTCGTAGAACATCTCAAAGTCATCCTCACTCAAGGGTTCAGCACTTTCTTCAGTAGCAACACCGAAGTTCTCCAAAATCACAGCAATGTACATGTTCACCACGACCAGAAATGATATGATAATGTAGCTGACAAAGAAGAAAATCCCAACAGAAGGGTTGCCACAGTCACCTTTCACAGAGCTCCCTGGATGGGCTTTGTTAGGGTCACAGTCTGGCTCTCCACTGTTAAGAATTGGGGCGAGCAAACCATCCCAGCCAGCAGACGTGGTAATTTGAAATAGGCAGATCATGCTGTTGCCAAACGTTTCAAAGTTGAACATGTCATCAATCCCAGCTTCCCTCTTCACGTAGGCAAAGTTGGACATGCCAAATATCGCATAGATAAACATGACCAGGAAGAGCAGCAGGCCAATGTTGAACAAAGCAGGAAGAGACATCATGAGAGCAAAAAGCAGAGTGCGGATTCCCTTAGCCCCTTTAATGAGACGCAGGATTCGACCAATTCTGGCCAGTCGGATGACTCTGAATAGTGTGGGGGACACAAAATATTTCTCAATCATCTCGGCTAAAAACATACCTAGAACAGAAAAAAAATAAAACCATTACCACTTAATCTCCGTATCATAGTAGAAATTTAGAAAAATAGTTTAAAAATTGCTGATTCTATGTAGCAACTACAAATGTTTTGTAGATTCAGCTTGCATAATTTCTGTAACATCAATTATACTTAATATTTGCTGGTACAATATAACATGAATGATTACAATAGTTTTGATAGACAGATTAGATAAATTACTAGATAAGAAATTGCCTGACTTAGTTGTAAACCTTGCAATGGCAAAAACCAACCATATAGCTCCATTCAAGTAAAAGTTAACTTTATATTTGTTGTACTCTCTTTGTAGTTTCGTAAACAAGACTTACCTACTATGGAGAGAATGACAACTACAAAATCAAAAATGTTCCAGCCTATAGTGAAATAGTAATGGCGAAGTGAAATTAATTTCAGGACACATTCTCCAGTGAAAAGGACAATGAACACCAGGTTTATCCAGTATAAAATATTTTCCATTTCTTCACTCTGATCATCAGTTTCTACCATCATGGTAACCATATTAAGACAGATGAGAATCATGATGCTGATATCAAATACTTGCTGTGTCACAAAATCAAAGACCATGCCTTGGAACTTGTTCTGAGGGGGGAAAAAAAAAAAAAAAAGAAATGTGCAGTATAAACTGTAATTGGTTTTAATATTCTGTTAGAATAAAGCAGAAAAATACATGCACTAAGACCTATGAGACTTCAATAAATATACATATTTTTTGATCTTAAGTAGTCAAACTAAAGTTAATACAACAGCTTAGTTCAGCTTCCTTTGTTCATGTAGTCATAGATAAAATGGTTGTAAGGGAAAAATAGATTTTGACTGTGTTTTCCATTTTCCAGTTTTTTATAAACTCAATGATATTATTCAAATGAGCATATTTCTGCTCTCTCTATCTCAATAAAAATGGAGCTGTACATAAATAGCTAGTAGTCTGATGTACAGAAATAGTTTTACCCCTGGTCTTGGTATGGGTTTTTGTGGTTTTTTGGATCCCAGCTTTTTCATTGCATTGTAATACTTCTTCTGCTCTTCTGTCATAAATATGTCTTGACCTCCAAAGTAAAAACATGAAATCAAAACTGGTTATAATCACATTTATGTGCAGTGTTGGAAAAAACTCTTGATGAGACATGATTTTTTAATTTATTTCATGAAAATCAAGAAGGACGAAATGTGAAAATTTTCTTAGCCATCAAATGCAACTCTCTGCAATCTAAGCATTTAGTCCAGCAGTTGTACTGAAATCCAGGACTGCATCTCACAAAATACCATTTTTCTACAGTTATTTCCCTTGAACTCCAAAGAGCTGTTTTCAGTAACTCTTTCCCTTTATAGAAACAAATACAGAAAACAGCATCTGAGATAATGTCATAGGCTAGGCTGCTCAGTCACTTCTGAACTGTGATTTTTTAGTGAAACAAGAGAAGCAGACAAAGCTAGGTTTTCAGAACCTGAATGTGTTAGTACTTTAGGTAATTTTAGTTTAGCAATCACAACATTAGCATTGTGACTCAAAGTCTTCAAGGTTTTTGAGAGGATGGATTATCAGACTTCAGAGGAAGCTGGAGTATGAGGCATTTGATACTGATAATAGCAAAATTCTCTCTTTTAAGTCATTATCTTGATCAGCTTTCTTGTTCAATGAAATTGTGATTAGCAAGAACCAATACTGGCCTTTGGAGTCTGACAGAAAAGATAAAGATAAAATAATGGTCTTTCACAGTAACCTAACCAAAGTTCTCTGGACACAGTAACTTTCTTGAGACATCTTGAAACCACATCAGATTCCACATATGTCTTGAAGTCAGTTTTCCTTGAGAAAAGATAAAAACTCCAGGAATGTCTAGGGACACAGAGGACTGGATGCAGCCCTTTTGTGGATGACTGTTTGGGAAGCTTGAAGACCCTGTACACTGGATAGTCTCCATAACAGTATACCTCTAGGCCTCTAGCCTGTACAGGTTCCAAAATATTACTTTGCATCTCTCATTAGTAACATAAATGCAAAGAATGTGATGAAGTCCAGTAAGGTAAAATTAATCTAGTCATTCATAGCTGCTTTTATCCTTTAGCTTTCATTACCTTAGCTATTCACAGAAAATGTTGAGGTAGAGCATGTGGTACTCAGGCATCTATGCATTGAGATTATCTGCACCCGCACCATGAAACAACAGAAAAAGGCCTTGAGATAGTTATAAACCACTCCTGTTCTGTATAGTTTCAGATCATTCAGTGCCACAAAATAGAGCTTGAATATTTGGGATCATTAAAACAATGTCTGTAGTAGTGTGATGAAAAATAGCTTTATTCTCCATAATCTATACCTATTTTTTTTACCTAGTGTGGTTTTTTTGGGTTTTTTTTTTTTTTTTTTTGTGCTGAAAGAATCACTACAAATCAAGAAGTAAATTGTCAAAAAATTATGAATGCGTTAATGTGGAGGCCTAATCAAGAGTTTGGTCATGCAAGAAGATTTCATGAAGTTTAGGCATGGAAAAGCACAAGACTTAAACTGGATGTTTGAAATGTACAAGTTTGTCCTATTTGCTTTGAGGCAAAATCTTATGACATTAACGAATACTACATCTTAGTAAGATTTTATATCCTGATATACTTCAGCTTTTTCAATTTGGAGCAAACCTTGGGTGCACATTCCATATATATTTAATGTACATGCAAAAATGCAGTATTTTAGAATATCATAGAATGGTAGGGTTGGAAGGGACCTTTAGAGATCATCTAGTCCAACTCCCCTTTAGAAGCAGGTCAGCCTAGGTCAGGTTGCATAGGAACATGTCCAGGTGGATCTTGAAGACCTCCAAGGAAGGAGACTCCACAACCCCTCTGGGCAGCCTGTGCCACTGCTCTGTCATCCTTCTAGTAAAATAATTTTTTCTTATATTTAAATAAAACTTTTTGTGTTGCAGCTTCATGCCATTACCCCTTGTCCTGTTGCTAGATACAATGGAAAAACGGGATCTTTAGAAGATAAATGAAACAATACTTATCTTCTTTTTTTGCTGGTTGAAGTTGTCTATAATGACACCAATGAACAGGTTCAGGGTGAAAAAAGACCCAAAAATGATAAAGATGACAAAATACAAATACATGTACAGGTTGTCTTCATACTTCGGTTGTTGTAATACCTAAGGAAAAAAAAAAAGTTAAATAACATTCCTAAGATCTCATGTGAAAATTTCAACTGAACAAGTGGAAGCCTTGGGCAAGATGTCCTTAATGTTCTATGTTTGGATAATAGTCTTGTCACATATATCAATGCATTTTTTCCATTCCATCTATTACCGACAGCATCTGGCTGTTTGCATTCATTTTTCCACACTTTGTTACAGAAGAATTTTATATTAGTTGATTCAATTTTATTGCATTCTATCATATGGATATTAATTGCTTTTGGAAGATAAATATACACTTTTTGATAGACAAACCTCAAGAAAAGAAGATAATTTAAAATATTTGCAGTACTTACGTCTCTTGAGTCAATAGCTGCATACATAATATCCATCCAGCCTTTAAATGTAGCCTGTAAACAGTACACACCTGTTTAAGCGTAGAGCTTAAAGACAATTCATACAATTATTTCCATCAAGTGAGTACAGAACCAGGACTAAGTATCATAACATGACATTTCTAGATAATTCTGTTTCTTGGCTTTCTTCATAGCTGCTCATCAGAAACAGCGCCACGTATTCTCTTTTAGGTCTCTATGTGAACATTTTAAGCAGCAAGCATAATTAATTAATTTCTAATTAATTATCACAAATGAAAGAATGCAGTATCATTTTAGTAGACTAAATGCTCATTAAATCATGTCAACTGCAAAGCTGAAGAAATAGCCTTATGTAACTGAGTTGCCACCAATGTGTAAACCTTCCCTCTCAAATCAGACAGAAAGATGGCAACCAAAGGGAAAAAAAAAATTTGATCAGCGCAAAAAGTATTGTCCTATGAAACAGAATTTTCATTTTTCTCTGTTTAGAAAGACTTTATTTAGTAATTCTGTTGCCACTTTAAATATACTGTATTGTGTTTTGCAAAGGCTAGATCCCTCAGATATGTTCTGAGAAAAACTGGTAAGTAGATGTGTTTTTTGTGCATCAAAGACTTTAACACACCTTAGAGGTGGCAGTATTTAGAGAAAACCTTTAGCTATTTTCTCTGCCCCAAAAATGTTTCTGTTTGACAGTGAGGTGTAGATTGTTACATCTGAATGTTCAAACCAGAAAACAATTTTCTCTGTTGTAGCAATTAGTTCTCTTTTGACTAGGCAACATCTCCAAGTAGAAATCACTCAGTTTTTAATCCAGTTGTGCCCAGAATAAAACAAAAGATACTAGTAGTTCTCTGTGATTTAATCCCTATTACAATTTTTCTAAACAGGGTTGCAGATCCTTCATATGATGTTCCTTCATATTCCTTGACATAGAGACCAGTCACAGAAACAAGTTGCAAATGGAAGACTTTTCATCCGTCGTTACTGCTATATCTCAGTGGAGAGGTTTCTTGATGTTTCCTTTCTAGTGTAGGTTTCAAAAAGGCTTTGCTTATGCCACATAAAAAGCAGCTAGTACTATCCTGAAGTGAACTCAAAATAAGAAGGAATTATTTTCTTAAAGTAAAAGAGGCCTTTTATACTTTTGAAGCAGTGGAATAATAAGAAGAACAAGATTTTCCTGAGATGCAAATCCAATAGGCAAAAACTTTCACATCTTGGCACCAACACAGAAAATATGAAGTGCAGGCACCTTATAGTACAGTGGTAAAATCAAAGTGTAGTATGAGAGGACCAATAAATAAAAAAGAAATCTGAAACAAGTAGAAGTCTCAGCTGAAGAATTTTGTGTCTTTGTGGAATATTTGGACTGCAAGGTATTAGGAGAGGTAGGATCAGCCTTATTTATGTAATTCCTATCAAGTGCTTAACCTGTTCTCAAAGACTTTTAATGATGGACACACCATAACCTCATAAAAATATTTATTCCAGCACTTGTCTTTATTGTTTCCTAATATCTAAATCCTTCTGTTGTCATTTAAGACTGTTACTTGCCATTCCATTATTAACAAACAATCCATTTCAGCTAGCGCTAGGACTGAAGAACTAAGCTGTTGTATGCTTATTATCACTATTAAGAAGGCAAGTTGAAAAGATCATAAGAAGTTTGAAATTATCAAACTTCTTTTGAGTATTTCTGCATGAAATACCTATGCTTCTATTTTATATTACTCTTAAAGAAAAAGTCTTTTTTCTGCAATGAACAGACTCATATACTATTAGAAAAGGCTTTTCATTATTCAAAACAAAAATTGTTGATGGGATTCATTTGTGTCTTTCTCAGAATAATAAAGTCCTCAG
Source organism: Urocolius indicus (assembly GCA_013401255.1). Taxonomy (NCBI): domain Eukaryota; kingdom Metazoa; phylum Chordata; class Aves; order Coliiformes; family Coliidae; genus Urocolius; species Urocolius indicus. The sequence goes on from WBNH01000951.1 coordinate 322,195, forward strand.
TGTGAGGCTTTTGAATTCTTTTGGCTTGATTTTATGTCATGAAAATGGTAGTACATCCAGTAGTATCCAATCCAGATTACCTCACTGGTGCAGGAAATAAAGATTTATGTTGTATTACCTATAACCAAGAAAAGCTGAAGAGATTTTCAATATTCTTGTTTGAAAGAATAACAAATTTTCTTGATTAAATTTTCTTGATTGTTAGCTACTCCAAAATACGAGACGGTTAGCATTTTAAGGACACAAGTTTTGATAGTAAAGGCATAATCTTATAGTATCTTTCTGCACATATTTTCTTCTTTGTCTTCTTCCCTCAGTTTTTGCTAAATAAACTCTATCGAGTGTTTATGCACAGAAATAGCAGATAGATTATAATATCTAATTATTCTTTTCTTCTACGTCTTCTGAATGAGAAACTGGTCCTTATATCACAGAATCACTGAGATGGGATTTCCGACCTGGAATTATTCTCTGTGACTTCATTACATCAGTGCAGATTTCTGTTTTTCAGCAACAGTAAAACTTAAGGTATTCAAATAGCTGAGTACTGTTCCTAGATACTTCTAGAAATGTTTAAAGCAAGAAGAGGCTGGAGGACTAGGAGAGCTATAAATATGAAGAAGAGCCCTTGTTCTGTCAGGTGACCTAAAAATTCTTTTTTTCATCTTAGTAGGCTTTACTTACTGCCTATTATGAAGGAAATAATCAATTATCAGTGAAGCAGTATTACTAAGTCACAGATAAATGTTTCCTGTCTCTGTTGCTAGATTTGCTTTCAGTATGACATATAAACAGTAAGAGTATATAAAGAGTGATCACTTACTACTTGAAGTAAAGAAAGATACCCAAATCCTACATTATCAAAGTTTACTTTCACGTTTTTCCATCGGGCACTTTGATTGTTTTTTATGAGTTCCTCGCACTGACTAAAATTGTTGATTTGGTCGACTTCAAACCTTTCATCAGTTGTGGTGTTAACACAGTAGTAGAACTTCCCAGCAAACAGATTTACTCCCATGATGCTGAAAATTAGCCAGAATATAAGACAAACGAGAAGCACGTTCATGATGGATGGAATTGCTCCTAAAAGGGCATTCACAACCACCTAGTACACAAATACAGGGGGAAAAGAAAAGAGTGTAAGAATATTTTCAGCAATAAAACTTTGTATGCTGTCTTACCAATGCTTAATAAATGCTTGTTCAGAAACTAATACCAAAAATACTAAAGCAGTATATTAATACTGTGGAATTGCACTGTTCTGTTAAATACTTAACATTAGTACGTGTAATGAAAGGAAAATAAATGAGAAAATTAATTTTTTTTTAAAAAAGAGAAAACCTGGTGGTAGCAAGATGAAGCCTGACACTGATGTGTTCCATATAAAAACGACAAACACGTTGAATATAAATAAAGACATAATAAAATTCTAAAAATGCATCAAATTATGGCTGAAAAATGTTTAAAGAAAAACAGAAACCTGAAGATTTGATCAACATAGCTTTGAATTTTAAGCTGAAAACACAAATGCCATGAATCTAGAAACTAAGCTCTACATTAAAAGGATTATGCAGGAATTAAATACATATCTTTATTGCCTTATTGTTCCATGCAAGATTATAACAAAGATTAATCTCTTTGTATAGAAAAGCAAGACAGTTTTGCAATATGTGCCTACTTGAATCAACATAATTTATTTCAAGCTCCAGTCTTATTGTTTCATGTATTAAGTTTAAGTTAGTAATACCCTTCATTTCTGTAAAGAAGGACATATATCAAGGACATATATAGGGGTTTTGAATTTTCAGTTTAAATTATTTTTGGCCAGTTATGTTCTCAGACCCTTGCAGGCAAGATGTCAATAATTACTTATGTAGATAAAAAGTGTATTTTTCTGATATGTACATTAATTAATTACATGTGTCTGTCACAGCTATCAAAACAATTCCGATACTTGTTTGGCTAGTAGCTGGGTAATCATTTCTCTCTAAGTGTCCAATACCAGATCTCATTTACAAGTTGCATTTTATTTCAAAATTTGCTTTTTTTCACTGTAAATTTTTTTTTCACTGTAAAACTTTTAGGATCTTGTAGGAAGTTAAAATAAAATATATAGTAGGGCCCTGATTCTCAGTAATTCAATTTCTGCATTAAGATGGGAAAGAATTGGCATGGATACCTGGGATGTACTAAGGTGTCGTAGTCCGTCTTTGCTCCCTGCTTTCTGCAACATAGAGGGGTCTTTCACACTGTCAACATAATTCTGAGAAAGCTCAGAGCTGCTCAATCTTACTACTTGTATTTCATAGTCTCTTGAAGGCCTTTGGAAGCATTGTATCAGTGGAGTATTGTGTCAGTGTTATTTTTCACTCAACACCCTCCTTGTCCCAAATGTTATGGCCAGGAATTAGGACTCGTTTAGAGATTTGAGGTAGAAATGTTATTTTCAGGGCACATTTTCTTCTCATTTTAAGGACCTCTTCCCTTGCTAGACAGTAGAAATGGGACCTTTCTGTAATACAATTATCATCATCTTTTATAAAACTCTGGATTTAAAAAAAGAAAAAGCTTTTCATGACAGCTTTTGACTTTTTTGGTCATAACTTTAAAGGAAACATGCTTGCTTTTTGAGATTTCTAATATAGAAAATGTGAAGTATCTAGGTAATGTATGCATAAGAAACCCATTTAAAAAGGCAAGCAATGTCCCAGTAATATCCTGAACTTAAGAACCCATTTTCAAAGGAGTGGGGGAAATGTTCTTCTCCCATGGGAAGAAGAAATCTATTGCTACTTGATGGAACTGAGAACAACATTAAAAATAGGAATGCAATGATTCTGGAATTTATTCCAAGTCTGACCTGATCTATGACACTACTGCTGCTTTGAAATTCTAGGCCAGCTAGTGCTTGTCTTATCTTTATCTTTTGTTTTTCTTTATTTCTTCACCCATAAAAATGTTCTGGATGAATTATACTGATTGAATTCCTCTGTTTAATCTTGGTGAAAAACCTGAAAATAAAGATGTCAAGAAAGAAAGATGGGGAATCAGTCCTGCAACTTAAATAAATTAAGGTTATCTGTGCTCACATGAAGAATGGTTTTTGTATAAAATGAGTGCCTGTAGCAATTACCTTTTTAACAACCCTGAGATCCATTGGACCACATCACAGATCCAGAACAGGCAGAAGAATACTAACAGCTACGGTAATTTTTACAACAACTACAAATTTATAATAGTTGTAGAAAGAAAGATTTCTATGAAATGCCATCATCGTATCTTGCATCTTTAGATGAACAGGTAATGCAGTCTTGCTGCTGAGACTGCCAAAAGATCAGCCACATCTTGAATATGAAGTGAACAGTTTCCAGCAACTGTTCCAACAACAGTTCCAACAACTTATTTCATATAGGTCACTGAAAACCCATCAAATCGTAACAATTTTTGGTCACTACTGACCTGGCCTGGATGCGAACTGGTGACCTAGAGATGAAAGGCTCTGTATCCTATTAACAACCCCTTGAGCTATCCAGTCCCCCTGGAAGGTTTTTTAAGAAAAGAAGAAAAGAAAATTAAAACTTTTAGAAGTTGTTTTCTGTTTGTGTCTTGCTTTGTTTGATTTTTTATTTTTGTCCCCCACCAGAGTAAAGTCTTTGCCCTATCATATTTATAATGTAAAACTGCATTTTTACATGCTGGTCAAAAGCTCAACTGACTATAAAGTCCACCTTAGGAAGAAGACTTCACTTTTTTCAACACATATACTTGGAGGCAATTGCTTCATCAGTGGGGTTTTTTCTGTTTTTTTTTTTTTTTTTTTATATTTTCACTGGGAATAGCTGAGGTATATCAGGATAATCAGGACATTAGCTCATGTAATATATATCCAAGATAGCACCCATACATACACACACAACACCTGTGTACATAAGTTACAGCAAGTGGGGGAAAAAAAAAAGAGAACCAATTTAAGATTTAGCTGAATGAAGAAGAGAGATCAATTAACATTTCTTAATCAGTTAAAATTTAGAAATTAAAAGGGTCAGTCTTGTTGAAAAGAGTCTGTAGTGGGTTAAAAGAATATTGGCAACTACAGCTCTTATTTTTGCTCATTCTTCAAATCTAGATCACATAGATATGACTCTAAATGTAATTTTTATTTTAAAAGGGGCCGTTCTTTGGACACATTTTCTGTTATTACTTGTTACAGGATATAATGATAATAGATTGCAAAAGGATGTCTAAATTAGCTATGCATTTCCTTAGGGCAGGAATGATGTTGGTCAGACTGACTAAGGTGAGCAAGATGCAAAAGCCCAAGCTGATTCTGCTTGTTCACCTTCCTATAGCTTCAGGTTGGTAGAACAGCAATAAGTACTAGAAAGACAAATGGGCTCTAGGCTATTTTACATCTCCGTCGATATTAATTCAGGAAGAAAAATAATCATCATGGCAAACCATGTCTACTCTAAAAGAAAGCAGTATTTCATATGTATACACATTTTTTCCATCTTTACATTTTCATAACGTTCATCTTCCAACATTAGATGTATACGTAAGATAAAAGAATTACTGCAATGCTAATTGTCTGTCTTATCTTCTGGCTCATATGACATTGTCAATACAAATTAGTAGTCCACTTGATTTTGTTGTTGCTGTTTGTATATATTTTTTGACCACTGTCTGAAGGAGATAACAATACGGAATTAAAAACAAAAATAAGATCAGTTTTTCTACCAGAGCTGTGTGTATGTATGGAATAAAGATTGTACAAAATACCAGTTTATCCCTGCTGTATGAGTAGAATATAAGGAAGCTTTACTAGATTCAGCCTTGCTGTGGAACACATACACGAAACACATAGTGAGATCTAAATGTATTATAGATTGCATAGCAAAATAAGTTCAATAGATCCTAGCACCTTAGCAGCCACAGGCTTTCCAAGTATTCCTTTACCTTGGATGTGGCTAATGGATATATCAGGGCTTCCTAAAACCTGTAAACAAACCCAGAACAATCTTCAGCAATACTTCCCAATTTTTTTCCCACAAGTTTTTCAGCTTCTGTGAAGAAGTTTTCAGCTCTATACCTAGTGCCAATAAGGAGTAAGTTACCATCTTTTGGAGAGAAAGGAAGATTAAAGTATTACATCTTGAACAGTCTTCCTACTTAAAATGACAAAATACTTTATTTCTCTCACTTTATTAGTTGTCAACTTCATAATTTTAGTCTTAACCAGGAAAACTTTCCCAAAGCCTTGATGTGCTAGATCACAAATCAGAGTCTTTTGAAGGAGTTCATTGAAGTATGTAGAGGTTATTTAGCTGTTACCTCATTTTTTTTTTCTGTGTGTACATTCTCACATAAGATTCACATATACAAGCACAGAAAGCCAAACAATTTTTACTTCACTAGGATGTTATCTGTTCTGCATGCCATATGACCCTAAGCCTGACATCTTCCTCCTGTACTCAATACCTTGATAGCTGGGAAAGCCAGAGAAAGCCTTCAGGAACTCCAACAGAGGAACAATACATGTGCTTGAATACATACATCCAAAAAAAGGAATAGTTTCTTTCTCTTTAAGTGACTATCTATATAGTCACATAGACCTAGACTTCAGACGGTGCTTGTTACAAAAAGCCAGTCATTACTCCTAGCAGTACAAAGTTTGAAGAGCCAGCTGTTCAAAGACAGCAGTACACACAGAGAGTTTGACAACATTGTATCTAGCAGAAGTCACATTAGAGCAAAATACAAAAATTCATTTCTGGCCCAGATGAAGCACTGACACTGCCTTGGGCACAATTTGATAGCAAGCTATTGGTACTGTCTTGTCTCAAACAAGCATGAAGAAGGAATATCTCTGTAAGATCATGAATTCCCCCTGTCCAGATGTACACAAAACTGCCAGAGAGAACGTTTACACTAAAAGATGAAGCGAGCAAGTAGCCATTGGTTTGGATTCTTGGTTCACCACAGAGATAAGATTGCTGGAAGGAGCAGGTAGGTATACCTTCAATGCACAGGAATGGAGGCTCAGGTGACATACATGATCTGAGTTTAGCATGTTCTTATAGTGGAGGACTTTGAAGACATCACACAAAGAAGGATAGAAGATGCTGAAACCACCCTGACTTGAACAGGTGGTGTGTATCAGGTAATAGACATGTGTATTCTCTCTTAAACTGTGGAGAAGCTGATGCAAGGGAGGAAAAGACATAAGGAATACAGTAACTTTCATGGTCAGGGAGCTAAAAGACCATCTGAAGGAGACCATGAAGAAGAATCATACCTGAATCAAAAAGATTGGCACTATCTGATAGTCCAGGGCAAGGAATCAGTGGAAATTATCTCAGTCTTGAGAATTATCATTCCTTGCTCTTTGATTTAAAGAATCAACAGTTATAAGAGAAGTCATGCATCAGCTGATATATTTGTGCTATGACAGCATAAGAATACCATTGGACCTTCACAAGCTAACCATCAACACAATGAGATCAGCAGTCCGGCAGCTTTAATTCAATGCATCGCACTCTTTCATGTATTTTTAACTGATAACTTTTCCACTATCACCGGATCCTCTATCATATATATACTATGCTTTTTTCAGTTTACCCATCATGAAGCATGGGCACATGTTCCTATAAGACAAGTGAGTAATAAGAACTTCTCTATATGCAGATAACATGTTTTCCAAAGACTAGTGCTTATAAAACGACTCAGATGCTCATTAAGTGACATGAAATAAAAACAATTGTTATACAAACCAAATTTAAGAAAGATTCTTAACAGCAGCTTTCTGCTGTTTTATGTTCATGTAATAGGAGGAAAGACTCCTATATCAAAGAAGTTCAAAGAAAAAACCCCAAATCTAACACCCAAATCCTTGGATTTTGCTAACTGAATAGCAAAATCAAATCCAAAATATCAATATCCCTAATGAGAAACCCTTTTGAACGGCAATTAGAAGTGCAAAGGTAGGTAGCATGGAGAAAAAGGTTCATAAGAATTCTTTAAAGTACCTTCTGCACAAAGTACTTGAATGGCTTCTCAGACTCCAGGGATGAAATTAATCTCATAATTATATCAATGAAGAATGGTGAAATTCTTGCAGCATATCTCTTAGTAAGCTTTTCACACTTTGGAGGTCATAGGTAAGTTCAAGTTTATGAGATGGCAGCTTCTGGAATTTCTCTACTAAAATTGTGTGCTTTAAGACAGTTTGGAACCCTGTAGATATGCAGTGTGACATAAAATACAGCACTGGATGTCTAGAAGAGAAGTGCCTTAAGAAAGGTGCACGTTACTGTACATGTGCAATTGACTGAGTAATGCTTCTGATAGGGATTTATCTTCAAAGAAAGCAAAATGCTTCCTGAAACACTTAATACACAAACTACTCTACACAAACTACAAAACACTTAGTGCTGGAAAAATGTAATACTGTTGGGTGGTGAGTTTGTATCTAGAACTGTTAGCAGAGAAGCTTGACTAAATGAGCTCAGGAGATCCCTTCTAACTTCAACAATTCTGCTTTTCTGTCCTAGGTTTTCTAAAAAAAAATAATTTGGTTAAATTAGCAGCAGAAACATTTATTATTCATGTAACAGTCTATTAAAATAAGGCTACACTGTTGAATTTAATACTAGAGTTTCTGTAGCAGCCTTCATTCTGTTTCTCACTAGAAAACGAGTATATGACAAAATATTTTTGCACATAATATAGAAGAAATGACATAACTTAGCATACTGTATGGTGAAATACAATATTTATCTGCCAAGCAATAAATCACATGTCTGCATTTGTTTGAGGAGATCTGATGAATCCCTCTAACATGAAAAAAGAGTAATTATTTAAAGTGGGAACTATATATTTGAATTTCATTGAATGCAGTGAAAAAATAACCTTTTGTCCTTCTTGTTGCATAAATGAAATGTTATTGAACTTCATGCATTTTCCACATTTTTTATTATAATGTAAACTATATTGTGTATCTCATTCAAATATCTATCAATCAAATACCACCTAATCCAACTCCCTGACAAAGCAGGACCACCTAGAGTAGGTCACAGGAACTCGTTCAGGTGGGTTTTGAATGTCTGCAGAGAAGGAGACTCCACAACCCATCTGGGCAACCCATTCCACTGCTCCATCACCTTCACAGTGATGAAGGTTTTCCTTATATTTCTTTAGAATGTCTTACGCTCTAGCTTGTACCTGTTGCCCCTTGTCCTATCATTAGACATCATTGAGAACAGCCTGGCTCCATCTTCCTGACACCTGCCCTTTATATATTTGTAAACATTAATGAGATCACCCCCCAGTCTCTCTCTGACTTCTTTCCTTCAAACAGTTAACAATTCACCTCCCTACCTGATCATCCAGCCCACACTTTCTCAGTTTTGCTGTGAGGATGCTGTGGGAGATAGCGTCAAATGCTTTGCTAAAATCAAGATAAACCACATCCACTGCACTACCATCATCTGTCCATCTGATTACATCTTCATAAAAGGCTATCAGGTGGGATAAATATGACTCCCCTTTGGTAAAACCATGTTAACTGCTCCTAATGATCCTCTTGTCCTTTATATGCCTGGAGACAGCACCCAGGATAAGTTGTTCCATCACCTTTCCAGGGATGGAGGTGAGGCTGACCAGTGTGTAGATACCTAGGTCCTCCTTCTTGCCCAGTGACATTTACTTTCCTCCAGTCCTCAGGCACCTCTCCTGTTCTCCATGACTTACTGAAGAAGATGGGGAGTGGTCCAGCAGTGACTTCTGCCAGCTCCCTCAGCACCTGCAGGTGCATCCCATCGGGGGCCATGGATTTATGTACATCCAGATTGCTCAATTGATGCTTAACCCAGTCCTCATCAACCAAACAAAACTCCTCTTTTAACTTGACTTCTTCTGGAGTCTGAGGCTCCTGAGGACAGTCTCCAGCAGCATAGACAGAGGCTAAGAAGGCATTCAGTAACTCTGCCTTCCCTGTATCCTCTGTCACCAGGGCACCCATCTCATTCAGCAGTGGGCCTACATTGCCTTGAGTGTAAGTTTTGTCACGACTGTTCAGACCATAGAGGTTTGCTGTGTGGTTAATGTATTAAAAGTACTATTCAAAACTCTATTTTTGAATGTATGTAGCTATATATTGAGTAAAAGATAAAGAACAGATCTTTCCGAAATAATGTAAAAGCCAGACTCAGATTTTTAAAGGAAGATGTTTCTTAAGCTCAGTTAAAAAGTATCTTAAAAAAAAAATAGTTGAGGTACCCTTCTCCAAAAAGAACTCGGATAACTCTAAAAAACAATATTAATTTTCTCCAAAGCTTTCATGTTATCTCTGTAACATCAGAAATTTCAAAGAATTATTTCCAAAGATTGAAAGCAATTACGAAGCGTGGAAGGGTGTGTAGGGTGAATAAATATAATCTAGTTTTGCTGCTACAGGGATTCTCAAACCAGATTGTCTCTCCTAACTCTAAATACACAATGTATTGATTATCCAAACTCTAATCATTAAGGGTAGAAAAGGGGAAATACTGTACCCATAATACAGATAAGGGGAGGAACCTGTGGTCCACCCCATCCATGCTGAAGAAAGGTTATCCTATATGAAATAGAAATATTAAGCCTGTTATTAGTTGTGAATCTGAAATGACAGACACTTGATGTTATGTTTTATGACTCAATCATATAAGAAATGTTTCTGTCCTACTAATGAGTTTTGAAGTACTCTTGAAAATGCCTCATTATCATTTTCCTGGTAAGGGAATCTAAGGAATAGCCATTGAATTTTAGAGGCTATTTAAAATATCAAATACTATAATTTAGTTTTACAAGTTATGAAATTGGACTGGAAATTTGAAATACAGTAAATGTTTAAAGCCATCAGCCAGAAATATGCATAAGGCATGCAAAACTGAAAGTGCAAGTGGATTTCAGATAATTTGCTGCCTTCTACTATTTCTATAATAAATAAATCAAGCACTGCATGACATGCTTTATTTTGTGAAATTAGACACAAATGCATGCTTTATTGTCACTTAATTCTCTAACTCAGCAAAGCAATGTATACTTAGTATTCTACATTTACAAGTAGCATAACAATTCAAAACTAGCACAAAAGCATTATACTGCGAGTACTAAAAAGCTAAACAAAAAGCAATGGGTATATTCAAATCTCAGTTTGCAGATACTTCTGCTCAGCATGTACTAATTGAGATGAGAATATATACCCTAAGACAGAAATTTAACTTAAGTTAAAGCAATTTTTTACTTTGCCTTCCAGCATCTGGGTGGAGTTGGTTTTGGTGGAAGTATTAAAATTTCTCTGAATTCAGTATCCTAGCAGATACTTTAAATGCCTTTAACATGGCAAGATTCAGTTCTGTGCTCAAAGCAAGCACAGGCTATGGATCACTTGTACCCTATTTTGGTGCAAGTGATTCATGTATCTTATAGCCACTTGGGAAAGAGAATTTATCCCACTTATGAAAAAGCATAATTACAAAATTAATGTGCAATTACAGAGTATAACTGTAGACTCACAAAAAATAACTTTAAACCTGAAGTTTGTTTAGGTATTACAGAATAGTTATTAGTATTTACTGACTGAAAAATGCTGCATTCTTCCAATTCACCAGAATGGTGAATTTATTTAATAAAAGGATTGAATTAAAGTAGCTGAAAACTCAGCATACTCATCATTTTACAAAATTATGTAGAGATTTTTAAATATAGGGACTTTTGTGGAATACATTTGATCTTGTATATTTTGAAGGCAAACTTTTCACAGTTTTCAACACAGGGGTAAACATTAAGATTATAGATACATGCTGAGTAAGACCTCAACTTGTTTGGTCACAGCTCTGTGTAAGTATAGGCAATATAAGAAAGCAAAGAATGTTGATTTATTTTTACTTTCTGTTGGCAAATCAAATAATCTGTTTTTATAGATTCTTATGACATAAACTCAGTTTCTGACAAGGCTGCAATTTGACTATAATCTTATAATGAGCTGGTCAATAACATTATTTGAATATTTTTACTGTTCGTGAGTCATTCATGAAGTAATGCTACTATCTATCAATGAGATATGAATACTTGCAAAGTGCTTTGGAAAAATCATTTTCGGAAGTGCATGTAACTAATAGTAAAGAAAAGGTTCATACAGTTGGCCAGTCAAATTTTCAAAGTGACTGGAATCAGATACTTCATTGATTATCTTTAATATCAGAGGACAGAGCTGAAACCTTTTTTGCTTTTCCAGGTTTGTCTATAATTCCTAAACAGTAAGGTGGTCATGAATTATTCATGTCAAGTATCTGAAATTCTATCATATGTTTCGGGTTCTAGCATAGTTTCATAGTTAATCAGTGAGAAATAAGGGAAAGCAGTAAATAGATTTCAAGCAATAGGTACTTTTCTTTGATCATGAATACTCTAAATCTTTGATGTGGAAAATTTACTAAGGCCATCATTTAAGGATACAGAAACATAGACTAAACATTTAGCAATCAATTTTGACATTATCTTTCTAGAAATGATCTATTTTTTCTCCAACATCATCTAAAAAGCTGCATTTCTTGTTTCCGCGTATCTTCTATGCTGGTCTCCCAGTCCTTCTGCAGCTGACCAGAACATTATTAAAAAAGTAAAGCTGACAGCAATTTCCCGACATTTGTCTGCACAAAACCACATTTACCTGAATGTTCATGAACAGTAAGTACAAAGAAAGACAAAGAGAAAATAGGTAAATCAAAGAATCATTCAAAATATAAATGAAAATTTGTATGTTCTGTAGTACTTGACCAGCTCTTACTCTGCTGAATATCAATTAATGAATCTCAAATGATGAGAAAACTGTTAAAAGCCAATTTGGTATATGAATCTGAAATGTATTGGTCTAATAATTGTTGGTTAACTACTTTTTTTCTAATGCATCGTGAAGTAGAGGTATATAGCTTGAGGAATGCATTTTAAGGAACAGAATTCTAAGCCTCACTTTGGTTTGGTTAAGCTTAGATCTGTGTCTAAATGTTGTTCAGACAGTATATTCCAGGGTATTCCACTGGTTTATAATTGACTTGAAATTTATTGGTGCTTGTTTGCTCTTACATTTCTATGAAGTAGCAAAAAACATTCTCTTAAAACATATTTCAATGACATGCATATAGAGTTAGTTTGTATTCAATGGCTTTAAGGAACAGAAGGCATAAACAAATGAAAAATAAGTTAAAATGCTTTCTTGAGTGAAATGAACAGTAAGCAGGATCTCTAAGAATGACTAAGAAATAATCTTATATATATAACCTTTAGTACTGAATATTGAATAGAGATTTGTTGAAATAGTAAAGAATTTACCTGAAGAAAAGAATAACTTCATAGTGAAATCAAATAAATAGATTTGTTTTTTAAAGTCAGCCAAACTCAGAAAGATTTAAACCACTGGCAGATGTGAATATATATCTTGTACCATCTAGTAAAATTCAGTGGGGTTAGACCAAAGTTGGTTTAACAAATATAAAGAAAAATTAAAGATTTCAACTAGTAACAGAAAATATCTTTAACTAATATTATGTTAGATGCCTGTATCAAATTCTGTGATATATTTGTCAGTAAAAATTAATATAGTATTTTAATATTTTATTTGTTATTAAGAGTCTGTTAAGAGAGTTCATACTTGGTAATTCCAAAGCCTTACATGGAAAACTCCTGAGATTGGCTAGAAAGTAAAGTAACCTGAATGAATGTAACTTCTATGTGATACTGCACATGGATTTAGGTGAATTGATGAAGCTTTTTGCTTATCTGTTAGTAAAAGATATGCAATAGATAGAAAGATAGTGCAGCCCTTCTGCATGGACTTGTCATTCCTTATTCTGCATGCATGGATTCTTTCTATGCATGCACATTTGCGGATTCTTCCATGTTGTCTTACCCTCATGCCTTCAAATCGTGACAAAGCTCTTAGAGGTCTCAAAGCTCTTAGTGTCCTAAGGGACTTAATGGCACCAAGTTCAGAGTAACCCAATGCATTTGCTGTTAAGCTAACCAAAGAGACCTATATGAAAACAGGAAAGTAAAAATTATTACATTGTACATGCTACTTTACATACCATAGATGTGAGAAAGAAACTTCTTTTAGAAGAATCGCTTTCTTCAGGAATAGCAAGTCTTTTAAATTAAAAAAAATAAATAAATGAAAGAAGAGTAGGATAGTTAAATAAATTAAAATATCTGGCAACAGTATCTGGAAACATGAATATTTCTGAATTTTTCTAGTGATTTGAGGGCATTTAAACCACAAAAAGCAAACTAAATTAATGCTCTTTTTATTTTGTTTTGTTTTAGAATGTTGTTGGGATCAGTAATTATAGCTAATAATGCCCAATTGTTTGCCCACAACTGAAAGGGAAATGATTCAGATCTGTTTTGAATTAACAGGTGGGTCACAGAGCAACATTTCTCCTTCCACTTATCCTTTGTTTCTTTCCCATTTCCTCCTCCAATGCTCCTTCATTGTGCTATTCCAATTCCTTAACTATTCATTGGGCCAAAAATAGCATAATAGTCTCAGGTACTCTTTCATTATAAAGAACAATGTATTAGTTAAAGAGAACTTTAAGACAGTGCTCTTCATGAACTACATTTAAACCAGACATATGTGAAATCTTTCCCTTTTAAAAATTAATAACTATTCCATACTTGTCAATCCTGAGCAACTCAAAAAACTAGGTTCTTCTGAAATCTGATTTTTTTCTCTCCAGCACATTCACCATACTACTGAAAACTTTCAAGCTTTCAAGCTGCTGTAATCTAAAGCAAAACTAACTAAAATATCCAGGTGTATACATTCAGGATTTAATAATGGATTTATTCAGACACTTGAATATGTGTTATATCTTCCCACAAAGAAGTATCAAAGCTTTCACATTTCACATGGCTATTTGGGACATTCTGATTTTAAAAAGGTCAAATATTAGTGAAAATTAGTTTAGAAACAGAACAGGTGCTTCTGCTGGCATGCTGCTTCAAGTTTGTGGTTTTTTTTTTTTTTTTGTTATAGGTGCCATTTATGTACTCCTCTCAAGAAGAATTTAGACACTAATCAACAAAAGTGAGGGTACTTTGTATGATTACTTTGTTTGAACTTGGTTATCTGTAGCCGTATATGTGAAGTTGAATCTTAGATTTTAATCCATAATGTACACCAATCAGAGAGGTTGTAAACACCCATCAAAAAACAAGGCTCAGGAAAATAATACCATAAAAATAAACTGCTTTAGATAACTGTGTATCCTGAGAACACATTCAGGAACTGTTGGATTTTTAGTAATTCTTTTGGTCAATAAAGTTATGCATATGAAGTTCATCTTTTACCTATTCAGTGTCTGCTTCTAAGTTATTGAAACCAGGACAAAAATGCATTTTAGTTTTAAAATTGAGCTTGTTTAACATCTGGCTTTTTCTATACATTTTACCAGAAATTTCTGTCTTAAAAATGTAGTTACAAAACCACAACCAGTGGCTATGTAAAGCATGGTATTTTAGTTTCATGCAAAACTGCATGAAATAGGATGCATTTCTGCACAGTGGATACTTTCTCAAGGGGTTATACTTAGGACATTACTTTTTAAGTTCTCCATAATTGTATCAATGCATTAAGATATGATCTCCCCCATTTCACAGCACTGTAGAATTATAACTATGAGATGACCCTTGCAGGAAATATCGTTGAGCCTGATTTCAAATACAGCTGTTAAGATTGCAAGTTCAATAATATTTATTTGACTTTAATACTAAATAAGTCACTCCACCAATGCTATGGATACATCTTGCATTCTTTGTAAAACCCTGATTCAGCCATGTGCTAAAATCTGTGGTCACAATGTTTGGTTTTTTGCCAGAGGAATTTTAATCCAGATGTGTGTCTCATGGCTGGTGGACCATCTGAATGCTGGATATCACTTAGAACACAGTGGGAAGGAAAGTAGATATGAGCAGCCAAAGGAGGAGGACAGACAACTTTTCATGGATCTTTGAACCCTATAACTACTTGGGCTACCATATGGAGTTCTTCAGTTAGCAGGAAACCTTCCAGTCTTTATATAGGGTATAGGAAGACAGTGTTGTAAGTATAAAGTGAAAGAGAAATACGGATTTTTTCCACCTACCTCACTTTTTTAATTGAAAAGTAAACTAGTTTGTCTACATGGTTGTAGAACAAGTAATAAAAACAAAATCAGAAAAAATAAATATAGGAGTGACATCTAGGAAATCTACTACATACATCAACAATCAGGAAGTCCAGCCAGCACCAGGCATTCGTAAAGTATGTTTGATAACCATAGGCCACCCATTTCAGTAGCATTTCCAGAATGAAGATGTAAGTGAAGACCTTGTCAGCATATTCCAGCATGGTCTTGATAGTTTTACGCTGTTCAATATATATGTCTTCAAAAGCCTGTGAATGAAAATTTTCAAATGTATTTGTCATTCTCTTTTGTCACTGCACATACTTCAGATTTGTAACAAAAAAACCTCAACCAACCAAACCCCAAAATATAAAAACAATGACAACAAAACAACACAAAAAAACCTCAACTGGAAACTATCTTTCTTCAACAAAAGGCATGGGAGGGTTACTTTTATGTAATGATTCCTTTTCTGCTAACTCAGTATATACCTGGTTTTCGCCATCAAACTATATTTTCCAGCTCATAGCAAGGAGAAGCAGATATTACACAGTAGGCACTCCACTACTCAGAGATATCTATCTATCTATCTATCTATGTATTGCAGGTGATAGATTATTCTTCTTAGATCATTTTCAGTACTCATAAAAAGCAACAATACTGTGGAGCGGTGTGTTTGACCTGAATTCTGCTGAGATAATTTGGTTTGTATGTAGGTAGATGTGGGAAAATGGTTGCAT
>WBNH01000952.1:5445-16212 GCA_013401255.1 Urocolius indicus
TATCTCTGGCATGGATTCTTCACCACGGTTGCAGTTTCTGCAGTTACAGGGTCCCTCTCTCAGGACAAGGCCTCTTCTGGGCACAGGTTTGATGAGCTGCTTTGTCGTGGGTTCCTTCCCACAGTTACAGCTGTGGATATTGGGTCCCTCCTCCGGGACACGGCCTGCTCTGGTACACCTCCTCCTCTCCTTCATCACTGACCTTGGAGTCCGCATGGTTGTTTCTCTCACTCTTCCTACTCCTTGGACCACCACCAGCCAGAAGAAAAAAGGGGCAAAAAAAGGAAGAAGCAGGAAAAAGATGAAGGAATGCCACTTCCTATTCCGGCTTCTTTTTAAAAAGTGATCGTGCAGGCGTTTATTGGCTCAGCCCCAGAAGTGGGTCTGGCTCGGAGCTGGGGAGAGTTGCAAACAACTTCTTACAGGCACCATATTTACAGCCCCATCCCCCTTACCAGAAAAGGCTGTCATGTCAAACCATGACAGGCTTTGTGCAAAAATCTCATTTATTAGTTAATAATAATATCTTATCTGAGATATTTTCATATTTGCCTTCTCTGACCACCTATCATCAGTTTCTGCTCAGATGCAAGACAAGCTAACAATTTATAACCAAAGTTAGGACACGTGATCAAAGTATACTAGACTAGGGGGAAACAAAAATCCATTGGTGATGTGACTTGGCAGCAAAGGAGTGGTCTCCACACTTCTCTTTCCAAATATTTGTTCTGTGATTTGTAATGTAATAGGAGGAGGGAAGAAGATTATTAAGCTCTGTTTCTTGTGGTGGATGTATTTACACATGTTCAGGAAAAACTGAAGATCTCAGAAGATCAACACTGGAATGTGCAACTTTTTGTCTCCCAAAATTACGGCACATCTATGCTAGTTTACCAAGCTAAAACCATGTGAGTGTTGGTTAGTGGAGAAGTCTTGTTCTCTGTGCAGCAGTAATTCTATTGGGAATAGCTTTTCACCCTTTTCAAATATGTGTCCAGAGCAACCAAAGTGTGAAAAGACCACAGAAAAGTGATGAATCATTCTGATAATAGTGGCAAGGAGCCAATTACCAAGACTTTAAACAAAAACCCAAACCCACATTTGAGTTGAGTTAATGTGTGGGTTACCATTACTCATGACTGCTAGCAACAACTGGCAGAGTATCTATATCACAAAAACACAGGAGAAGTTAGCACAAATTATTATTTCCTGAATTGTTATTACTGGAAGAACGCTGTTCAGAGGCTGGCACTCGATATAGGCAACAGAATGTGTCAGAGCTGCACCACCTGCTTTACCTGATACAGAGCACCAGAAAGCTAAGTTTAGGGTTTGTGAAACAGCAACTGCTGCTAAGGAAGGGGTTTTTTTCCAGAAGTAGCAGTTGCTGCTCCTAGTCCACTCATCTCCATCCTTAGTTATCCCAGCTATCATGAACCTCCCTCCCTTCTGACTCACTCAGGTCTATCCCTTCCCTCTTTTGTCTCCTTTATGGGAATTGAGTAGCATAGTCCTGTCCATAATCCGCAGGGCTCCAAAGCCCCAGCTTGCCAATAGGATAACAAAACTTTCAGCCAGCCCTGGTTATTCATTAGTTGCTCTGTCACTGTGCTTTTAAAAGGGTTCAGTCCTCCAGACAAGGAGCAGGAGTTGTACCATGTGATTTGGGTGATCAAAAGCACAACAGCAAACAGTCAAACGCACACTGATTAATAAAAACTATACAGAAAATATTTTGGATAAAGAATATGTTTCAAAGAGAGGTTCTTGTTAAGAATTCATCAGCAATAAAAGAAATCTGACATGTAACGACTCACCTCTGCAATAAGCAATTGAGTCACTTTGAGCTTTCTCAATAGGGATACGCTCTTTGGAATGATATTGAGCTCTGTGAAGAGCAGTCCTTAGCTTGTCTCTATTGCAAATCAGATAGCAGATTTCATTCTTCATGGCAGTATATCCACCATATTATCAGGAGGCTTTAGCTGCAGAAAAAGCCAGTTTTAGAAATAAAACTTTCTGCAGTCTCAGAATTACTGTGGCAATTAAGAAAAGTTTGAAACAATGGTAAATTTGAATCAGAAATTATTTCAAAAACTTACTCAGAAAACTTCCCTAAATTGTATTTAACCCAGATACAAAAAAAAAAAAAGAGAAGGGAGCAAAGAGGTTTCTGTATTTCATTTAATTCTTGATTAATTTGCAAATTGCCTGGCAAACAAATTTATGCATATTAATTACATTTCTAATGAAAAATCTTTGCAGATGCACCTGTTTTCATGGTAAAATATTGATTGGGCTGGTAAAGCTAAAACATATCCTTTAGTGACTGTTGATTCAACCATTTTAATATGATACACATTGCTGGAGGAGCAAATGCTGCCACATATTTTTTTTTTTATGATATCAGTTTGTACAAGACACAGAGTGGTTGTTAGTGGAGAATCCAAGATTAAAGCAGCCTCTGTGCGTGAGTCCAGGTGACAGCATAAACATCCCATAGCAACACGAGAGTCATTTTCTCTCAGAGTGAAGGACTTACAGAAAGAAAAATGATATTAAAATTCTCCTTGTTTAAGTATGTAAAGACTTGACAGATGTATTTCCATGCTGTTTAATAGGGCTTTACTTTTGGAATGTAGTCTTTTGAAATATGTCATCACTGTTGATTCAGCTAGTACCTGACTTGTTCTCTTGTTGGCAAAACAGCCCACGCTATGCCACACACAAGCACTGACAGTGAACAATATTGGTCAAAACCTGAGCTTAAGCAAAACTTAGAGGATAGGAAGTATATTGTACAGCTACAGTTTGTTCCTGTGGTAATCTCCGAGCAACATATTTGATCTTTACTGGTACAATAGCTGGAATTTGCAAACTGTGTTTGGTTTTGTTATTTAATAGAAAAATTGAAGTAAAAGGCTTAAATTTAAATTCAGTGTTTTTTTCTGCTTCAGTGTTTAAATTGTTTGTTCAGTAGCACAGTTTAGCCTTCACTGGGCCTGTAACGCATCTTGTATAGAATTGTCAGACCTATAATATAACATTAGCAAAGCTAATGCTAAATTGTGCTTGTTAATGGTTGAAATTATAGTTTAGATCCTGAGAGTACAAAAGCACCATGAGATCCTTTGCACTTGGATTTTGGGTTTGGAATTCATATTAATGTTGATAAAATTTATGCATGGGGATCTGGGAGAAAATACACACCATCTCATAACTATGCTTTGCCACAATGCATGGTGCTGAAACGATCCCCTCCTGCTGCAAGCCTCACTCAAAGCATAGTAATTATAGTAATTAATGGCATTGTAAAGCACTACTTATTTTTAGTAGGTGTAATTGCCAAGGATGCTTCTTTTTAAAATGCTTTGAACTGCTTTCTCCATCAGTAAGCACAGAGGCTGTCAGACATTTTTTCTAATTGAGAAAAACAAATCAGTCATCAAAGTCAAAATTTCTAGGAAAAGTGGAGCCATAGTTCATGCTGAGCAGGGAGTTGCTTTCTCAGGAGGGACGTTGATAGATTTTTAATGTGTCTGCTCATGAAGTAAGATACTGTTTTAACACCTGAGCGAAGCTGTGACAAGAAATTGTGACAAGCGATGTACGGAGCTTACCCTGTCAGATGGGTTCAGCTCAGATCATACTTACAGGGATAGAACTTTCTAAAGATCAGTCCCTGACAGCTAAGCATCCTGTTCTTTGTGGCAGGCCTGTTTGCTTCCTTCAGAAATGTAATGCAAGAGACTCTTCCCATTTTTCTGCACCTTAATAGGTAAAATTGAATAAATATAAGAAGAAGAAAGGAAATATCTAGATTTGAGAATGACTTTTTGTTGGACAAATGGATTTTACCTCTGCAAAGCTGAACAGAAGCATCATGATTTTTCTGTAACATTTAAATGACTAAGTAACACACTTAGAAAAGCAGTAAAACTAGCTAAGTGACGTATATATGAAATGATTTACAGCAGATATCCCAAAACCCAGGAGGCTTTTGAGGAGAGAAACAGTGAATGAACCTGGAAAGTCCAAAAAACCCTTTCCTATTGAGTTACAAGACAGCTGATTTTGAAAGACAGACTAGAACATCAGGGTGCAACAAAACAAAAATAGTACAGATGGTAACTCAAGAAAGTAGCTAGTAAAAAGAAATTCAAGATGAAAACAGTAGAATCGTAATGAAACATACTGCTGGGCTCTGGATCCATCACAATACTATCTCCTTCAGTAGACCTGGTGAACCTCGTGGGTGGCAAGGTCAACAGTGGCCCCTTCATTGCACCCAAACTCAGGGTTCAAAACACTCAAATGCAGCCTATAATTTCTTGGCATTTGAAATCTGTCATCTTTAGCAGAGTACCTATAGCATCAGTGCACTTTTTCTACACATACTGAAGACTAAGTACTCAGCATGGAATCAAATCACCAGAATCGTACTGACTCATGAGAAGCTAACCCAGTCCCAACTAACTGAAGATTCACCTTTAAATAAGGAGATTTAGTTAAGATCTGAATTATTAAATTAACATATAGGCATATTAGCACCACGTTGATTTTATATGAGAAGAATTCTTCTGACTTCAGAAAAATAACTCCTAGTTTTTCGTGTGCAAACAACTAGTCAAAAGAGGAACTGTTGGTAGGGATGAGACCAGACTGCAGGACATAGACAGTGACAATGGGCTACTTTAAACCGTAAAATTTAAGGGAAGAGCAGTGCAGTCTCTGAGAAAGTAAGTAACAATGAAAATGCAACAAGAGTTTTCTAGGGAATAGGCATTTACTAGCTTCAACTTCCTCTCCTGTTTGTTTCCTGTTTCAAAAGATTAAACACAAAGAACAGTCAAGTCTGTTTGGAGACAGTGAGCTAGGCTGCAGCATGGAGAAGATGACAAATTTGGCTGCTAGTACTATCAGAAAAGTCAGCCTCCACTAGCTGCAGGTCTGCCTGGGAGCAGTGATTTGTTATGTGATGCTCTGCAGAGGAGAGCTGTCAGATGGGAAGGATTGACTGCTGTAAGTGAAGTCACTAGATTTCACGGAATCATAGAACCATTTTGATTTGAAGAGACCTTTAAGATCATCAAGTCCAACCACTAACCTAACACTACCAAGATCACCACTTGAACATGTCTCTCAGCACCTCTTCTACACATCTTTTAATTATCTCCAGGGGCTATGACTCCACCACCTCCCCAGGTAGGCCATTCCAGTGTCTAACACCCCTCTCAGTGAATCAGTTTCTCCTAATCTCCAGTCTAAATCTGCCCTGGTATATTGAGGCCATTTTCTCTTCTCCTGTCACTTGTTACTTGGGAGAAGAGATCAACTCACTGCAACCTTCTTTCAAGTAGAGAGTGATCATGCCTCAGCCTCCTCCAAATTAATCAGTCCCAGTTTCTTCAGCCGCTTCTCAAAGGACTTGTTCTCCAGACCCTTCACCATTTTCATTGCCCATCTCTGGACACATTTCAGCACCTATATGTCTTTCTTGTAGTGAGGAGCCCAAAACTGAACACATTATTGAAGATGCTGCCTCATCAGTGCTGAGTATAGGGGCCTAATCCTTTCCCTGGTCAATTCAGTCACTTCTGACACTATTCTCTGCAAGTTTTACCAAGTATTCATTGGTACAGTAGCATGTATGTTCAGCTGGAGAGAACCAGGAGTCAATGGAGAATTCAGAGCATTTGATTCCAGTATGCACCAAGTCTGAAGTTTCATCACTTGTTGTTTGGTTGGGGGCTTGTGTTTGTTGTGGTTTTTTGTTATGATTTTTTGGTTTTGTGGTGTTTATTTTTCCTCAGGAGAAAAAAAATCTGTCTCAGGTAACATGGGTGTTAATATGTAGAAAGCGTTAGTTTTGAAATGTTAACCATGGAGGCTGACAGACCAGGATCCCGTTTGTTTTTGTGCTCTACCTCTGATTTAATATCCACATCTCTACTGGAAACTCAAACACAAATAATGAGGAGGCAAATGGCAAATGCACTTCTGTCAATATTTCCACTTTCTGCTGATTTCTCAAGCAGTACTTTCCACACCTGTGTTTGCAGTTCAAATAAAACTGTATGAAATAATGCAAGTATACCAAGCTGCCAAAAGCGATGGTAAACAAATAAGGACTCAACGTGTGTGCATTTTAACGAGGTGTTAATGGAGAGCAGGGTGCAGGTAAACGGAGAACTCAGAGAGGGAGCTTGGATTTTTTTTTTTTTTTTTTTTTTTGGAAATCAAAACTATCTCAATACATGTCTCTCTAACACAGAATAAGGACAACTGCAATTCTAGTTTTTTTCCTCCTGTAGGCAGTTTTAAAGTTATATTGGTTGGAACATTTGTAATAGATTTGCTAAAAGCTATCATTCCAAGTTCAAAAAAAATGGATGGATATTACTTAATTGCTGAAGCAGGACCACTCACATATTTACATATAGAAAATGAAGGAAAAAAATTCATTCTGACCATGTTCCACTCTATAATCCTCCAGTTAAACTGCAAATTAGTCTAGTGATGTATTCTCAAATCACATCACAAAACACTGAAGTCACTTTATAGCCTTTCCTTTTCCTCCTGAGTGTGGCAACACTATACTTTCATATTTCAAGTGTTTCAACCAAGGAGAAAGTCATATTAAAAGCTCTTAAAAGTGCTACTTTATCTCCATATTCACTATTCAGGCTTGAAAGCGAACCCTTTTTTGGCTGCCTGACAGAACAAAATATTTAAAGACATGCCTTTGATTTCCTACTTTAAATAGAAAACAAAAGAACTGTTTTTAGGAAGCTAAATCACTTTTTACTCTGATACTTCATTAATCTCACTAGAGACTTGTGTCTGTCTCAATTTTCAAAGTGATGCAAGAGGTTTTAGTTTTGTAATTCCTATTTGACTGAATCCCTTATTCCCTGCTTGGAAACATAGTAAAACTGAAATGTCAGTCCTATGACAGCTGGTGGTTTCTCACAGCTTTTTTTTTTTTTTTTTTTACCTGCAATACTAGTGTGCATGTAGCTAATGGAGGTAGTTTAAAGTGCCCTTAATCTGTGTCTGTTAACCTGAAGTGAAGCACTGATTTTTTTTTTATTTTTATTTAGAGGAGTTAGTTATTTTTACCAAAGTGTAACTCTCTTCCACATCTACTCATTTAATAATAAAACTGAACTATAGTCAGGGCAGCTGCCAAAGGGCAGCACAAATGGTAACTTGCTTTATGATTAGATGAAGAGGATCCCTGAGTGGCAGAAAGCCAATGTCAGTATTTTACCTACGTGATCTTCTGGGAGATAGTATCCTAAAGAAGAACATGTGTCTGATATAAGCATAGCATGAATTTGCAGATATATTTTCAGCCTATACTAGAGCAAGTCAAAACTGTTCTTGTTGAGCGTTCCTTCTGGTTTGCTGACAGAGGAAGATGCCATGTGATGTTAGGATCAACTTTACCCCTTTATTCTGATCAAAACAAGAGAAAGTCAACATACAACTACTTTCAGCCTAAAAAAAAAAAAGTGCCACAACGCCACAGGATGGTCTGTGTTTCATGCAAGCCTGTCCCAGCTGGAAGGCATTCAGGGCCCACAGCATTTACAGCCCAGGTGGCTAATCATAAAGTCATAGAATGGTTTGGATTAGAAGGGACTTTAAAGATCACTGAGTTTCAACCACCCTGCCATGGGCAGGGACACCTTCCATTAGACCAGGTTGCCCAAATCCCCATCCAACCTGGCCTTGAATACTGCCAGAGATGTGGCATCCACAAGCTCTCTGGGCCACCTGTTTCAGTGCCTCACCATCCTCACACTGAAAAATTTCTTCATTATAACTAATCTAAATCTACCTTCTTTCAGTTTGAAGCTATTATCCCTTGTCCTGCCACTATACACCTTTGTAGAAAGTCCCTCTAGCTATCTTATAGGCCCCTTTAGGTTCTGGAAGGCTGATCTAAGGTCTCCCTGGAGCCTTCTCTTCTCCAGGCTGAACAACCCCAACTTTCACAGCCTGTCTCCACAAGGAGATGTGCTCCAGCCATCAGATCATCTTCAGGGCTCTCTTGTGGACTTGTTCCTATAGGTCCATGTCTCAATGGACAGGTCCATACTCAGTATAGTTTGGCTCTCTGAGACCACATCACTCAAATCAAGCACGTTATTGTCCATTAGCCTCATTCAGAATTGCTCAGCTATCATCCTGCTCAGAGGCAACACTCCCATGTAACACCATATAGGTTGTCGAGCTACCAGCTTGGTAACACTAGGTCTGAGGTATTTGTTCAGTCTTAATGAAATCAATTGCATTACAGAGAAATGTAATACAGTTCAATAGATATTACTTTAAATATCTGTGGAATTTAACAGAATAGAAAAAAAAATCTTATTCATAATAACTTTTGACCTCCCTGTAGAATTCTCTTGCAAAAATGTTATTCCTGTTAAAATTCACTAGATAGGCTCAGGAAGCTATGTGGACGTTGCTCTTTTCTACAAGATCATAGAATCATAGAATGGTAGGGGTTGGAAGGGATCTTTAGAGATCATCTAGTCCAACCTCCCTGCAGAAGCAGGTTCACCTAGATCAGGTCACACGGGAACATGTCCAGGTGGGTCTTGAAGACCTCCAAGGAATGATACTTCACAATCCCTCTGGGCAGCCTGTGCCAGTGCTCTGTCACCCTCACAGTGAACTATAATGCTATTAATCAGAGTAATCATAGAATCATAAAGTTGTTCTGGTTGGAAAAGACCCTTTTAAGGGTCATCAAGTCTGACCACTACCCTAACATTGCCAAGCCCATCACTAAACTGAACTAAACTATGATTCTATGTCTTTCAGCACCTCATCTACACATCTTTTAAATATCTCCAGAGATGGTGGCTCCACCACCTACACCACTTTGCAGCTCATTCTAGTATCTAACAACCCTCTCAGTGAAAAAGTTCTCCCTAATATTCAAACTAAACCTCCCCTGGTGCAACTGCAGACCATTTCCTTGTGTCCTATCACTCATTACTTGGGAGAAGAGACTTATCCTCACCTCACTGCAATCTCCTTTCAGGTACTTGTAGAGTGATCATCTCTCAGTCTCCTCTTCTCCAGGCTAAACATCCCCAGCTCCCTCAGCCACTTCTCATAAGACTTGCTCTCCAGACTCTTCACCTGTCTCTGGACATATTCCAGTACTCAATTTCCTCATCATTGATACAGATATTAAACAGAACAGGCCCTTACACTGAGCCCTGGGGAACACTACTTGTGACTAGCCTCATCTGGATTTAACTCCATTCACCATCACTCTCTGGGCCTGCCAGCCAGCTTTCCACCCATCTCAGAGTACATCCATCCAAGCCATGGGGCAATCAGTTTCTCCAGGAGGATGCTGTGGGAGACTATGTCAAAGGCCTTACTGAAGTCCAGGTAGACCACATCCACAGCCTTTTTCTGATCCGCTAGGCAAGTCACCTTGTTATAGAACAGGCTATAGAACCCCGAGGTTAAATGTAGTAGAAGACAGCTACAGGTATTCTGAACATTGGATTTTCGGCATCCATTTTTACTAAAATCTGTGAACATTTTCTAGATCATTATACTCACCTAAAACATGCAAAAATTTGATATGCCAGGATCTGCTCAGGGGAAGAAAGGGTTGACCAATAATAGATTTCACCTTTCAAAAATGGGGAAAAAGATTCTGTGAAACACAGTAAAATAATAATTACATGGAATTGGTGTGCAAATGATAATGTCTGATTGAATAACTCCTTTACTGGATATTCTACTACTATGGCAACAGACAAAAAGCTTAATGTATTCTGACTAATCAGGATTGACGTTAATTAAAGAAGAGTTCAAGATAATGACTTCTCATTACTATGTGATAGCTAGAAATAGATTGTTCTACCTCTAGGTAAAATAAGCAATTAGATAAATTCTGGCTTTAAGGACATCTTTTTTTGAAAAGTCTTATCTCACTCTCTGTTCTTTTTCTGTTGTCAAAATATTAATATTTACATGTCTGATTTTTATTGCTGCTCATTAGATGCACTTTAATGTGGTTCTCAGGTGGCATTATTCTTTCACTTCTATCATCCTGTTGCTGTAAGCAAAGCACAGTTTATTGGTTAAAAAAAATAAATATAGACAGTAAGAATTAAGCCTTGGATTATACACTGAAAAATGCAGACAATGTGAAGTCAGAGTTTTCCACTGCCTCGTGGAAGTGGAAAAAATTTGCTTCGAAAAGAAAAAAAAAATCAGTTTTGTCTTCTTAGTCATTTGACTGCCCAAATAGGAGAATATTGGAATGGCAAACCTCCCATTTGGGAAGTGTCTCTTGTTCCTGCAGGTAGTAAAAAGCAAGAAGACAGAAGGCATCTGTGTCATGGTTTGACATGACAGCCTTTTCTGGTAAGAGGAATAAGCCTGTAAAGATGGCGCCTGTAAGAAGTTGTTTGCAACTTTCCCCAGCTCTGAGCCAGACCCACTTCTGGGGCTGAGCCAATTAGACGACTCCACGATCACTTTTTAAGAAGTCGGAAGAGGAGGCTTTTTCCTCCATCTTTTTCCTGCTTCTTTCTTCTTCTGTCTCTTCTTCTTCTGGTAGCTGGTGGTGGTGCAAGGAGTAGGAACAGTGAGAGAAACAACCATGCGGACTCCAGGATCAGTGACGAAAAAGAGGAGCAGGTGTACCAGAGCAAAGACTCCCCTGCATTCTATGGAGAGAAATGGTGCAGCTGAGATTTATTTTCATGTCTTTAAAGACTC
>WBNH01000952.1:16674-40033 GCA_013401255.1 Urocolius indicus
GCACCGTAATTGGCAGTGAGCCCTCCCTGTCCTTGTCTCAATCCACAACAACCTTGCTTATCTTTTTACTCCCATTTCGCTGGGGCCTCTGCCATCCTAACGAGGGTGGGGGTGAATGGGGGCACCGAGTGAGAGACTGTCGTGGTGCTGCTGTGCTAGCTGGGCCAAACCACGACAATTTGAAAAGTTGTTGGCTTTCTGATCCTATTTGAGAACCACCATAAGTGTTGGGTTTATCATCACCACTTGCATTTCTCATGTATGAGGGTAGAAAGAAGCCAACAGTCCCTCCAAATCCTAGGTGCTTATGACCTGGCACCATCAGACTTCCTCAGCAAGGAAAATAAAATTGTCGGAGAGAGCATCGCTGGAGAGATGACAGACACCAATATGGTTAAGGTCATAACTCTCCACTTCATTAGCGAACATCAGGCTTTTATAAGGAATGCAAAGCTAGGTTGGTTACAATAATTCTGACTGATCTTTTTCAGCTGCACTTTCTTTGATAAGCTTTGCAGTTTCACATACTCCTTCAGATTCTGCCTTGCTACATTCTTTTAAGGTTACACAGTTTCTTTCTCACACACACAGCTACCTTCATATCCATACTCTAAGGAGCAACTTGTCCTTGATGATTCTTCAGGCCCACTGTTCCCAGGCTGATGTAACCCAAGTCTGAGCCTGCATCTGAGGCCTGTGTCTGAGCCTCATGCAGCTCACGGTCTCATATAACCAAAGTCTGGATGGGCCACAGGTCTTTTTTCCTTCAGGTGTATTACTACATAAAAGAGGCTTGATTTCAATTACAGACTGGTTCCACCAGTTCTGATTTTTTCTCTCTTTGATGGTAAATCTTTTAAAAGTTCTATAACTGTGGGTATTAAATAAAGTGGACGGTCATCATGAACTTTTCATCTTTAATAATCAAAAGACTCATTGATTTAAATTCTCTCTTTCTATGGGCAGGACTGCTACTTATACATGGGCAGAATTGGAGTCACTCTCTTGGACTTAAGCTGTTGTACATTTGAAATAAACATTTTTAAGTGATTTTTTTTTTTTTTGGTGATACTAGATGTTTAACAAATAATTTCTGTAAGTATATACAGTCATCAGAGCTCTGCAGAACCAAATAAAACTGAAAGCTCACTGGACTGGAGGTTCCACTGAAAACTGGGCTACAAAATCTTTTGGTAAATTTAGTTCAAGGCTTGAACAGGTAGGATGAACTTTGAGAGAAACTGAGATGAGTTTTCAACAAACACAGAGTTTCTTGGTGTAGAAATTAAACTTTAAGGACTTCCAGAACACTACCCATTGCCGCAAAGAATAGAGTAGCTTTTATTAAGACGTCCTTTGAAATCTGAGATTTGTTCAAACACGGAAATTTCACATTACTTAACCTGCACAGATAAATGTGAAATAAAGCAACAGGTTGCCTGCTACAGTGCACAAGAAAGACAAAATCACAGAGCATAATTAGAAGGAGGTGACATATGTAAAATTCATAGGAAAAAACTAACCAATTTACCTATTACACCCTGTTCATATTTATATTGAGGTCATCCTTATAGTATGTCCTTCACTGTTTTATTTTGCCTTGCTGTAAACTCACCTAGAAAACTCACTTAACGTAGGAACACACAAAGCCCATGCAATCTGTTACAAAGAGTTGGAGATAAATTGGTTTAGAAACTATTAATTTGTTTAAGAATGAAATGAAGCACCAAAATACTAATGGAAATGTAGTTTGTAGTAACTGTAGAACTGTAGTGGTATGTCTTGAATAGAGTATATAGATGAGTAACAGAAGCACTCACACACAAAAGGGAAAATATGTTTATGGTATTTGTTAGGATAGAATAAAGAAATATTTGCATCAAATAAATTAATGAATTCTCATTGTATCACTGAGTTCACAGTGTTGCATAATACAACTGCTTGGAACTGAATAGCAAATATATTGTTCCCTACAAGTAGAATTTGTTGTCACTTGAAATACATAGAAATTATTCGTCATACAATCATCACAGAATGGTTTGAGTTGGAAGAGACCTTAAAGATCACCGAGTTCCAACCCCCTTGCCATGGACAGGGACACTTTCCACTAGACCAAGTTGCTCAGAGCAATATCCAACCTGACCTTGAACACTTCCAGGGATGTGGCACCCACAGCCTCTCTGGGCAACTTGTTCTGTGCCTCATCCCCCTCACAGTGAACAATTTTTTCCTAATGTCTAATCTAAATCTACCCTTTTTCTGTTTGAAGCCATTAGCACTTGTGCTGTCACTACACGCCCTTGTAAAAAGTCCCTCTCTGGCTTTCTTTTAGGCCCCTTTAGGTACTAGAAGGTGGGTCTAAGGTCTCCTTGGAGCCTTCTCTTCTTCAGGCTTAACAATCCCAACAATCTCAGACCAGACTGTGTCCACTAGCTACTACCACTAAAGTCCAGTGGCACACAGATGAGACATTAATCAGACATGAATTATCCAGCCACATCTTTATAATATGTTACAAAATAGAGCCATGCTCTATAGGTATCAATAGGATCAAATAATAGGTATCAAATAAATTATTGCCATAGGTTGAAGACCTAAAAGTCTTTTCAGCTTTCACCAATACTTTGTACCAATGAACATTTATCATCTTTGATGAGGAAGGTAGCAAGTACAAGAATTAGGTTACAGTCAGCATCTGAATGAGAGAAAAAAAAAACTGCCGTAAATAATGCTATAGTCTGTACTGAGAGAGTTTTAGAACAAAACAAAAATAGTTGGTATTAATGAAGAAGATTAAGCAAGAGAAGAATACTTAGGAAAAGGGTGAATTGAAGTGCTATTGGAAACTTCATTAGTGAAAAACAAAATCAGACAATAAAATGGAAATAACAGTCCACTAATAACTTGCTTAAGATATTTAGGTAAAACAAAAAAAAAAACACCTTCAATGTATTTCATTGTGAAAGAACAGATCAAGCAATATATGCCAATTTCAACACAGTCTGTTTGGTTTATAATATGCTTTTCTGATTCCAGATTAAACTTCTCAGCAGACAAGAACAATAAGCACCCTGCTGCTTCTGTTACCACTTCTTGAAAGACACAGAATATCAATAAGGACATTCTGCCTCGTAAGTGCCATACTGAGGAAGAAAATAAGGCTGCTTCATGTGAAGTACATTCAGTTATACGTGGTTTATCCCAGTGGCTGGTGGCAATCTCAGTAACATGTTACTGGTAAGAAAATGAGGATAATCTGAGTCATAATTTCCAAGGAATTGCCTGCAGACAAATTTTTCTATATGGGATCGTTCTTGAATAAGAGTCCTGAGTGGTGGTTTCACACCCAGATCTGTCATGTCATTCTGTCCAACCACGTTTTTTATTTTATTTTTCCAAAGTTTAAGAGCTTAGCAATTTTTTTCTTTATTTTTTAAAATCACCTTTCCCTTTCTTTTTCTTGTCATTTTCAGGGGGAAGGAATGATTCATCTCCCTTCTTCCTGTGACTTTACACCTCAGGTGAATCAAGCAGAAACAGAAACACCATATTTTAAACAGATGGGTTTTGATGGAAGTTTATAGAGTTGGTCTTTTTCTTCAACATCCTCTTGTCTCAGTTGCAGTTTCCTAGAAGTAAACATATTCTTCACAATATTTTCACAAAAAAATCTTATCATTTTCCTTTCCACACTATTGATTCCAAGGATTTCTTGGATATATCTGTAGACATCATTGAAAGCACTGAAGTCAACTGTAAGCTTGGGCAGTAGAATAGACCACAGGTAGACAGCACTACAAAGGACCGTAAATGGACTCTGATGCTGATCTTACAAACCAAGAAGTAGAACACAGCTACAGTCCTCATGTCTATTTTATCCTACCACATGGCAAGAAGATTCAGTAAATCTGAAAGCAGTTAACAATAGTAGTAAAAAATTAAATCTACTACAGCTTGTGGTCAGCTAAATATGCAATAATATGCTTGTTAATATCAACAATAACAACTTGGAATTGGGCAAGAAGCATACTACTTTGGAAGGACTTGAGGGTCATTTGTAGAAAAGAAACAAGACCAAAATCTTGCATTACAGGGAAAATGTGGAAGGAAAAGCAGTAGGCTTCTGCTACAAGTTTTGGCTGTGATTTTTAGCTATGTTTTTTTCATGCAACAGTTAGAATGGACGTCAGGAAATATATCTGTAATCACTGACATGACCTTGGGCAAAACACCATCTGGACTTTTGGTGTTACTACCTGTAAAATCTGAGAAACATCTGGAGATTCACAAGGGAGTGGTGCTGTATATAACATCAGATTATGCTCTTCAGAAGGACTCTTCCTATGAGCAATATTTGATTGGTCACTCATTGTCCCAGCTCCTTCTGAGATTAAAGATTAAACTAAAACCAGCAGCTCAGATTTTAGTCCCTCAGAATTGTAAGGGTCAGGAAGCTTTATTTTTGAACATGTAACTGTGTTTATAGCTGGAGGAAACCTAAAGGAAAAATAAATTCTTTGAATTAACAAGTAATAGAGATGTCATACGGCTGTGATTTTGGCCTGCTGTTTAAGTTATTCAGTGCACAGAGCACTGTCTGCTCTCCTAGGAAACAGCTGTCAAATTGAGTAGAAGGTATTCTACATTCTACAACACTGTATGATGGAAAGATTTGCCAGACTTCTCTATTTTTTTGCTTTAGTTTTTACCATCTTTGACAATTTTCAGGGAAGACAATTAAATGCTGATACTTGCATTTCTCTATGAAAACCTTGCCATGTTGAGCAGGAGTAGC
Source organism: Urocolius indicus (assembly GCA_013401255.1). Taxonomy (NCBI): domain Eukaryota; kingdom Metazoa; phylum Chordata; class Aves; order Coliiformes; family Coliidae; genus Urocolius; species Urocolius indicus. The sequence continues at coordinate 21,470 of WBNH01000952.1, forward strand.
ACCCCAGAGATCTCTCCATGTCCTCTCTGTTGCACTTTCTGACTCTCAAAGTCCAGAGGCAGGGACTGACCAACTCCACAAGAGTCCTCTTTTAAGGAGATCTACCACCATGCTGCAAAGAAGCATGAAATTGAGATACAGGACCTGGCAACTGACTGCATCAGGGTCCTCCATATACCTCACTCTAGTCCTGTGCTGGCCACGCTGCACATCTTATGGCTGCCTGTGGCTGCAAGAAACTGGAAGTGTTTATCACAAACATCTCTTCCATATACTTGGTATGCAGGGGAAATGTATGAACCTTAGCAGGGAAGTGCTGCTGAGTCCCACTGACATGCTGAAGCATCACAGGTTGGCTGATATTAATTCACTAAGCCTGAGAGAAAAGAAAGTTACTCTGGCTGGTTCTCCATTGGAAATTTCTAAAGCACGGTGAGGAGAAAACTGAAGATGAGCTTATGGTTTTACTTCTGTGCTGAAGTTATCAAAAACTCAGTCTTAGTGTCTTTGGGAATTCAGCAGTCCATTTATCCATCTGAATTAAAGTGTTGAAGCTTTTCTGATTTCAGAAAAAATCAATGAAGATGTGACAATTTGCCTTGGCTGATGAGATGGCCTGGGACACCACTCTCAGTGCCAAGTGGGAGTTCTGCTGTCAGCATGTCATAGTGTTTGTAAGATTCGTTGCATAATGTCACTTAAAGAGATGTTAGGGGGAAAAGGAGATACCAAAAAAGCAGCAGCTGTGGGCAGAAGGCCAGAAGCAGTGATTTCACTATTTTATCCATTAAAAGAAAAGGGAAAAAACCATCTGTGGCAGATAAATTGGTATAATAAAGTCAGCAGATGAAAGGAAAAAGATCAGAAGAGAAGAAACACAAAACATAGAAAAATGAAACTGGAGAAGTTTGAACGTGCTTTTTATTTCCGTAAGTTTGCAATGGAATAATAGGTAGAGGAAAACGTTTTATTAAAAAAAAAATATGAAGATTTGAGACCATTTCCTCCATATGTGAGGAAATTGTTCACAGAAAGAAGCCAGGGTTGTAGCACAGTGCATTCCTTTGCACTTCAAGCCATGAAGGAGAGACCCCATCACAAGTGACAACAGGACATGGTTGATACTGGAGAATCTCCGAGTAGGTACCATGATTTCCAGTTCTGTTCCTTTTGCCTTTAGGGTGACTCTTTCTAAAACTGAGTTTCCAACTACTTTTCGTGAACGTCCTCATGACACATTTCACAAATGTGTTCATCTTTGTGTCTTGGCAAAATTCCAGTTTGGGTAATTGCATCTGCATTGGGTAATTACATCTGCATAAGCTCAGCTAAAGATATCATCCAGAGCACAGGAAAAATCCTGGAGACCCTGAAGTATTTTTAAATTGTATTGTAATTTTTAATCCAAAGGTGATAAATCAGAGTATTTGTGTTCCTGCCTGCTTATGGTGTGCTAATCAGTTGAAGTTTGTAGAGTACTTTTGCATCCTTCAGGGTAAACAGAGATGCATAAATGTATGCACCTTCTCAATAAAAAGAGTAGGGTGCATACATTACGGAAAGTAAAGAAAAGAGAAGTAGGAAAGGTTAAAGCTATGGCGGAGAGAGAGAGAGCAAGAGCCTGACTGACTCAAACAAAAATAGCAAGGAAGAAACATTCAATGCACACATTCACTGTCACACCCAAGCTACTACAAAATTATTACAATAAAATATAAAAAATTGACTGATGGCTCACCTAAAATTTAGTTTTCCTATTTTATTTATAGCCATTAATATAGTACTTGTAGTGGGTTTATGTGGCCAGGTTTTGGTAGAAGTGGGCTATGGGGCTAGCTTCTTTGAAAAAGAGCTGCTAGAAGTTTCTACTGTAGCTGATGGGGCCAGTGCCAACTGACCATAAGATGGACCCACCACTGACCAACGGCCCGGCCAATTAGCGACTGAAGTAACACATCTGTGAATAACATATTTGAGAAAGGGAAGAAGTTGCCTGGCAGTTGCCAAACAGCAGCAGCACAAGGGAGTGAGAATGTGAGAACAACATCTCCACAGACAACAAGGTCAGTGGAGAAGGAGGGGGAAGAGGTGCTTAGGCCCCAGAAGAGATTCCCATGTGACCGGTGGTGAGGACGATGGTGAGGCAGCTGTGCCCCTGCAGTCCATGGAGGCCACCGGGGAGCAGAGATCCACTCACAGTCCGAGGAGGACCGCATGCTGGAGCAGGTGGATGTCTGAAGGAGGCTGTGTTGGAGCAAATTCCTGGCAGGACTTGGGAACCCATGGAGAGAGGAGGCCACACCAGAATAGGTTTGCTGTCAGGACTTGTGATGCTGAGGGGTAGCCACATTGGTTTTGATTGTTCATTAATAAATCAAACCATTTGTCCCCAGGCTGAGTCAGTTTTACCCATGATGTTAATTGCCGAGTACTCTTCCTGTTCTTAACTCATGAATCTCTCATTTGATTTCTCTCTCCCCTGTTCAGTTGGAAAGGGGAAGTGATAAAATGATTTAGTAGGCACCTGGCACCCAGCCAGGGTTAGACCACCACACTACTATACATTGAATTTAAAATACAAAAATAGAATTTTGTTAGCTATTATTCAAATAGAAGTAATGTTTGATGGCTGTCATAAAGTTTCAGTATATTTCAAAACTCACCTGGACACATTTATGTGTGACCTGATTGAGGTGAACTTGCTTTAGTAGGTGGTTGGACTAGATGATCTCTAGAGGTCCCTTACAACCCCTACCATTCTCTGACTCCATGATTTGAATGCACAAGACCTCTCTGAAGTTTAGTCCGGTCGTCACTGAGATTTTCACAAAGTATTTGTAAATATACAGGGCTTGTGAACACATTTATTCATAATATTGTGGAGGAGATGCACTTGCTTATGAAATACTGAGAGTTTGCTTATAAATACCTAATTGTATATTCACAGCTGGCATCATCAATAGAAAAGATACATTTTGGCTAGTAGAAGTGGTACTGCTCTGATCATTGTCAATTTAATTCATGATTCACTGACATGTTGATGTACAACTTTGTTAGCAATGGGAGCTTAGGGAATGCAAAAGTACTGAGTTGTGAAACAAATTGGTTTACAAAACTGCGTGTGTTTTATAGGACACTTTTCTGGGGAGGACTACTGAAGAACCAGACTGTGAAAACAGGGTAACTTGGTAAAATACATTTTGATGCATGATTATTTGTCAGTTATTGCAATGTCAGAACCAAACATCTTCTCGTAATGAAATAAATCCAAATATCAAAAGCCTCTGCATATAAATAGAGTATTTGCATTTAATTCATCTAAGTCTAGCCTTACCTGGCTGTATCTGGTCCCAGAAAATGGAATCAGTCATCCAGGATAGTCCCATGTTTTCTTTCTAGTGGCTTTAGCCTCTAATCTGTTGTTTAAAAGAAAGAAGGGGCCAAAACAACTAATATTTCTCCCATTTTACCACTGTGTTAAAAGTGTAAGTGATGGGCTTGTTTTCTGTGACTGTATTTAGTCATCTTCAGAGCATTTCAAACCTCATTTGGTGGGTAAAAATCTGCTTTGTGGTTCCTATTTTGTGGCATTGGCCAGAGGCAGCTTCTGAGCAAGTTAGCATTGTCAAGACCAAGGAAGCCTTGGAGGTGTGTTGAAGGAGACCTTCAGGTGCCCTAAAATGCTGTCAGGCAGAATTGTATCCACCTGGGAACATCAGATGCCTACATCCTTTGAAGGTTTAACATTCAGAAATTTTTTGATCCCAGCCTACCTGCACAGCAGTCTATGCTATTGATCATAAATAACAGAGATATAGAAAAGATCCTAATGCAATAGGTCAAGAAGGGCTTAATTAAGATTTGATACAGCATGCATAATCATCAACCCAAATGTATTCTGCCTGTTTCTAAGTAATTTAGGAGTGAGTCTCTCTGTTCAATAGAGAATGGTAAGTAGGCATTCTCAAAGATAATTCTTGCCTTAATGGGTCTCAATTATGCTCTGGAGGTGCCTATAGCCTTGTACGAGAGAGTTCCTCTGTTGATTATATATTTCAGTTAGGTGAGGCTTTTAAGTCACAGTTTTAAAGCCAGAAGGAAGAATTATATTTAGACAGTAGACTTCCAGTGCAACATAAGCCATAGAATTTCACCAGGCATCATTGCTGTGTGCCAAGCCTTCTGCTTGAACTAGAGCATATCTCTGAGAAAGATCAGATGGAGAAACTGCCTGCTTAAAACGAGGATATTCATTTTTATTATTATAGTTCCAGCATTTTTCCTAAAATTGTAGGAATGCCAGATGCCACTTCGGTGAACTCCAGATGGCGGAACTTTAATCAGTAGTGAGAAGTGATTTGCTATAAATGCTCCTTTACAGCAAAAGTAGATCTCAAGCTTCTTCATTTTTTGAAGTGCTTTGGTTTGTCCTTCAGATCACGATTTAAAGTTTCTTCATCACACAAATTTACAATAAGTATCATTATTTTATATATATATATATATATATAAAAAGTATCACATCACTGCATTTTGCTTGCTGTGCAGGGTGGTGAGCAGTACAATTCTTTATCATAAGGGTCACTCCAAAATCTAGAACATCAGGTTGCTGAGAATTACAGTTCTCTATTATAAGGGTTACCCAAGAATATGGAACATGAGACTATCTCCTTTTTTTCAGGCTGAAAGTCTACTTTTGTTTAGTGCTACAGTATGCCTTAAAATACTTCTTAACCCCAGGGTACTGTTTCATGTGGTAACAGTATGCATCGTTTTAAATATTTGCATAAGGACCAGGTTTTCTGGTCTGCTTTGTTTTGTGCTGCCTGTAGCTTCTCAGCTGGGGTTCATCCATTGATGAGAGAGTATAAAATCAAATACAGCTTTCTTCATCTTTCTCCTTTCCAGCCCACTCACTGGAGCAAAGCAGTAGGCAGCAGCCAGGACAAGATACACTGCTATCCGCATCCATCCTGTATTCTCTGTGATCACATCTATCATCTTTATTCAAGGAGGCTGAGCTTCTAGAGGGAACTGAAAAGATTTGACCACATCTTTCTGTTGTGGAGGCATTTTAAATTCTTTGTCTCAGCTAGGAGTGCAATCTGACAATAGTATGTCCCATTTTCTCTAGGGGCCTCAGGAATAACATGACACTGCATTTTCATGTAGAAAAACAGTGGAGGGTAAAGAGAGCTGAAGTGATTCCTGATTATGCCTCCACACAGCCTATTTGTTTAACCACAGGTGCTCCTGTCTTTGTTTGCTTTTTGTTTCTTTTTTTTAAAAACTTGTAAATGTGTGTGAACATGATTCAGAAGGCATAAGACATTAGTGGTGAGAATTTTAACTATTATAAGCCATGAAAATAGCCAGAAATAATTTGAGGCTGGGAGAGTCATTTACACTAAAGAAATCATATTCCACAGCACTAAATAGCATAAATATGCAAAGCTAAAGCCATCCTTAAGGCATGTATAACTCAATACCCTGGAGTTACTCCCATCATGAATTCATAATGCTGGTTTTAGAAAGACCCTTTCACATTTCCTACCCATTAAGCTGTGGACATGAGAACACATGTGGACATGTGAAGCCCAGGTGCTCAAATATCTGTCTTGTTTTTCAGGTGGGTCCTGGTCTCTGTTCTGCCATAGTTGCCCAGGATATGAGCAGTGACAGCTTTAACAGAGAATCAGACAAGGCCATAGAGAAATTCACTATCAGAAGTAGCTGTAGTAACAGCTGAACATGTCTGATATAGATTTATGGAAGGACCAGGAAAGCATTACATCATAGGCCTGCTGTCCTGCTAGTCTCATTCCTCATCTAGGCACACTGAAGTTTACACTGTGTTTACACCAGATAGTCTACCTCTAAAAACAACAGTGAGGTCAGAAATACAGGTGAGGTCAACCCTACTGATGAGTTAAAAGCAATTGATCTCCCCATTTCTCCCTCTGTTCATTTCTCTTGGAATAATAATAAATCCAGTTACAGAGAGAAATTCAAGGTATTGATTTGGTCTTACCCAATTTTTGTTTTCCCTCACCCTCAGTTATAGGGGTCAATGAGCAGAACATACGTGGAAAGGAGAAGCATCAGAGCACAGAATGATGAGGTTAGGTGATCACCATTTGGACTGAACTGTCTGAGTCTCTGCCTCTCTACCAAAAAAATCATCAGACATTTCCTTGCTGAATGCCTTGTAAAACTTGACCTGCCTCTCTAAGAATGACTTCATGCTGTGCTGAAACACAGCTCCTCTGAGACTGCAAAGTGCTGCCTGTTAAGGGGCATATTGCAACATGAACGAAGCTGAAATAAATACTGACTCTTCTGATGTGTTCAGGGAGGCATTTGGGTCAAGATTTCGGGACTGAATCTCCATTCAATCCAAAAGGTTGATAGGATAATTAAGGACAAGAGGTATTCAAGACACCAGTTTTACAACTCATCTGAAGCGTGCCATCAGTCCCATCCTTTCTCAGGTTATAATGATTTGTTCAGTACTCAGTAATGATTGCTGATGGCATAATTCTGCCAGAACCTGCAGCTTCTTAAGTTTTCTTCCTGCAAGTTACTGATTGTAACACTAACTCTGCAGCAGTTACTGTTTGCACATTGATAAAATCTCAGCTTTTAGTAATAACATGGTAGAAGTGCACTTTCTTTGTGCTATGTGTCTTCTGCTGCCACACCAGTAACCAACCATTTATCATATAATCAGATCCTTGCTGAACTATATGCCATCTGTGATCAAATGAATGATGAATACATTCAGAATGCAATTTTAGCTAGCCTACTTTTGTTCATATTTTGCTCTTGGTAGATTCAAGTCTTTTTGACCTTGTGAAAAATGGCTGCATTTGAACTAAAAATGTGGTTTATTTCTAGATCATGAACTATGCCAACTTCTATTTCTTTTGGAATTCAATAGAAAGTGTTTGGTGTATCAGGACATTTTCTACATCCTTATTCCCTTTCTCTTCCTTTCAGACTATATTCTTTGATATAGCTAAAACGCCGATCTTTACTCACATCTCCTGGCTCCAGCAATTCTTTTTTTTTTTTTTTCCAATTTCTATTGTTTTCTGTGTGACAGGAACCCTTGCTATCAAGCATTACATTTAGTTTTCTACTCATGTAGCTATGTGCTAACAAATTGCACCAATTTCTTGAGGCCTTCTGAGCTAAGTGAATTTGACTCAATCTTTCTCATCTTTCAGCTCTTCCATTATTGTTAGGGAATGCTTCAGTGATATTTGTCATTCTGGTAATGCAGAGGTTTTTTTGCTTTGATGCTGAGACTGAAACCTGGATGCCTGACAACACAGCACTTCCTCCAGAAAGAGTCTAATTAAAATGTGCTAATGCAGTGACCCTTGATCACTTGCAACCTCTGAAGACATCTCCTAAGAATATCTGGTTTTGTTGTATGTCAGCTTTCAGCAAAGCAAAAAAGGGTTGGATTTACTCACAGCGTCATACAAGGGGTAGCGTGAGGCTTTACGCAACACAACAACCACCTCTTCCAAAGATACTTAGGAACAGTGTGCTCTCCATAGCCCCTGGGAAAGGTGCAGACTGCTCCTACCCCATGATGTGGCCACTGAGCTTTGTGCAGCTGCTAATCAGACATTTTCTATAGCTTCTTTAATGATCTGATTTGCATGTTTACCTATATTGTGTGCACAGCCATAAACATTGGCTTTGCAAAACAGCATTTTGGCAGACGTGAATGGCATCAGATGGAGATTCAGAATGCTGGACAGAATTCCCTGGAGCAGAAACAACAGATGTGGGGAGGCAGAAATTGCAGCAAGCCTCATAAGAAGACTGGGCAAGGACCTTTGGGAAGGCAGTGGCAGTCTGCGTTAATCAGTAGAGGCTGAGATGGATACAGTTGCTTAGCAGAGGGGAATCCTCCTGCAAGTTTCATGCAAGTTGTCATTAGCTTCAGTAGATCTTGGCTTCCCTGTTGGGCCCTGTCATCCTATCCTATTACCTCATTAAGGCCTCAACTGCTTCTGCTTTTCTCTAGCTCTTCTCATTTACTTTCAATCAATATTTTCATTTCTGTTTTTCCATAGCATAGAATCTCACCATATTTCCTCTGTCATAGAATCATAAAATGGTAGGGTTGGAAGAGACATGTAGAGATCATCTAGTCTAACGCTGCTGCAGAAGCAGGTCTGCCTAGATCAGATCACATAGGAACATGTCCAGGTGGGTCTTGAAGACCTCCAAGGAAGGAGACTCCACAACCTTTCTGGGCAGCCTGTGCCAGGGCTCCCTCACTCTCACAGTAAAATAGTTTTTTCTTATATTTAAATGGAACTTTTTGTGCTCCAGCTTCATCTCACTACCCCTTGTCCTGTTGCTAGCTACGATATAAAAAAGGGATGCCCCAACTTCCTAACATCCACCATTTAGATATTTGTAAATGTTAATGAGATCCTCCCTCAGTCTCCTCTTTTCTAGATTGAACAGCCTCAGTTCCCACAGCCTGTCCTCATAAGGAAGATGCTCCAGTGCCCTGGTCGTATTGGTGGCCTGCACTGGACTCTCTCCAGAAGTTCTCTGTCCCTCTTGAGCTGAGGAGCCCAGAACTGGACACAACTCCAGATGAGGCCTCATCAGTAAAGAAAAGAACCTCTTTACTTCTATGGTTCTTCCCGTTGCTGCTGTTTCTCTCATTTTCTTCTTGCACAATTGCTGTTCTTTCCCCTCAGATTCTCAACACATTTTTTGCCGTGCTACTGTGTGGTAGTGACACTGTTCATGACACTGCTGCTTTCAACCCTTTTGGAACTGATGGAAGTCCACAGAGCTCTTTGGTGTCTGATTATAGCTTCAGTCCAAATACACACTTACTGGAAGCCCAGTCAGAAACAGAGTATACAAATCAGTTAAGAGCTGCTAGAGGGAGAGCAGGAGGAGTGAGCATCTGCCTAAGTGCCAAGTACTGTGCATAACAATTGCCAGGTCTTCATTAGGCTTTGGACATAAGACTCCAGGTGGCTGTGGCTTTGGTCTCACTCTAAGGGAATATTCTTCATTGGTAAAGGTAGACAGATAGCTCCATTACAATTATATCACACAAAATACATGGAGATTATAGAACCAGCCATGCTGAAGCAACTATTCTGTGACATAAAATAGCAGAACAGGCATTATACCACTCCCCTCCCTCTTAAGCACAGAGGAGAGAAACGTGATTATGTGACTCAAGGTGTCAGGACACCCATGGGCAGTTAAAGGACTGTTTAGGGTTAATCCACAGACTGTTTGCATTTCATGAACATAAGCTGCAGGCACAGGGTTTTACAAGCATCAAAGGTGACTCACTGACAACTTAGCTGCCAGTATGAACTGTGGTAATTCAAAAGAGCTAAACTCAAGCCAAAAGATAAAGACATGAACTGTCTGATCAGTCAGTGTAGCATATGTTGTCGGGAATGTCTCTTGAGACATAGTCCTCCAGACTTTGCTCCAAGACAGTGGTCTGGTTATGTTTTGGGGTTTTATGCTTTAGTTGGTATTAAATTATTTTCTGTTTTCTACCCCAAGCCGAGCAGCCTGGTCTGTTTTGTCCTGCACCTTAAGCGGCAATTAAGCCCTCCCTGCCCTTTAGCAATCCTCAAGCCTTGGGTACTTGAGGCTAATCGTGGTCTTTTGTTCCCTGATGGGCCTAAACCCCCGATAATAGTATGCTACTGCCTATAAACTGCACTTCTGAAAAGATACATTCAGTAAAGTGAGCTCTCTAGCTTTACTCATACCTAACTACTTCATAGCAAAACATGTTCAACAGATAAATTAAGGGATAAATACACATTGCACAGCTAGATATACTGAAAGGTGGTGCCCTCATCAACTGGTCTATGCCAGAAACGTTCAAGGTAGTTCACTTAGTTATATTTCTTCACCATTATAAAAAAGTTCAAAAGGGAACAGAAGGCCATCTAAATCTATCCTGTGACCATCATGGAAGATGAACCATATATAATTGATCATATGGGCTGAGTTGAGGGTTTTTTTGTTTCTAGTCTACAAGAGGTTAGATATTGTAATACTGATTTGAAAGTCGATATTTTAAAGTATACATGTTTGATTTTTCTCATAGAGAATGGTTGAGTTATGTATTACTATATCATTTCATATGGAGATAAGATAAATATTTTAAACGAAAGAGAAATATATAAGAAATATATAAGGCAGCATCATAATATTAAAAACAATCTTGTCTAAAAGTAAGGCAACTCCTAAATAGATGTCAGTTGTATTTGTGTTTACTGCGAACTCTATTAAAAAAAAAATGGGTTTTTTAATGTCAGTCTTGGATCATTCTGATGTCTTCAAATGCAGACATTGCTAGAAACTACTCATGTCCCTATTTGTTTTGTCAGTGGGTAAGGCTAAAAAGACTAAACACAATTGTATGAAGTGGTAGCATTTTCAAAAACTTGTGTTTCTTTACTATACATTAACAATAAAAGCTGTCAATTAAACTCATTTTGGCTTAAATCTCCAAGCCATCTGTAAGCTATCACTATGAGCTCTGAGACTGGTGAGTTCAACCTTACTGATCTCTACTGGTCTACTATTATATGTCCAAAATTACAAAAAGAAAGTTTGCTTTTAAGTTTCCTCCTGCCTGTCTCTTAGTAGTGGTGGCAGTCTCAGTACTTTGCAGATTGCTAGTTATTTGGATCTAGCAGAAGTACTCCTGGGGACGTCATTTTTAAGTGAACCTTGAAAGGAATAGATATCTTTGTTTTCAGAGGAGTGACTAGAGCAAGAAAGCAGGGCTATAGATCAAATAGCTAGATTGAACAATAAGTGAGATGATGTATTTTAAATTGCACAATGGTAAAATAGTGGGGAGGTGCCAAGAGCTCTTTGGAAAGTGGTTTCAGATGTTTCCTACCCAGAACAATACAGATTTTGGAGACTTCATTTAAAAGCAATCATAAGGCAAAAGGTCACCATACAAGCTGACTAATTGGTTACTGGCCAGATGGAAACCTGTACTTAGTTCAATTCAAGGATAAGTTGCTGCCAGCTAATGTATGGCAGATGGGAAGCCAGGGGAGGTTTATTTTCAGGAGTCACACTGATGTGAGGGCCACATTATTCTTTGTACTGCCAGTCAAGCCAGGTCTTGTTTTTCTCATCTCAAGGATAATCTTTGCACACTGCATGTTAAAACAAAGAAAAAGATATGTATGAACCAGATATAGAGATCTCACCATCTCTCTTTCCCTGTGACCTCAAAGTGAAGTATCATTTGCCTGCTGTCGAAGTACTGTATAGATCTAACCCTCTGCATTCTTTTTTGTCCTACTCAGGATGGTTTCTGGATTACATGTGATATTCATCTTCATCCACCATTTCATCACTCTCCATAATACAGTACTTAAATGGAAACACCTTTCCAGAACAAATCTACAAGATGATCTCCCTCTCTCTGATCCTTCCCAAAGACCCACTTCTACTAGGAAATTTTCTGGGAGCTGCATGGTAGCTTACTGAGGAATAAATCCTAGATGGCTGTCACTTGTATGAAGTGATAATTTGTGTATCTTGCAAATAATTTGAATAATACTAAAAAATGTTTTAAAAGTAATCTGTGACTTCTGTGAAGATTCAGCCATTCCCATCTTGAACATGGTCTCTTTTGTTGCATTTCCTTCCACATCCATGGTACATCCTTCAGATGAGTCTACATCTTCATTTGGTAAGATCTTTCGAGTATCTCCTCTTTTCTGTTTTTGATGTGGAGGCAGATTCTTTAGCTTCAGGTGAAACATACGATCTACCCATGGCTTTCAGAGCTTTGTAAAGTCACTTTTCAGTTCTGTTGCTGTTGCAATTGTCCTAAGAACAAAGCGACATTCATGTTAGAAATATCAAAACTTATTAATTAGTCTTATTTAAAAAGCAAAAGTAAAGCTTTTGTAGGTCATCTTAACTTTTTATTATGCAGAGAAATCATGGAATTAAAAGCTAGCTTTAATAAAGTACAGAGGGATTTTCCCACGTGCATGTATCTGGAAAGCTCTCTCATAAATTGCATTCAATTTTGAAAACTCTTCTACTATTGGTAATCCCTTTTTTTTACACAAAAGTTCCTATGAAACTTTAGCTAGCTAAAGGAACGCACAAAGCTCTGGGCATACCATCACACGTTTCCATTGTAGAAGATGACTTTCTAACCTTGTTCTCTGGTGACTTAGCTTGTAAATATATTGATATGCAACTTGCTGCCAAGTTGGAAAGCTAATGTTGGGAGGCAGTTGTCAATACAGGTTCCTACGTTCATAATATTTGGATGATACTTTCAGAAGAGACTACACTGAAATCTAGCTGATCTTGTGACTTCTGCAGTTATACAGCAAGTTGCATGCTGTTTAGATGTAGATGTAATTTTAACTGCATGAAGCAAGAAGGGGAAAGAAACAAAATTTAAAGTGAGAAGCAGGAAATATTTGTTTTTTTTCTGAAAATAAAAATATTAAATTTAAATCTCAAATTATTATTTTTTTTTTAAAAGAGGAAAATACAGAAAAGCCTTATGGCTCTAGACACATTTTTGTATATACTTTTTAAAATTTAAATTGAAATGTATATTTTTAAAAGTTAACATTTTATAAAGAGATCCTAGAACATCCCTCTGCAATCATAGCAATGAATTAAAATTGTGATGAATTCTAGTAGGAGTAAAGATCCCTACTTGCAAGTGTAAACTCTTGAACTGTAAAGAATTTAATGACTCTAAAAGGCAGTTTTCTACAGAACATACGCAAATAAGGTGTTTCATTCAGCAGCAACAGAGTCTGGGTTTGTTGAGGTTTTTTTATTTTCTTACTCTCAAAGGTATTGAAAAATGTTTTTAATAAGCCAAGAATAAACAGCCTACAACATCTAGCACCAAGCTAGCCAACCTGTAAATGCCAAGCTAAACCCAGGGGAAAACAATTCATAGCTAGTTAGAGAACAGGGGATAGTAAAAATAATCCAGTCAAATGAGGAAGAGATAAAAATACATAGGCAAGCTGAAACAGAGGGAACTATTTTCACTCTAATCATTTAAATGCTGTCTTGATTCCTATAGTTATGAAATTGTCTTCAAAGTTGTGAGAAAGTTTTTTAAAACTGTATAGTATTCATTCTTTTTATGTTGTTACCTTGTTCCTGGGCTTTCAGGAGTGATATCTTGCAGAATTACTCTGCAAACATGAGGTCAGAAATGTGCTTTAAGGGGAAAAGACAAATTAGAAGTTATCCTTTAGTCTCACGACTCCAAGAGGTGGATATTTAAGAAAAATGCCAAATGCTGTCACTCTTAGAAATAAAGAGAGCAAGCATTAATGACACTTCTGTCTGAAATAATCTCCCTGCTGGCATCTGTGATCCTGGGCCTCCAAGAGCAGCCCTCCCTGTAATTTTAAAGGCCCAAAGCTTTTAAGAGGTTGCTTGGCTGCAAAGTGACTGCAAGTACCAAGCCAAATTTCTTCAGAGTAAGATATGGCAAAAGAAAGGCTTTGCAGTGAGGCAGGATGTGGCTTCCCCAAGTGCTCAGAGAACTGTGGAGCAGACATCTCTGAAGCAGCTGTTACCTCTGTGTGAACACAGGTCTCCCCTTAGCAAGGGTTGTGTTGGTGCTGAGCTCTGCACAGGAGAATCTGACCATAGTTTACAACACAGAGCAATATGAAATACAGTTAAATCCACTATAACCTCATCCTACACAGCACATAAACCCTCTACTCATCTGTCTTCTTTGGCAATATCACCTGCGTTGATGTTCTCATGGGGAACTTTCCATGTTGGGCTCTGCAGCAGGGTCAGTGGCCTCAACTTATCCTGTATCAGAGTTGAGCAGCAAAAGGAAATTGATAGACTGAACAGTAAAACAGCTTAATAGTACTATAAAAGACAGATCTCATCATGTGAGGGGTTCCTTTGGCTCCATATTGATTTGATTGGGTTATCTTCAGCAAAGCATCTGTTTTAATTTACAGCTAATGCTCTAAAGGCTTGAATCCTGAGTCAGAGGTTCTTCCCACCCCTTCAGAATGAACAGAGGTAATATTAATCTCAAACACATAAAGCAAATGAGTGAATGGAAAAAAACACAGACATTTGACTGTTCTTTCATTTAAAGATATATCAGCTGAAATCCACAAATGTTTCTTTGCACCCTTAGACGCAAAGACCCTTAGGTCTTTGCTGTCTCATGGTTGTTTTACCAAGAGTAAGCATTAGGTGGAGATTTTGATCAGATTTAGGAGAAAGCTGACTGGGGACTGATCCAAAATTTATCAGGAAATTCAATTTTGTAGAGGCCAAAACTCAGTTGAATCTGTTAGAGAGCAGTTTTGGCCAGAAATGTAGGAGGAGAATAAAACAGTTGAAAGTTTTCTTCTTTTTTGTTATTAAACAATAAGAGCTCTTCCTTTTTAATGGATCAGTTTGTTCAAAATAAAAAGAGAAATTATCAACAACAGTAAAACAGATTATAACCCCAAAATAAACAATGCTGTAGGACAGAAAATGTTTTATTCAACCCAAGAGTATATTTCCAGGTTGTTGTTGTTCTTGGAGAAAGTAGTCATCATTTCTGGTTTAGGTCAACCCAGATAAAAATTAGTGTGTGATTCTTCAGGTAAGCAGCAAACACAGAAAAAAACATTATTCACACGGATGTGTTTTTCTTGACTTTTATTGTAGTAATATGTTTTATCTGTACAGTATGCAAGTTGTTTTTCTAATAACTATTGTTATGCCTGAAAAAATCTTGCATGTCACAATTCTGAAATTTTCTTATGCGGAGAAAATTGGTATTTTTATAGCTTAGATTTGTTTCATGAAGTAATCTACTTTCTGCTGCTGATTGGCTCTCGATTTTCAGAGTCATTTCTCTTGCAACTTTGAGTGCATTGGGCCCAGGCAGAGGAATGAAAGGCAAAAGTCTGAATTCACAACAGCCTCCATGAGTACATTGCTTGTCCCTTGTCACAGAGCCTTCATCTGCACTTCAAAATCAAAAGCCTTAATGAATCCAAAATAAGAAATTCAAGAAATGGTATCCCAGTACTCAGATAGGTCCCTGTCCCTCCAAGTAGTCTGGAGTGAGCACAGTGAAGCTGCCACAATAAAATAAAGACAAAATATAAGCCACGTGCGTGAAATTGAGGCAAGGTCAATGCATAGGGGCCCCAAAAAGAGGCACTCTGAGCTAATTTGGAACATGAGATTTGACCCAGAGAACAGCGGGATCAAAGACTTCCTTAAAATTAAGTCAAGTACTGGTGTTGAAAGGCTCAATGTGAAGGAAGAGAGAATGGGATAGAAGAGCTCAAGGAAACCTTTGCCAACTATATATCGCTGGCCTGTCCTATCAAGTAAAAATCATCTCAGTTGCTGGCTTGTTCTCTTGTCTTCCAAAATGTCAACCTGATGAAGAAAATAAACAGTTTTCCTTTCCTGCTGCTGATGTTTCTGTTGAAGTTGCAAACATTTTCAAAAGTGCTGATACAGAAGATTTGCAATTGGTTACAGCTGTTGATAACTCCTTTGCCAAGTAATGAGGTCTAACAAAGGCTGTGCCTGCTGCTGCCTGCAACCATGTCACTGCCACTTAGCACAGCGACAGCTGAAATCTGTACAGCAACTTTTTTTTATGACATACCAAACAAGCCAGAGCACTTTCAGCCTAGGAACGAGGGAATAAAATATCAATCTAGGTATGGTGAAATAGTAAGACAAGCCAGGCTGTATCTCCCTCTGAACTGACGATCTGCCATCTGCTATCCTTTCGTTTTCCCTCGCACCACTGATGCAAAGAGTGTCCAAACTTCAGCACATGTTTTGCAAACAGCAGTGCCCAATGGGCTGTTGCTGTAGGTCTGTCATTAGCGTCAGGCCCGTTCCAGCCTACTTAACCATTTAATTTGGTAAATGTCAATATGGCCTTTTTCTGCTCCTTGGCACCATATGCTATCTGATTAAAAGTCAGTCAGGTTTCTCTCAGCTCCTCTTTCAGTATGATCATTGGCAGCTGACAACCCCCATTGGGAATTTTAGGTAAAGAGTGTGCTGTGAAAGTGCTGCTATTATCACAGGCATTGCAGTTCTGCTTCAGGAACACAGCCATGAAGTGGTGCATCATTGTGTGACTCACACCACAAACACTGGATGGAAACCTGTGCATGTCCTGAAGGGAGGGCAAGGAAAAGATTTCACAGATAAGGTAGAAAGTATGAGGATGGGCATGACCCTGTGGAGTTTTGCTACTAAATCAGTTATTAGGAAGGACACTAAACTTGCTCACAGAAAAGTTCTTAAGGGTTTTATTCATTTCCCTAAATATTTGAATCAAAAGAGTGACACAAAAGAATTTTTATTGGGTAAAAGTCAAAGGCTGACGAAGACAAGAGGCGGAAAGGAGGGAATACAAGAAAAAGAAAAAATAACAGATCCTACCATCATACTCTTAGAGACGTGATAAATATTTAAGATATAAATCTCTGTTCTACAAATTTTGCACTACTTTGCTCCTCTCTCATACAAATTCTCTGTGCACAGACTTCTTATTCTTTGAGGGCCATTAATTTATCTTCTCTTTTTCGTAGTTCTCCAGATCATCTGATTTGATTATTTAAATAAGAACACACAGGATTATATCCAAGGCAAAGGCAGAGTTTATTTGCAGGATGGGCAGAGGGATTTAGTTGAAAGAATATTAGTCTCAGACATGAGAAAGGCCTAAGTCCTGTTTACGGCACAGACCTCTTGCATCTGCTTAACCAAACTGCACCTTTCTGTTTGGTGTCTCTAACTCCTACAACCCTGTCAGAGGAGCCCCAAGAAAGCCAGATTACTCACGTTCACTCTCCAGCTGCACATTTGCCTAATCACCGTGGAGTTTTCCTCTCATTTCCTTGAAAGTGAAAAAATTTCTCTTTCTCCCTAAGGGGTTTCTCTTTGCAGGGCAGAATGTCCATAAGATTTTTTTTTTTTTTTTCCTGTAGATAAAAATGATCAGGTAACAGAAGGTACTCCTCCCACCTTTCACCTAGCATGCTTTGTGCACACTGCTAGTGAGACCATATGCCTGCTGCCTGCTGCCTGCAAGAGTTGGAGGCAGGAGTGGTGGCAGAGGCAGGGGAGAGACCTGCCACCAGCTCACTCGACAATCCGCTCCAGCACTGCTTTAGACTTCACCCACTGCAGGACCCAGCCCAAGGTCAGGCTTCCAGCCAGCATGTGCAGTGCCTCGACCAAGGACTAAAGACACAGAGGTGCACTTACATTTGGAAAATGGTTTTTAATTGGTTTTGTAATATGGATAGAAGGAGGCTGGTTATAAAGATCTAGTTTTTCCTTTCCAGCTGGATTAAATTTGCTCACTGACAGTGGTTTTTTTTCTTTTTAACTTGCCTGTTTGGAAAACACAGTTCGGCTATGAATCATCACAAACTTACTGCCAGCCTCCAGCTATAAAAAGGGGCTGCTCCAGAGACTAGATCTTAATATCCTGAGTTGAGACATGAAGTTCTAGGCAGCGTATTGTGAATGTGGTGATGGCTGCCAAGTCTGCTGGTTCTTACCATGTAAATAGGTTTCACTTTTTAGACATGTCTTTCAAGTTGGATTCCTCATGCAGCACTGGTCAGGCTTAGAGTGTCTGTTGGAAGGAATACGGGGATTTATTGTCTGTAAAAGCAGTTTCATCCGGGAATTCTTACTTGGATTTTTTTTTTTTCAGTCATTCCTAATGCTGTGGAAGGATCCGTATACCTGGGTTGTTATTATTTCTTTTTGCTGTCCTTCTCTATAGATTGTGTCTTTTAGACTGTACTTTTCAAGTAAAGACTAAGTTATTGTATGTCTGTACACTAAAATACTAAGCATTTAAGAGAACTGATTAGGTTACAGCTATTTGGAGGCCATCACAATGAACTATTTGCTATTAATTATTAGTGACACATTACTAAGATTTATCCTCAAAATATAAAACTACTTCATTAATTGATTATATTAAACATGCTCTGTAAATTTAGTAATTGTTGTTCAGTTGGAATTTGCTGGATAGTCCTTGTCATGCTATTGATTGAAAAAGTATTCATGGTTCTTTTCTACCCAGGTGGTTAGCTCAAGTGAGTCCCTGAAATCATTGTCTAGGTATGCTACCAGATTCTCTTGCTTACACAAGAAAAAAGGACTACATAAATGCCAGTCTTTGAAAACTGAAGAAAAACCTTGTTCTTTTTTCCGAGGCATGTGTCATGGTTTAGCAAGGAGTTGCTTTTGCTTAGTAACGGGGAGCGGGTTGCAGTGAAGACCCGGTAAAAGTTTTTTAGACTCTTCCCCGACTCCTGGGTTCAGACCCAGCCCCCGGCCCGGCTGGGCCAATCTGGCGCCTCTGCGATCGCTATTTAGGGACAGGAATTTGAGGTGCCAGGGACGAGGTGTATGGGTGGTACAAGATGAAGACGACCATGCGGACCCCACAGTCGGAGAAGGAGGAAGGAAGGAGCATCAGACCAGAGA
>WBNH01000953.1:0-79092 GCA_013401255.1 Urocolius indicus
CCTTTCCTTGTATGAAAGACGCTTTATCTGTTTCTCTCATCTTACGTTTGAACTTCTTTCCAAGCAACTAATTATAAATGGACTGCCCCAGTCTTTCACGATTTTGTATCTTGTACAAAAACTGACCTAAATTATGCAGGTGAATTTGCTTTGGCAGGGGGACTGGACTAGATGATCTCTAAAGGTCCCTTCCAACCCTGCCATTCTATGATTCCATGATTCTTGTCCCACAAATCTCAGTGGTCAAGGTATTCTGATACCAAAGCTACATGTGCTCACTGATAGAGTCCCCAACTTCTTCTTACCTTACAAATGGTGCCAGTAATACAGAATCATTGGAATCCAGTTCTTTATTTAATCTTGAATAATCAATAGTGGAAGAAGCTTCTCGTTCAAGTTTGGCAAAGAAGATCTCTTTTTCTTCTTGTTCTTCCAAGGTATCCAGTCCAGCTCCCATGACATTTTGATTAGGGGAAGCTAAAATCGAATCTAGATTTCAAAATAAAGGACAAACTAATTGTGTCTGTGCTCTATGTCCACACAGAATGGTCATAATAGGTAACAACAACTACAGATATGCACACAAAATATTAACAGTATCAAGTTATCACAAACTAGTGCCAGAAAGGAGGTTTTGGCTGACAAAATGCAACTGCTGGAAGTGAAGACTCCTGCCCCACAATGAATGAAGGGAAACAGACTGTAATAATAGTTTATTTAGATCTTTCTACCTTCACAAAATGGCTGCACTCTCAGATCTCACCATTTGTCTCCAAGCTGTCTCTACTTAAGGAGACAGCAATTCCATTACTTTTCTGAAGCTGCATCTCTTCCACATGCATATTCCCATCAGTTTCCCCCACAGGCTGTGTAGTGTTCTTTATCTTGACAAAGCTTCTATTGGCTCCAAGCATTCCTGGGAAGAAAGTTGCAACATTCTTGACTATCACCTAAACCTTATTTTTATGACACTTCAGTGTTTTAGTCATCTTCTAGAAGCAACAATTTAAAGCTCCTGTTGCAACTGCAAACATACCCAGACTCACAAATCACATTCACCTAAGTTCAGTTTCTATTATAATATGTAAATCTAGTTTAATTACAAGTAATCAGTTTGTCTCATACATTTTGTTCCCATCCTTCATATTTGCACACAAACCTATAGTTCAGTGTGGGGCAAACATAACAAATGTAAAAGCTGGCCTATTGTACTGTTACTTAGGGAGGACAATCACACACACAAACTCTTTACAGAAATTAACATTTCTTTGTTAAAAGCCAATTAACTTTGTTTGAAAATTGTAGCCACTGGCCCAGCAGCTCCTTTTGATTTGTTGCAAATTAAATGATTTAAGGAAAAAAAAAAATGTAAATAAAGTTACTTAAAAGTCACTGATGAATATCCAGTTCTTCTGTATATTTATGTAACTACAACATGTAGTTGCTCTCCTTACTGTAATTCCATTGTTGTGAGGGCTCAACATCACCTCATCAACTTTATGTGTGAATTCTGCTCTCAGAGAAAATGACACTTTATCTACTTGCTTAGGGAACACTAAAGGTCAAACATTATAGTACATGATTAGTTAAAAAGCACTACCAAATCCTATCTGCCTGTCCTCGGACACAACTCTGGGCTCTACACAATTCTTTCGAAGAGTCTAATCCTCTCTCTTCAGTTCTGAAAATGTACTCTAAGTGAGCTGGAGTGGGGAAAGAAAGACCCTCAATACCTTTTCCTTTCCTACTGGGCAGACCTTAGCACATGACTTTTGATGACAAAAGCATCCCTGTTAAGAAGCAGAATAGGTTTTTTTCCTTCATTTTAATGACAACCTCTCCTCGTATGTTTTATTGGGTGGCTATGTGTGTAGGATTCTATATCATTCTCTGATGGAAACTGACTTGTCTTGCAGGCAACAAAGTCAGTGGCATTGATTAAAGGTCAAGCTCTACCTGCATACAAAATTAGGGCCTAAATAAACACATTTTGTCACTACATTTAAAAGCATAAAAGGAAAAGCTCAAAGTGAGGAACAGAAGTAGAAAGTGCGAGTAGTCCATTTCTCTGGTAGCTAGATGGAGTAATTTAAAGTCATTTACCCAGATGATGTTCTATTCTAGTCATTAAGACAGCCAACAGGAGTCTGTTTGTAGCTGGGTCACAAGAGGTTTGCAGACCTTTAGATTAGCCATAATCTCAGCAGACTTCCAACACTATTTCTTCAATGAGACTATGTTAGCAGAATCAAAGATAAAGTGTCACTGCCCTCCTATGTGAGCTTTACAAGAAAGGAGATGGGAATATACTTCAGTGAAAGGACAATTACAACATTTAACGGAACAAAATTTGAGACAAAAATATTTCCTTGTTCCATTTAAATCATGACAAACTCAAAATGCACATTCTGAACAGAACTACATTGATCCTGAAAGCTTAATGGGATGTGTGTAATCTAATATTATTGTATTTTGCCAAAGCTTTTTTAAGTATTTGAAAATCAAATCCTGTTTTGCAGCTGTTTACTTTTGCAACTCATTAGCTCCCAGTACTCAGACACACTCTCCAGATTACAGGGGATGCTACTGTTGCTAATGAAGGCAAAAATACCTTTTTTACTTGCCCTACACAATCTTGAGCTCTGAGAAACCTTTCAAACGTGGAAAAAAATAACAACTTCGATGGATTTCAAAGCCTCTTTTCACTGTGGTTTTTGGCTGTTTCAACAGTTCTACTGATTTCTGTAGGGCTTGTTAGAGTGATTTATTTTTTGTATGGGGAGAGGGTATTTGGTACTCTTCATAAAAACTTCTTGAAGCAGCAATTCTCTTGAATACCAAAGGTTTCACTACTCATATCTTCACAGGCAATATTTTATAAGGCTAATGAATCATAGAATGGTAGGGTTNTTATAAAGTCTTGCCCCTTGAAATTAATTACAACAAGAACCTGAGTTTCATTCAGAAAAATACTTCTAACCACCACACTTGCAGAGAAAAGTTTGAAGACATCAAGACAAAGAACTCAAAGTATTGACAATGTACAAGACAAAGAACTGACGATGACAAACAGCTATTTAAAAAGTAACCTCTTAATCTGATCAGGACTGTCAGCATTGAGTCATTTTACCTTTTTAATATCATACAAAATACAGTAAATTTGTTACCCTCAGAATTGTCTGGACTGTCAGAAGTGAGACTTCCTTCTTCTTTGTTTAAGCACAAGTCTTTCTTGTCCTTATGAAATTTTTCCAACATTTTGAATTTAGACAAAGCCTTGCTGCGAGATGCACTGAAAGAAGGTTTAGGGGGAACTACTTTTAAGTGTACACACACATTTACAAGTTTTTATACGTAAGAGACAGGGATAAAGAGAAAAAAAGAAGATGTGAGAATTCAAATTAATGCTTCTGAAAAAGCACTGCAGTTCAGCTTCTTGTATATTGAATCATCTATAATTTTCTAGCTGTAACTTCAAAAGTTAGTACTTATCACTTCTGAGAATAAAACTATTTTCCCTCTTTTCTTTAAAAAAAAAAAAAGAGAGAAAAACTCCTTTTTGTTCTATGGATACCTTGCATTCCAATGCACTGTTCTAAGGAGCTCAATATATTACCTGAAAACAAAGGAAACTAATAAAACTCCTTCAATAAAAAAAGAAGTTTTAAACTACAAGCTTTAAAAGAAAGCATCTAGATCTGCTCAAAGTGGAAAAACGTAGGTACATAAAATGTGAATTACTACTGTCTTTATCACTGCCAGGTTCAAGAGCAGCATGTCTTTAGCTGAAACTCTTGTAAGAACTTGCTTAGCAGGAAATATAACTAAATGTCTTCCATTCACATTAGTAGAATTGAGTTTTAGATGACAGTATCTATGCTGAAAACTGCTCTCTCATAGTACTTAGTTGGTGGCCTCAATATACAATAATATCCCTTAGGCTAGCCAGATGCATTGTACTGGACTCTTCCTTGTTTAAACTGTCATGGTGGAGGGGGGTTCTAAACTGTTCAATTCAGAGAAAACTCTTGGTTACAGGTCTTTTGAATTTACCTTGACATGAGAGAAAGCAAGAGTAGTCTAGGGGATCAGGCCAAATACTTCTGCTATCTAGGAAGAGAAGTATTGGGATATGCGACAAGAAGTTAACACAAGCCAGAAACAACCAAGATGACTAAAGGAAGCTGGTGAGCTCACAGCAAATGCAGTGTGAAATGAATAATGGTATGAAATTCATTCTGATACAACACATGGGGCCTTAATTAATCCTATTTCAAGAAACAGATGTGTTTATCTCCCAGACCGAGATGCTTTATGGCTACTCTATGCAAGTGAAAACAGGGCAGTACATACACTCTAGAGAACTAACACAGGGAAATGTTCCATAGGCCACGTAGTAGATCATCAACATGATCTAAAGACCAAGTGCCAAATATTTCTTTGTCATGGCTCTCCAAAATATTACTGATCTGCTTGAATTTATCACCAAAGCCACATTTAAACTTGCACATACAAGTTAATTGCTATTATCATTTACACAAAGGTATTTCATGGGTCAATGTTTATAATTTAACTATGTGGAGCTTCTCTTCATTATCTTCAAAAGTGACTTCACATAAAAGGTTGAATCTGAAGTTACATTGACTAAAAGAATCCTGCAGATCAAGAAACTTATTTTGTCATTATTGCACCAACTGTGCTGTTTCCATTCCAAGGGCAGCAGGCACAGAGCAGCCTCCTGGTCAGCAGAGGGAAAAGAATCACATCAATAGAAAAAAGTAGAGTACTTATCTGACAGCAGCTTTTGAAATTAAACAAGTAGAACACTGAATATTAATATCTCTTGAGACTGAAACACAGAAAGTGTAAGAGACTCTCTGTTTACTAAACACACTGATTTTTGTTTAGATTTTCAAAGTTATTCTCCTCTTCCCCCTCCCACTGGCTTACTTTCAATACTGTCTGTCCTACTACATCACTATAGGTACTGATGTATGATGTAGTGACAACTGAGCAAAAGGTCACACAGTTATCATAGAATGGTAGGGTTGGAAGGGACCTTTAGAGATCATCTAGTTCAACCTTCCTGCAGAAGCAGGTTCACCTAGATCAGGTGGCATAGGAACATGTTCAGGTGGGTCTTGAAGACCTCCAAGGAAGGAGACTCCACACCCCTCTGGGCAGCCTGTGCCAGGGCTCCCTCACCTCAACACTGACATAATTTTTTCTTATATTTAAATGGAACTTTTTGTGTTCCAGCTTCATCCCATTACCCCTTGTCCTGTTGCTAGCTACTGTAGAAAAAAAAAGGATGTCCCAACCTCCTGACACCCACCCTTTAGATATTTGTAAATGTTAATAATCAGTTTCTTTTGGAAATGACAAATGAAGTAAGTGGCAGCTTGTGTTTAGTGGGAACACTGTAGTCAAACAGACGACCTGCAAGGTTTTTCTACAGGAAGCACACTAGTAATATAACATTGATATTGGATAAACATAACAAAACATGTTTAATCAAATACCAGACTGGGAATCTGAATGGGGATTCTTTTGTTCACCACTTTCCACTATTTCACCATGGCTTTCCATCAGTTTCTTCTCTTTTTTTGGTTTAATAAATCTTGTTTGAATATCTTGAAAAGACAAAGAGGAAGAACAGACAGGCAAGCAAGGCAGGACAGGAATTCTTACTGTGCAATTTCTTTTATCATTTCAATGCCAAAAGCAAGTAGAAAGGACATTAGTTGGAGGTAGGTCTTTAATCTGTCAAATATGAGGGACAGTATCTTGAATCATAATTTGTGAATCTCAGTTTAAAGCTGAAGAACAGAGCTCAGACGTGCCTAGAATAGCAAGTTACTTTAAAATGGACTTTACACTTGTCAGCCAAATGAACAGAAACAGTCTACACTGCTCATCATTTATCTACACTGCTCATCATTTACCTACAAAACTATGTGAAAGCAGGCTATTAGTTTAAATCTACCTATTTCCTGACACTTCTGTAACAAGATGCCTTAAAAAAAACCTAACATCAAACAAATAAATATAGAGCATATATTTAGCCTTCCGTTCATCTCACTTTTGTGTCTTTTGAGAAAGGAGACAATGAAGTTACTAAAAAGGAAAACCTCAAACTGGAAAAAACTTATCAATTTGATGCTTTGCTCAAGCTAATTAGCCAGACTGCATTTTAATACTGTAACAGTATCTCTACAAAGTGCCATCCAAACACATCAACCCCTGCATATGATACATATGGTGCAGGTCTTTATTTGTAAGGCAGTGCTGCACCGTGAGTGCAGGCGAGAGTTACACATTTACATAAGTTTGATTCTCAGTGACAAAATAATGGTTCTATTAGCTGACAGTCTTTTCCTAAAGTTCTATCTACAAGCAATATTGAGGTTCAAGCCTAGAAGAACACACAGGATCTCCACAAAATTTCAAAGCATGTCAACATTACACTTGTGAGAAATTAAATTCAGCTTATTCTCATATTTGCTGTCAGAACAGGAAGATTATTCTTTTCTTTTTCCCCCTACGGGACAATTATTTTGCTATAAATAGGGTACATTTAATAATCTTATGAAAGGCCACAAAGCTAAATCATTATCTTCTGTCATCCTGTGCAGTAACTTACATACAAAGCTGCTGTGCCTTCTACACACTGCACAACATAAACCTGTTGAAGAATGTTAGATCTGGCAAAATTGTATTTGACAAAGTAGTGGTAAACATGCAAGACAAGCAGAGAGACACAGAGAGAGAGAAAAAAAGGAGGAAGCCTATCCACACTGAATTCCTTACAGTCACTTGACTTACCACTTTAAAACACTGCAAATATATATATGAGACCTAAAATCACAGCAGTTTGTAGACACATGTATAAATCCCTCTGTATGTGAGATGCATCATTCTCAGAGCCATGGAGAAGTTACCTGTTTTGTAGTTGCAGAGGAAAATTCAGTTTATACTGAAGGTTGGCCTCAGCAAATGGCTCTCTTTGGACTCTTTAATTATCCTACAAATAGACATTACTTAGCAGAATGGCATTAACCATAGTAAAGATTGCTTCTGTGTATCTATCACAGTATATGTTAATATAATTGATAGCATTTGAGAGTCTCCAGTGTGAAGAATATAGCCCTTTCCTCGTGGGATGACACAACCAGGAGCTCTGCTTAATGCCACAGACCTATCCTCTTCTTGTCAAGACAGAGTCTGGAAAACCCTGTAGTAAAACTTAATGGCCTCTCTGCTTGGCAATATTGAAGTACCAGGTGGGATATGGTTTACCGCATGTGTCCCACAGCACAAAATCCTATGCAGATAGTGGCAAGAGAGGCACAGAGGAAATAAAACCAATAATCTGTCTGACAAAAGCATTGCTCATGGAAGAATTCAGTGCACAGATCTAGTATATTTGCCCCATATTCTTGTATTCTTAGTTTTATTACATCCAACTGCCAAGACATGTTGGAACTTAGAATCAAAACACCTTACACACAGATTACTTTCAACTCCTTCTGAAAAATTCCAGCCCCTGTTCAGAAGCATGAAGACTGGCTTCTTTTTGATTCCATGCTGGCAAAACTGAGTAGCCTCCTCTTCTTTGAATAGTTTCTTGCTAAATCAGCTTTTTTTTAAGAGACCTTAAAAAATATACCAGAACTGGTTTTTTGTATGTTAATAATACTCAGATCAAGTATGTTTCAGTTCTAACAGTTTTACCTCTATTTAAACTACACAGCTGATTCTTCATTTTAAAAAATAGAAGTGGTGGAATTGTTTTGGATGGGAATGACTTGATATAACCACATTATTTCTTCTGATTCTGCTTGGCATTGTACTTAATACATACAAACACCCTTCTCTAAAACTGCTGATCACCCTGCCTGTTGAGTACCTATTCCAGTGGGGTTTTGGTTTTAGTAGCATGAGGAGCATCAAAGTGCTTTATCACTTGCCTCTCAGAAAAACCATGGAAGAATACTGAACTCCTAAAGTAACTTCTTTGATGGTGTATAGAAAAACAAGGTCATGTTAACCACTTAATTCTCACTCTTTGTCCAGCAAGAACCCTCTGTCCTTAACATTTTTTTGAAAAGCTGTCAGGGAATCATAACATCTCCTAACTACCTCATAGGAGCTGTCTTATATCCATCTAAGTTTTCCAGTAACATCTTAAAAGGTCAAAGACAGACAAGCAGTCCAGACAAAATCTATTAGGGTTACGCCTAAATGGCAGAACTGCTGACTAAGATTTCATAAAATCACAGAAGCATAGAACAGTAGGGGTTGGAAGGGATCTTTAGGGATCATCTAGTACAACTCCCCTGCTAAAAACAGATTTGACTCTGAAAACTCTGACAGGACAGATCTCTGCTGAAAATGAGAGACTAGACAGCAGTATCTTAACACTGTCATATGAAAAACTGATTTCTGGAATCTTCACCTAAGCTCCAGTTTTAAGTTATACAACTCAGAAGAATAAGAAGCCATCAGTAAATATAAGAACAAGTGGCAATCACCCTGTTGAAATGAATTACCCATAGGTTTTACTACTTAATAAGAAAACAACGAATAGTATAGAGGAAAGGGACCTGAGGGTCCTAGTGGGCAGCAGGATGAGCATGAGCCAGTAATGTGCCCTGATGGCCAGGGCAGCAAATGGCATCCTGGGGTGAATTAGAAGGGCTGTGGGCAGTAGGTTGCAAGAGGTTCTCCCCCTGCTCTACTCTGCCCTTGTGAGACCATATCTGGAATACTGTGTCTAGTCTTGGTCCCCTAAGTTCAAGAAATACTGGCTGCTGCTGGAGAGAGTTCAGTGCAGGGCCACAAAGATGATGGAGTGGAGAATCTCCCTTGTGATGAAAGGCTGAGGGAGTTGGGGCTTTTCAGCTTGGAGGAGATTGAGGGGTGACCTCATTCATATTTACAAATACATAAAGTGCAGGTGTCAAGAGGATGGAGCCAGGCTGTTCTCAGTGATGGGCAATGAACAAGGGGCAATAGGTAAAAGCTGGAGCATAAGAAGTTCCAAAGAAATATAAGGGAAAACTTCTCTGTTGAGGTGAGGGAGCACTGGAAGGGGCTGCCCAGATGGGCTGTGGAGGCTCCTTCTCTGGAGACATTCAAAACCCAGCTGGATGAGTTCCTGTGTGACCTACTCTACGTGGTCCTGCTCTGGCAGGGAAGTTGGACTAGATAATCCTTCAAGATCCCTTCCAACCCTTAACATTATATGATTCTGTACAATGAAGCAGTGGAACACTAGAGGTGGGAAGCTTTTTTTCCCCTTGAGCCATGGTTTCTTGGCAAGGGAAATGCTGAGAGTACTGACAGATGTATATATTTGAATCAGCTGCCATTGAATTTTCCCTGTGCTTCCGCGACCTATTACAAATGTTGCAATTAGAATAAGATTATATAAATCCATCTTTTTCCTCCTCAGTTTTGAAAGCAGAAATGCATTAAAAAAAAATCAGTATAAGGAACAGGTTGGTTACAAAGCATACCTACAGATATTTCAGTAAAACTGAGAAGTTACATTTTCTAATTGTGTTGATATTTGTGTGCTGACTCTTTATAGGTTTTAATCACTTGAAAGCTACAGAAAAAAAACCCAAAACAATAAACCCAACCAGCTGGCTTAGAGCTTGAATATGATCCCTGCCAAAAACACAATCACACTTGAGTTTTACACTTTACAAACTTGCATTGTAATGTTCTAAAGCACTTGAGTGGTGTCAACTTAATCTGAAACCACGCCTATGTGAAGTATGAGAAAGAACTAGCCTGACCCCCTGTGGTCAAAAAACTGCAAAGCTGCGTTATTTACCACCATGGTTTGAATCTTCCTCAGACAGCCACCACGGCACTGAATCCTTTTTCTTCACTTCTTTTTTCCTGGGCTGTCCCAATGTCTCAAGAACGCTGGGTTTTTTCTTTGAATTTCCAAGGGAATCATCTGAAAGAGACTGAGTCAAGAGCATACAAGATTAAAGACAGCTTTTACAGCAACACATTGATTAGCTGTCTTTCAGTCACTCAATTCTGGACTTTAGAGTTCAGATGCCTCTCTTTACTCCCCTTTTCTGTCTACCTTTTCTGTATATGCATGACAAAACTGAGTAAGAAACAATAACTATATTCACATGAAATAATACTGCATATTATCATAAACCCACTGCCAGAATTTGGGTATGTTAAAAGTTAACTGCTTAGTAGAGTAGGTGTTTAATTGAACAGCATAATCAGCACTTTTTCAATTAGTTTCAACATACAAGAGTCAAAATCCTGACTATGTCTGTGAAGATAATGAAGTAGAGCAGAAATAGTTTTGCCTTGGCCTGTCTTTATACATGAATATCATTATTAATACTCTAACTTTTCACAAGCAACATTCTATCTCCCAGCAAATCAGATTTCAGAAATCAATTTTAGACTTCGTGTTCATGGAACTCAAGAGAAAGGTCAGAGCTATTCCTACCCAACTCTCTATATTAATTATACTTTAAAATGTGTTTGCCATCCACACGGATTTTGCCTGATGGCTTAAATCAGTGGAAGTAACAAGTTTGAGTATGAACATCCTATGAGTCTAAGTTACTGCAAAATAACAGGAAGGAAAAGACCCACAGACACTTCATAAGACAACAGCACTTTTTTTAAAGAGATGCAGCTTTTTTAAACAAATACCCTAATCTCTGCACTTTTCTTTAGTAAGGGTCTTTGTAGCTTACAACAGGGTCAGAGCCACAGTTACCTGTCCAGACATTGAACAAGAAAATACATTCATTAACCTAGTGCACTTCAACCATATGTATTCTTTGTGCTACCCTCAGTAAATGTGGGTTAAGGAGAGTGGCATACTTTTTATTTTTACCTAATTTTTTAGCCACAACTGTTAAAACCAATTGCCCTGAAGTGTCTTAAAGAATACAATGAACAGTTAAGCAAAAGCCATAGAGTGTAAAAAACAAAGAATTCACATATGAAGTGAATCAGATGGAAAAAGTTCAAAAGCTTCTTCTCTAATAGTCACCAACAAGAAAATGTGATAGTATAAACAGAATACTAGAGGCAACAGGATTGTGGGTACTTAATATGTAAAACACAAGAGGATGTTTTAGTAAAACAAGCCTTTGCAGTCCACTGTCTCATTCCTATTGTATAAAAAGCACTGCCATAAAAGCCTACCTTTAATATATAGCTAATGCTTCAATTTTTATGGGCCTAACAAGAACATCCATAAATCAAAGGGCATTTATCCACAACCATAGTTAAAGAAAATAGTAATTGCAAGAAAATAGTATTCTTATGAATATCTGATCAATATAATCTTTAGAGCTTATGGTTTCACTTGAAAAAAATTAAATGCCCTGTCATATAGTCTCAGAAAGAAAATTTAAGTGGCTCTGAGCCTTGCACTTTAATAAACCACAATTTTAATAAATTATGAAACTGCTAGACAACAGGATGTACTGCAATGTCTTTAAGTTGGCTCAGTAACATAGAACAAACCAGCTTTGTACTCTTAATAAATATCCTATAAATAACAATTTCCTTACACTAGTCACAACCCAGGTGCCAATCACAACACTACTGCCAGTGTCCCCAAAGTTCAGCCTGCCTCCTGCTAGCTAGAAGCACTGGCAGGTGTTCCATGCAAGCTCAGCTCTCACTTGTTGTTTCTTTTACAACTAGCAGTATCCTCTGCTCTGCAAGCAGAACTTCAGTGATGCTCATACTCCTTAGAGTATTGTAACTAAAGAAACTGAAACTCCCACCGGTTGTTCTCAAGTTCTGGAAACTTTCTTTGTCCAGCCATCTTGTCAACTGCAGACAGTCAAGTTGCAGCAGCTGGGAAAGAAATGCTGACATAAAAATACTAGAGCATTTTTTTCCCAACATGTCAGTTGTCTCAACAGAAAACTTAAGAGAGTTTTTTTTTTTTTTTCTTCCTTTGAAAAAAAAGTAAATAAATAAAGCAATGAGGTTTTTGGACAAGTAATGGCTTTTCAGTGCCAGTAAGTGGTACTGGTTTCCTCCTTCCCCTCCTCTACAAACAAAACCAGTCTGTCAACATTTCAAGAACACATAAAAAAGAAAAAAAAAAAAATCCAAACTGTCAGATGTTTAATCTGAACTTAAATACAAGCCAAACTGAGGAAGTTTTAAGAACTGGGACAACTGGCACATAATCAGCTTACTGCCTCCTATACACGTGATGCAACTTAAGGAAGTAGACAGGTAATACAGGACTACATCTAAAGCAGCCAGACTTTCGTTAACAGTTGTCCTAATTATTTCATTAAATAAGTCTTTTTCAACAAAACAAATCTACTCCAAATTATACTTTTATTACAAAATAATGTTTTAATGTAGTTGATCTTTTAATAAAAATTCAGTGTTTTTCAAACATGGCTTAAGGTGTATTGATACTCTTCCAGGTACTATGCTACAGAGCTTCTAATAAAGATGGTATAACCCTTCCTTTTGAAAGTCTGCCTTCTCAGTTGTCCATGAGTATCAAATAGTACATAAGACAACCTAGAAGACTAGAAGCAGACAATGGCTTTTTCCTACCTTTGTTTTGCTTATAGTATCATCAAACAAAGCAAGTAATTGAAGCCCTGTGCATTAGAAAGAGCTCCTCACCTTACATATCCCATGGCAACTCCACAGCCAACACAAAACCTACGAGCTATATCCATTTGAGAAATGATGCTTAAGGGAAATTAAAGTGACAACAGAGGAGACTAAAGCAACATAGCAGTGGTGAGGAGTGGAAGGATCACAGGCACACAGACAATGAAGGAGGAAGAGAAGAATCATGGATGATGACAAGCCATTCTGGCAAGGGGTTGGGAACAAGTATGACCAGGAATAGGAATCATTAAAAGACCTATATTGCATTCAGTAATTGTTATTAGATACATGTGTTTCCTTATATATGATGATAAAAGCCTAGAAAATCCTCTTCACTGACAGCTTTCAAGTTCAGTGCATATGCCAAAAGACTTTAGTTTAATCTTCACATTAGACCTGTGTCATGCAACTCTATGTACAGGCTTTTAACTACATATGTTCTAATTGCAAGCATCCACCCCACCCTAAACAAAGGAATTATTTAAAATCATTATACTCATCAGCTTTTGCTGTTCCTCCCATACCCTGCCCTTGTACTCTCAACACAAACATCATCTTCACAGTGATTTCAAACAACGGAACACATCAGCTTCTCATCTTTCTAATATTACAAGGTGGCACAGTTTTTATAAAGAACAAAAGCAAAAGAGGGGACATAACAGAAGAGACTAGACATTGTCATTGTTATTTGGGTCTGTACCTGGCTGGCAAAACATAAACCAATGCATATTTGTAATGACTAGATTGGCAGTATCCACGTTTAAGCAAGCTTAAACACTTTACAAACTGCTTTAGTTTGAAACAATAAACAACAAGACATGAATTCTTGAAAGTTACATTCCCTGGAACTCGCCAAGCATCACTTAGAATAGAATCATAGAACCATAGAATGGTAGGGTTGTAATGGACCTTTAGAGATCATCTAGTCCAATCCTCCTGTAGAAGTAGGTTCACCTAGATCAGGTCACATAGGAATGAACATGTTCAGGCAGGTCTTGAAGACCTCCAAGGAAGGAGCCTCCACACCCTCCCTGGGCAGCCTGTTCAAAATAACTACTTTGATTTTCTTTTTTCCTAACTCAGGCGTTCCCAATGTGGGCAACAGCTGAGGAGCAAGAACACCATGTCAAATGAGGAACAATACTAGAAACCATCAGACATGGAGTTTTGACAGAGCTGCAAAATAAATACAAGAATAAACCTGCTTTCTCTTCCCCAGAGCAACTTCCTCCATAACAATACAAATAAAGAACTTTGGACAGAAACACAGAGCTTAATTTTCTGGTTTTACCAACATTTATAATTTCAGTAAATTCAAGAATAAACTCAATTCTATCATGAAATTAAAGGCCAAAATCTATCTTTATTTGTGAATCTTAACTTTCAGGTGGCATTTTGGTATGTTATTCTCTCAATTGAGTGAAGTTACATTTATTCTGTATCTGAAAAATATCCCATGAATCTGTGGCCACTCTTATTCAACATCTTCATCAACGACCTGGATGAGGGGACAGAGTGTACCCTCAGCAAGTTCCCTGATGGCACCAAACTGGGAGGACTGGCTGATTCCCCAGAGGCTGTGCTGCCACTCAGTGGGATTTCAAGTGGCTTGAGAGTTGGGCAGAGAGGAACCTTATGAGGTTCAACAAAGACAAGAGCAGAGTCCTGCATCTGGGGACGAACAACCCCATGCACCAGGACAGGCTGGGGACTGACCTACTGGAGAGCAGCTCTGCAGAGAGAGACTTGGGAATCCTGGCTGATAATAAACTGACCATGAGCCAGCAATGTGCCCTCGTGGCCAAGAAGGCCAATGGCATCCTTGGGTGTATTAGAAAGGCTGTGATTGGCAGGTTGAGAGAGGTTCATCCTTGTCCTGTCACTGGACACAACAGAAAAAAGTGCTGCACCAACCTCCTGACACCCACCTTTTAGATATTTGTAAATATTAATAAGATGCCCCCTCAGTCTCCTCTTCTCCAGACTAAACAGCCCCAGTTCCGCAGCCTTTCCTTGTATGAAAGATGCTCCAGTCCCCTGATCATCTTGGTGGCCTGTGCTGGACTCTCCAGCAGTTCCCTGTCCCTCTTGAGCTGGGGAGCCCAGAACTGGACACAGGACTCCTTGGCCAACACTAGCTACACTTACATACATTATTGGAATCTAGTAAGGCCTTCAGTATGTGGTATTTACATCTTAGAGTTACCACACTGTGTGTGTGACAGATCAGAGGGCAAATTCTGAAATTATATGTCTATACACAGTGAAAAAATGATACCAAATTAGGGTATTTTGACCACATCCAATAATTGTTTGCTTTAGCCACTAACCACAGCTTTGTGTTGATTTTCCCCATGCTCAAAATCATCAAACTCCATAAGGACTAAAATGAAAATTTTCTAATCACTGCAACACACTTATTTTTGTTGGGATTAATACAAGAACTTTTAAATAGAATTCAGTGACATCAGGCATTGCACAGAAAAAAAAGGGAATGCTTAAAATGTAGCTTGTGCCCCCAAGCCAGGAAAATGTTTAAGTTCATTTTCAATTATATACCAATTTGAAGCTTCTGCTACTAAGTCAAACACACACAATTACATCAAAACCAAAAGAAATAAAATCAAGAAGGAAGAGCTCTTTTTGGAGGTGTAACCTAGCAGTGACAAAATGTTTAATCACAAAACTGTTCTCCCGATTTCAAAGCAAAATGAAAAGTATGAATTTACTTTGGCAATGAAGTTAAGACCTCGCAGATGCTACAATATAAGACAGCCATGTGAATTATGTGTTACAACCACAGCTGCATCTTCCATTTCTTGTTATTCCATACTCAATTTTCCCCCTGGATTTTAATAAAGAGAAGTGACCTTGCTCTGAAACATACCTCTTTCAGAAACTCTTCAAACTGCTCATCCAATTCTTCTTCTGAAAATTGGTGTGCCATAATCTGCAACTGGATGTCACCTTCCCAACAACTCACTTTAAAAACTAAGATTTAAAATAAAAATAGAGGTAATTAGAAGCATTCTGAAATTAGAAGTAGAGATTTACTGCTTTCATAGAGAGCTATAAGCAAAACAAATCATACAATCGTAGAATGGTAGGGGTTGGAAGAGACCTTTAGAGATCATCTAGTCCAACCATCCAGCAGAAGCAGGTTCACCCAGATCAGGTCGCACAGGAATGTGTCTTGATGGGTTTTGAAGATCTCCAGAGAAGGAGCCTCCACACTCTCCCTGGGCAGCCTGTGCCAGGGCTCCCTCACCTCAACACTGAAATCCTTTTTTCTTATATTTAAGTGGAACACTTTGTGTTCCAGCTTCTTTCCCCTTGTCCTGTCACTGGATACAACAAGAAAAAAAGTGCTGCCCCAACCTCCTGACATCCACCATTTAGATATTTGTAAATATTAATGAGATTCCCCCCTCAGTCTCATCTAAACTGCCCCAGTTCCCACAGCCTTTCCTCACAGGGATCTCAAGAGATGCCAAATTTCATTCTTCTCACCCCTAATCTATTTTACTGAATGAGACAACCAATGCAAACTCACCTGGGTTGTGCAAATTCCTTATTAAAATATTCATTTGCAAAACAAGCATTTCAGCATTTAAACTCAGGGAGAAATAAGATATGATTCTGTTCACGATCTTTACATTTTTCTTCAAAAGACAGGTCTCTTAGCTACCTACAATTAAGCATTTTGTCAATGATCAAAGAATCCACCGCAGTAGTACTTTCCATCCACTTTATGGGCTTTCAGTTCTTTTCTATGTTTCCTCTCCAAAACTGGAGACATCTGGCATTTTAAGTTTAATTTCATTGTTTCTGCTGTGCTTAGGACTCAGTAAACAATAAATATAGGAAGGTCTTTTAAGACCAGAAGATGACATTTGGTTTTATCTGTCCTGATAAAGCCAATGGCACTTACCCCCTGTTCCCAAAAGTGTGTTGATTTCTCAGGTATCAAATACATCCCAGACTCAACAGTGCTACAAAGCTTTCGTACATTAGGCTGCTCAACACATGTGGCTACCTTCAAAACTGCACATGTATAGCAGCATTGAACTACCTCTAGCATCTTCCAGGCTGTGAAGTGCTACGTAAACATAAAAGGACTAAACATTTGCAGGAATGCTTTTACCATTAAACAAAACTTCTCCCAATACGGAGCCCCTCTCAAGTACACAGGACCGCTACCTACCTAGTAAATCGACTTTGACAGGCGAGCTGTGACAATTGCTTCCTGCTTTCACTCCTTATTCATCCATAGACCACCCGATGCTTTGGTGTTAAAAGGGAAAAGTTAAAAAGAGTTATTAGCAGCCTGCCTAGACTTTGGATTGAGGAAGATATCCTTATGTAAGCACTTGGACGATATATCTGGAGATTAAGAACGTTACCTCTCACGACACACTTAACCCAGCATCCTTTTACACTTTTACATCAACGACCACCAGACGCGTTGACGGTTTACAAGCTGCACCAACTGCTTCAGCAAGTGCATCGTACTTAATTGACTAAATGTTCTGAAATTATCAGCACTTCTGCCTTATAATTACAGCTTTTTTTTTTTTTAAAGGAAATCAATGCAAAAGTTTGGTTTTTTTTCAGAGGGATGAAAACAAACAGAAGATGACAAACACACACCACCCTCAGCACACACACTTAGGCCATACCTTTAGAACCGAAGGCTCACAAACGACTTGGTACATCAGACACCCGCTTGCTGCGGTGCACGCCGCGACAGTGCTCCGAAAGAAGAAGTTTTGGGAAGGTATCGGCTAAAGCCCAGGGATGAAGGTAAGCTTGTTGTAAGCCTAGTAAACGTCAGGGAATCTTTTAATCTCCCAGCGCTAGGGTCTGCCGTGCCCTGCCCCTCCTCCAGCACACGCAGAGCTGGCAGGCGGCACTTCCCTGCTGCGGGCAGCCCGTGCTCTCCTCCCTACCCCAGCCCCGTGCCTCGCCCGCTCTGGGTACGGCGGCCCCGATAAGTCACGGACAGGTCGAGCCAAGCCCCAAAGGGACGGGAAAGGATGCGGCTCGGAAGCGAACGCTGCCGTGAGACATGCGGGAGCGTGCCTGGGGAGGAGCGGCGCCGTCGCTTGGGAAACCCTCCCGGCCACCGTCCCGTCCTCCAAACACTGCCCGCGGCAGGGCGGCTCACGTGGCGACGGTACCGCCTCCGCCTCCGCCACCGCCGCCGCTGGTGGGCGGCCCGAGACGGGCGGAGCCGGCGCGCAGCGGCCATCGCTGCCGTGCCAAAGGTTAGCTCGGCTCGGCTCGGCTCGGCGCGGCGCGGCTCGGCTCGGCCCGGCTCGGCGCGGCTCGGCTCGGCTCGGCTCGCCTCGGCTCGGCTCGGCCGGGCTCGGCTCGGCTCGGCTCGGCCGGGCTCGGCTCGGCTCGGCTCGGCCGGGCTCGGCTCGGCTCGGCTCGGCGCGGCGCGGCTCGGCTGGGCTCGGCTCGGCTCGGCTGGCCGTGCGGAGCGCAGTCAGCGCCGCCTAGCTGGGAGGCGGGCGCACAGCACCGGCGGGGACCGGCGCGGGGATGAAAGGTCAACCCGCGCTGCCGCCTCTTACCGCCTCTTAGCGCCTCTTTTCTTACCGCGTCAGCCGTGAGAGGTCACGCCACAGCCGCGCTCCGGACAGCGGCGGCGGCACGGGATGCTCCGCGCAGGGCTCCGTGGCCGGCCGGTGTGCTGCAGCCGAGCGGCGGCAGCAGAGACGAGGGGACACGGCTTTATAGTGCGACCCCCGCCCCGCCGCCTCGCTGCCCGTTCTGACTGAGCTCGCCGCTTTGCCCCCGTGTCTGGTTTCTGCCCGTCTCGGATCCGCTCGGGAGCCTGTAGATGAAGCGTGGGAATTAAAACTGAATCCATCCAGTTTCTCTGTTCATTGAATCATAGAGGCGTTTTGGTTGAAAACTGATGGGTATAAGCTGGAACAGAAGAGGTTCCAAAGAAATACATGGAAGAATTTATTCCCTATGAGGGTGAGGGAGCACTGGAAGGGGCTGCCCAAATGGGTTGTGGAGTCTCCTTCTCTGAAGACATTCCAAACCCACCTGGATGAGTTCCTGTGTGACCTACTCCAGGTGGTCCTGCTCTGGCAGGGGGGGTTGGACTAGATGATCTCCCGAGGTCCCTTCCAGCCCTTAAGATTCTGTGATTCTGTGTGACTTTTCAGAGCATGGAGCTCAGCCACTAGCATCACACTGCCAAGCCCGTCACTAAACCACGTCCCTCAGCACCTCGTCTGCGCAGCTTTTCAACATCTGCAGGGATGGTGACTCCATCACCTCCCTGGGCAACAACCCTCTCTGTGAAAACGTTCCTCTTAATCTCAGATCTAAACCTCCCCTGGTGCAACTTGAAGGCATTTGGTGCCAGTGCCAGGCCCTTGCAAGAGGACCGGACCTCCCTTGTTCCTGTTCAGCGAAGCCTGTGCGGTCAATGCTGTTAGCACCTGCAATCAAGGTCTCTTCCTCAGGTTTCTGAGGGATGTGATTCACCAGAAGTCACTCAGCCAATCCTTTGGAAAAGCGAGATTTAAAAGCATCTTACTTCCCCCCTAGTGCAAAGGCCAAAACCAAACGGTCCCTTCTCACTCCTCACAGAAATCCCCTCCTAAACAGCTTTTCTAATGTTTCTGCCTTAGCTGTCCGCAGCTGTGCTTTTCATACAATGTAGCACATCTCTGGAAATGTTTAAAAATATGCAGAGAAATTAATGACCCCCGTTTCCCTGACCACTGTCTCTCAAATAACCACAGAACAATTGCAGTCTGTGCTTGCATGTGCTCTTCAGCTAGGGTCTGTCAGTTATGTTTGTTGTGAGAGTCACGTTGCTTTAGGAATTTTTTTACGCCAGCATTTAGTAAATGGCAAAATAAAACAAGCTCACTTAAGAATACAAATGAACATTGTTTGCACACACACGCACACACACACACACACACACATACAGAGACGTTTTGAATCTCTGTTAAGCAGGCTTGGAATGAAAAGGAAGTTTTCTTCTGCAAGTGTTGGATACTCATCGCAAGTGAGAGACTAGTTAAAATCTTATTACTGTCTCTCATTTCCTGTAGCCTGAGAGATAAAGACCGTGCTTCCAATATGGCCCTTTATGTGTCCCAGATTGGTTTTTTTTTCCCTTATGCAAGCATAAATTATAGTTTCAATTCAAAGAAGCAAAGAAACGTGGGCTCTGGGTTTTCAACCCGAGCCTGTAGGATTTACTTCGCTAAAGGTGCTGCAGCACTTCTTTCAATCAAGCCTTTTGTCTGCAGATGGAGTATTACGTTTCCATTTGTGAAGTACGCATCATTTATTTTCCCTCTTTGTGCGCAACTTCTGCTGCCGTCTATGGGAAATGTGGGAGCTGATCAAGGACAGGATGCCCACAGAAACTAATATACTAGAACGATTTGTTAAGCGTGACAGCCCTACTGCCGGTGAAAACACTAGCTTCCAGCATTTGTTCTTTTCTCTCGTCTCACGAAAAAGCACGGAACGAGGCACGAGCACTTGGAGAAATATGGAAATTAATGAAGGGATGTCAGCCTGACGCTGCGCGCCTTGATCCTGCTCACATTAAGCCAATGCAAATTTTGCTCTCAACTTCAAAGTGATAGCCGTGACATCCATTGATCCACGAGAGTGACTTCATATATAATCAAATAATCACATCAAGGGCTCGGTCCTGCGAGCTGCTAAAAAAAAACTGTTGCACATTGAAGCCGTTCTGTTTGCAGAAGTTATGTTCAAAGAGGCTTGTACAAAGTATAGAGAAATGTGCAAGAGGGATCAATGCTGTTGGAAACCTCAGTGCCCATATGGGAAGGAAAAAGAAAATAGAAAATCCAAACCACTCTTAATGACTCTGGTGGAGAGGAGGCATTGCCTGGTGTTGAAATGTCATCCAGTGCATTCAAATAACATGCACAATAGCCACTTAAAAGATTTTCCTTTCCTTCTCATGCCAACAAGTTGGAGCATTTTTCTCCAGAGCTCTAAACAGTGGAGCTTAAAAAGCAGAGAGCAGAGGCCAGCCATGAATTTCAGCCAGGAACGTGGCAGTGTGGGCAGCAATGCTAATAAAGCAGAAGGGTGGTCACAAATTCTGAAGTAGGTCCTGCTGGACAGAGCCACAAATTATAAGGTAAAATTCTGTCTGTGCTGACGTGGGTGGGAAGCCTTTGCTGACTTCTATGAAACCAGATTTTGCCGCTGTAGTCATTTGGCCTCTCATTTAAACGTTTTTTTTTTTCCCCTCCGTATTGCTAAAGTGCAAGACTTCATATTTGAGTATCCTTTAAAGCAATTAACAGTAAAATTAAAAGGGATAAAGTAGCCATGCTTTTGTTATGGGGAAAAAGAAATCGAACGAAAAAGCAAAAAATACCCATCTGCCACATCCACTTTGGCCGAGGCTTTGCATTAGATAGTATTTCAGTACTGAACTTGCAAATATGTGGAATATGAGATTATGATAATAAATATTTAGCCGTCTTCTTGGTTGTGTTTTTTTTAAAGGTTAACAGTTTCATACTGAACGGAAAGCAAACAAACAGTGGTGAATTAAGAAGTTAAAACTGCATTCTCTGTGCGTGCCCACTGTGATAATACTTCCTTACATGACTATGCAAGAAAACCCCTTCCCAGTATAGGCATCAGAGAATTGAAAAGCCTTCCATAAAAGTACAAGTTGCACAGAAAAAGGGGGAAAATTGCTTGGAACTGTATTTTGTGTGAGAGAAAATGGTAGTCTGGCATTGTTAAATTAGGAATGGTTGTAAAATAGTTCACCTAACTGTAATTTCGGTTGAAGAGATCGGTTTTAATGCATTCATTTTGTTCCACTGGTGATTAGCCGTAGTCCTCGGATCCCAAAGGCTGGATTTATGGTTGGCTGCCTTACGGTAGCTAACCTGAACTCAGCTGAGCATCTCACCCACCGGGGCCGGCTCTTTTCCGTCGTGCAGCTCCTCCAAGGGCTTAGAACTAAGTTCTGTGTCATGTTTCGTATTATTCCAGAGGCTTAGTCCGGTTGCTAATCTTATTTCTGCTTCAAACTTGAGTCCTTTGAACTGAGCTGCAGGTTTAGAAGCTGGACTGTCACATTGCTGGCCATTTCCCAGTTTCTGGAAGTTAGCAGACATGCTCCGTCTCTCAGACTTTTTCAAAACAGACTCTTCCTTTGGCTCATTTGTGTAAAGTCTTAATTGCTTTAGTGATCTGCCCTGTGCTGCCAATTTTTTAGTTCCTCTGGAAGAGGGGGAATGCAAAGTCACTGTAATTACTGCCTGTTGGAGTAAACCCTTCCCCGTCGTAGAGGAAACTGTGCTATGGCCAGCAAATGTAAGCAGTTAAAGTTACTTCAAGAGGGTGAACGTTTGCAGTCAGTAATTATAGCTGCTTCTCACTCTCTCAACTTAAAAGAAGTGCATCTGCCAACATTTAACACTGCTTTTTCTACCATTTCCTAATTCTCCATAAACTTGTTGGGAAATATTGCTCTGCTGTGTAATCCAGCCCGTGGAGTAGGATCCCTCTTGTTAAGAGCTTTCGCTTTTGACAGATCCTGGGAAAATGATTGTGCAAAGATGGATACAGACATGGCTGGTGTGACCAGCTGTGGCACATCTCAACTAGTCTAATGATCCTTCTGTCTGCCAACTGCAGGTCCTTCTTTGACAAAGGAAATTCCCAGTGCTTGGCACGGGCATCACACCTATGACTCCTATTCTCTGTGGGGACTGGAGAAACAACTTGGGTTGCTTTCACCCCAGAGTCATTTGAACTGCAAGCCCTTGTCTGCCATGACTATTCTTTGTATTTAAAAAGTTTGATGATATGTTTTTTCTCTCTGTGTGAAGACACACCACATGTCTTTGGTTCAGAAGAAAAGAAGGTAAGCATTTTAAGAAAAATCCTTAGTGGCTTGGGAAAGATTAAACTCAGAAAAACTGAGCAAAGAAAAATTAAGTGTCCCGATCTATTAAAATATTTCAGATCAGTAAAATCTCTCGTTAATCCTGACAACAGATCTGCTTAACGCTGGCAGGAACATTAGCTTTGCATTTCAGATTTTCACTTGGTTATTTTTAGTTCTTCTGAAGCCTGGGAAATAAGAAATATAACCGCTTTGAACAGTCTGAAAGAGCCAACTCTAGCAGGGCCTCTGAATCTGATTAGATAAAACAACAAAGAGGTTCTGTTAGGGCAGAGGCAGGAAGAACTAAGGTGGGTGGCAATATCTGTCATAACTCAGGGGAAATGTAGCCTCAAAGC
Source organism: Urocolius indicus (assembly GCA_013401255.1). NCBI lineage: Eukaryota > Metazoa > Chordata > Aves > Coliiformes > Coliidae > Urocolius > Urocolius indicus. The sequence continues at coordinate 22,951 of WBNH01000953.1, forward strand.
ACTCAAAAGTGGGTGAAAAAAATAACATAAGCAATAGACAACTTTCCCACATCTTGGGTCACCCTCCAAATGCAGATTGAATAATTATTTTTTTCTGCGCTCAACTTATTTTCTTTTGTATTTTTAAAGCACAATAAACATCCCATGCATGTGTATTTATCTTAAAAAGCTAATTTAGGGGATCATCAGTTCTTTGCAGATAAGTATCCGGAAAAGTGCAGTATGGCAACTGCGGTTACATTTGTCAGTACAGAAATAGCATAAGGTCTTAAGTAAGAGATTTGAAACTTTCAGCATTCTCCTCTGAAAATAAGGGAGTTTTACAATTGCCACAGGAGATTTCTCCCTAAAATACAACTAGTCATAACATTTTATCCTACTGCCACCCTCGCTTCCCCCAGAAAAAAAAAGACGGAGGAGGATCAAACTGTTGTGTTTAGTGCAACTGGGAGGTCTTTAGGGTTATTTTGGATTGTTTTAAAAATGATCTGTTGTTAGAGTGGTGAGAACCTGGAACACCCACTTGGCCAAAGGATTGTGCTTCCCTACTTTCAGTGCCGGATGCTTATTTTGGGTTGGAGTCTCTGCTCAAGTGAAGAAGTAGAAAGAAAGATTGGTGTGTCTTCTCAGGAAAAGCAGTCAGAATGCTTTCAAAGTTTCTGTGCATCCACAACACTGAGATTTGTCCCTGTTAGAGGTGGGGCATTACCCCTTTGAATCTCACCGCTAAGTGGGCTTCACACCAGTGATGGCTTCAGCTGAGGAACATGGTGCTTCTTCCTTCTTTGTAGGCATATGAGAACTGTCCCTCCAGCCTGTTCTTTGCCTGCATGTAACTGGCATTTCTCTATTAACTCTAGATCTAGCTTTCTTGGGACAGATGTGGGGCTTAGCAGCAGGTGCACACATATATGATAACAAATGCTAATCCTATACCAGTTTGCATTGCTCTAGTGGTTCAGCCCCCCATGCCAGGCTGAGAGTGTTCAGCATGCTTGTGTGGCACTTTGCACTGAAATGGAGCAGTGAAGCTGTAAGCACCAGAGTTCAAGCTTGATGGGCAATGTCTACTCTTTGTGGCTTCCAGCAAAAGCTTTGTTGCGATTATGCTGCTGAGATAATAGTTTCAATTAAGCAATTGGTTACTGGGCAAGATTGTCTTCTGGCTTGAAAGGTCATTATTTTATTGATGGATCACTTGTTTTGCTGTATACTAGCCTGTATTTTTAGAAAGAAGATTTGCAATGACCATTAATTTGCTTGCCAGGAGTTCAATTTAACTTTTTCACCAATAACATATTCCACAGTTTTCCTGATTTCATGTCTGCCATAAACAGTACTCCTGTGAACCAAGTGGCTTCTTAGTGGTATGTCTATTTATTTTCAGCAGGCTAAAAGGATTTCCAATGTACATTTGGGCAGGAGAGTTGGAGCATGAAATTTATCACAATGACATTTTTCCTCAAGCTTTTTTGTTTTTTTTTTTTTCCTTATTATAATTTAATCCTAAAATAATCTGCTCTGTGTTTTTTATTTTCTTTGAGATCATACTGTGTCTTACATTCCTGCACAGGGAATCTGAGCATCAGATCTTACAAGCTGAGGGGATAAAATCAAGTCCTTGCAAGGAACTGTTGCCCATACAAGTTCTGTCCCACTGGCTGATCCATGGACTGATCAGGTGAATGTTTAGGAAGCCCTTGTTCCCCAATGAATGGAAAAAGGCACATAGATACCCCTTTTCTCTTTAGCCAGTAAAGAAATCAACCTTCCAAAACTCAAGTTCACATGTAATAACAAAAACCTTGGGATGTGTTAGCTGGTATTGATGTCAGGGACAGGATGACTATTACAGTTCTGTCCTCAGTGTGAAGGAAGTTCATGTGTTTGTCAATTTAATGTGACCGTGTCACTCATCACCCTCGTGCTCATCAAGGCACAGGGCCCATTCCTATGCACTTTGTACAGATGTTGCTAGCACACACCCAGGGGATGGGGATGTCAGGGGAACCTGGGGTCTCCTTTTCTATTTCTACATTCCCAGCAGTGCTTGGGGCCACTTGGGCTAGATGTAGATCCGTTTCCTATAGCACATTTATAGCATGCTGCCTTTGTTACCCTGTGCTGATGGTGCTTGATAAGGAGATTTAATTCTCCCCAAAGTGAATCAGCCTTTCTAGAGTTAGCACATCCTCCTTTTTGTTTTATTTTTTCATACCTGTAAATAAAGATAACCTAAACTGTTGTTCTGTGTACAGAAAACAACAGCCAGCCAGATAAGTACTATGGAAAGGAAAACCTCACCACTCTGAAATTCTCAAATGCAGACAAGCAGATTTTTTTTTGTTCATTTCTTTTCTTCATAAACAGTGCTTTAGGTAGGGATACAACCTGTCATTACTTAGAGATTTCCAGCAGCTGAACATTTGGTGTCTGTCTGCCACCCACCTACTACCAAAAATGCCACCAAGAGACAGGCTTATGTAAGGACTAAACTGGTCTTTAAAGCTTAGCCTCGAAGGACTATGACACCTGCTTTCCTGTGTCTTCTCTTTCTCCCCATATCTGCCCCACTAATCGCCTGTTAGTTCCTAAGGTACCAGAAATAAACACCAGCAAGCCCTAAGGTTCAGACAGTGTATATTAAGACCTGTGAAAACTGCCTTTTGCAAGCATTTGTCTGGAAAATAATACTTAGCTTAAGGATTTAAAACCCAGTGAGGTTCTTTGTTGTTTCAGGCTTCTGGGAAGTGGTCATTTTCTTAATGTGATAAGAAACTGAAACGTTTTCAAAGAAAAGACACTTAGATGTGTGGCCTGTGTGGATTAGTAAGACTGGAAGCTGCTGTTCCATGAATCCCTTAATTAGGACAAACCTTCCCTGGCGAGCTGCTATATTTACTTAATAGCATATTAAGCTACGAGTTTTACACATATACTAAAGGTATTTAGGTGTCAGTGTTTCCTTGCAGTGTAATAATATTTGATTTGATTTAATCTCAGTTTGGATAAGCTTTTTTTGGTTAATTTCCTCCACTCTGAAGGATAAAACAGCCCCGTGCAAAAAGCCTTTTAAGATTCAACAATATTGTTGAAGCGTGGCATCTGCAACTAATAATAAAGATCATGCAGCTTTGAATGAATAAAAAAAATATATATATATGTCTAATTATCATGGCAACGGGAAGATGGTTGACTCATCTTCGGCAGTTTGGATTGCATGTGTGGGATTGTGTTTTGGATGGAGCACTCCAGAATAGCAACACTCCATCAAAAACACAGTCGTGCACCTGTACTCCAAATGGCTGAATAAGGCAAAACACATGTCATCTGAACACTGTGAATCAAATTAAAACAAAGAAAAAAAAAAAGAAAAAGAAAAAGAAAGAAAAGAAAGCTGGAAGAGAAATAAAGACAAGTACCATAACATTGGTGTGTGTGAAGGCTTGTTTCTCTAAAGCTCCCCGAGTGATTTATTTATCGCTAAACCTCTGTTCGCAAGCCATGTTTGATTTCACTTGATGCTGATATAGACACTGCAACTGGATCTTATGGAAAGGGCTGCCAGCAACTGTTTGATCCTGATAAATTACAATAACAGGCACAATTTACAATGAGAAGCTATTGCTGCTTCTGGCCGTAATGTGCGATGAGGTTTAAAACATGATGGGCCAAAATGCTCCTTACCTGGTGGCGCCCTCAGACCACTTACAGAAAAAAAACGTAAGAGCCCTTGAGCAGAGGAAAATTACATTCACAGCAAGATCCAGACCCAATTTGATATCAAAGGTGAGCACGCGTGTGTGTGTGTATCTGCTTGCATTTGGAGTGAGAGACGTTGTGTGGAAAAGAGATACAAGAGCAGTGTATAATCCATATGTTTTGAAACTTGTGTGTTAACTGAGCAGCCCATTCCCCTGCTTCCTTCTACATGTGTGCACACACACACACACCCCAACACCCCCCTCCCCAACAATTGTGCCTGCAACGCATATGTGTTGTGAATATTGAAGTGTTTGCTTTGGAAAGTTAATTGATGACTGGCTGCTTATTTGATCTTCACAGTGTCGAGTTCAGAATGTAATAAGCGATAAAAAACAGCCAATAGTTGGACTTGAAAGAGGTGAAAATTCAGAAGGGGATGTGAAGTGATATGAATTAGACTCCCCTGGGTATTTTGTTTGCAGTAGCATTCCAGACACCTGCCCCTGATTTCAGAAATGTATACAAGCTGCGATTCCCACCCAGGAGAGCAAAGCCAGCTTTCTTGAGATAGTTCATTGTCTAGAAGCTTTTGATAATCCCCTCAGATGCCTTTTCTTTTTCATTTTTAGGGGACTTTGAGTCTACTCAGACTAACATACACATTTCTTACTGATATGCCAAAAGTTAGCTGTCCTGGAGGCCGATAGCGCTCAAAGAAAATGGAGTGAAACGAATGTTGCAGAAAAAAGGAGCAAGGAAAAGGTATCAACTACATGTTTAGAAACCTGTGCATTCTTTGAGCAGCAAATATCGCTGGTGCCTTCTGTAGGGAAGCATAAAAGGGCAGAAGAGGCAATTTCCCACACTTTTGTTAATGAAATATTGATGGAGACTTCAGAAAGTCTCTAGGAGTAGTGGTGACATTCAGTGGCTCTGACGGATTGTTTACTAGACTTCTGAAGGTGTGTAATGCACCTCTCCTAACACTAGATTCCTGCTTTTGGGAAGTGTTCAACGAACCGAGACCGTACTGTAGCTCTTGCCTGACCTCATCTTCTGTTAGTTGTCTCGTCCAGCTGCTGCCAAGCTCATATGGGATGTGTCCAGAAAGAATAAGCAGAAGTTTTTCTCTATTCACAGCGTGATTCTCTCTCATTCCAACATGTATACACACTTGCACATGAACAGCAGAAGCTCTCCCAGATCCACAAATCCAATTTGTCTGTGTCCCCTGCTTTTTGTAGCCTTTGACAAATAAGCCCTTGTTTCCCATTTAAACACATATATATCTATATTCCATGAGTCATTCATCTTCTTCCTTTGAAGAAATAAACATATACATATACCTACCACCCCCCCTCACTGCCTCTGCTCTCCCAGCTTTTATATAGCGTATTTCCCATGCCATCTGTAGGAGAGAGGCAGGCAGAACTGCTGCAAATGTTGAGAAGTGAGTGCATGTGTGTGAACACACATATGTGTGCACGCATGCTCTTGTATATAGATACATCCCCACCTCAAGGAGTGAATTGTCACATGGGGAATGAACCACAAGAGATGAGCACAGACTTGTACCGTGGAGCCCAGGCTGGGTGCAAAGCCTTAGAGAAAGACTGGGTATGACATATAGGTCTTGAATGCAAAGCATACAGGGTCTGTAATTCAAAATATAGACAAATGTTTAATGTCAATATCTACAGTCTCTGTGCGAAAGGGCACACTGCCTGAGAAAAAGAAGCTAATAATCATTGTTTAAGAGGTGCCCATTTGTATGGACTTTTCTGCAGGAAACTTGGGTGCCAACAATTAGGTGGAGAATTCCAGACCGAGCTTGAAGATTATATGCCCACTAGTGAGACAGAAACTGGAATTAGACACGTCAAATTGATCACAGGAGAGAAAAGAGTTCAAGTCAAAATATTCTGAAGTGCAAAAGCCAGCCTCAGTATTCAAAATGAGGACACTATATGGGAAATGGCTGAAATGAGCCTGTTTTTTCTGTGCCTTGGCTGCTCAAATGGCAAAAAAAAGTAGCAGAATTTAAGAACTTTGTTTTTTTTTTTTTCTCAGTTGGTTTAATAGTGGAAGAAGAAGGGTGACTGTCATTTCCCTACACTTTTGGGGAGTGTAAGTGATGTATCTGCAGCTTGGTAAATTCCTGGAGCATACAGGGTGAAGGCGACTACACATCACATAGTCTGACCTGTCCATTGCAAGTATTGTGGCACTGGGACTGATAACTTGTTTGACTGTGACCTGCTTTCTAGGAAAGCAGCCATAAGTACATCTCCTTCCCTAGTAACTAGTTCTGATCAGTGATGATGATTACTTGTTTTGTTTGTAACTCATTTGATTCATCACTTAAATGTGTTTGGCTTGAGTCTTCCATTTGTGAGACCATTCTCTGCTAGATTAAAGAGCTCTGGAGTGCACTCTATTTTCTCTCTGTGAAAGAGTGTGGGCAGCAGGTCAAGAAGAGTTCTGCTCCCCCTCTTCTCTGCTCTGATGGGGCCTCATCTGGAGTCCTATGTCCAGTTCTGGGCTCCTCAGCTCAAGAGGGACAGAGAACTTCTGGAGAGGATCCAGTGCAGGGCTACCAAGATGATCAGGGGACTGGAGCATCTTCCTGATGGGGAAAGGCTGCGGGAACTGGGGCTGTTTAGTCTGAAGAAGAGGAAACTGAGGGGGGATCTCATTAACATTTACAAATATCTAAAGGGTGGATGTCAGGAGGTTGGGGCAACACTTTTCTATGGTATCTAGCAACAGGACAAGGGGTAATGGGATGAAGCTGGAATGAGCACAAAAAGTTGCATTTAAACATAAGAAAAAACTATTTCACTGTTGAAGTGAGGGAGCCCTGGCACAGGCTGCCCAGGGAGGGTGTGGAGTCTCTTTCCTTGGAGGTCTTCAAAACCCACCTGGATATGTTCCTGTGTGACTTGCTTTAGGTGAACCTGCTTCTGCAGGGGAGTTGGACTAGATGCTCTCTAAAGGTCCATTCTATGATTCCATGAGACTATGATTCTATGAAAGTACTAATACCTTGAAGCCAAACCAGTTCTTAATGGTCGTCTTGACCAGCTGTGACTTGAGGTAAGCAGACTCACTTCGTATGACCATGGGAAGCTACTTGTTTCACTTTAAAATGAGCTTCCATCCAGCAGGATGTGCAAGTCACTAGAGTTTATACTCTTCCACTTGCCTGTGTGGGTTCCAGCCAACAAATGCAAATGATGAGAAAGGTAACAACCAGAGACAGCAGAGCCAGCCACATGCAGTCCCCACATACATCAGTTTGGCTTCAGCAGAGCTGACAGTGCCAGGGGCATGTCATAGGTTTTAAGAGAAAAATTTCCACCTGTCCCTTCTGCCTTTCCGAGGCAGCAAACTGCCTCACATAGTTCAAATTTCATCGTGAGCCATGTTTACTGAGTTGTCAGAGATAAGCCTGGCTCTAGAGGCAAATGTTAGCTTGGGGAACAGAAATGCCAGCAGTGAGCACATATGGCTCTGTTTGTACTCTTAAGTTTGGAAGAACCAAACAAGTTAACAAATACAGATGTTTAAAATCAGTAAGAGTGTTTAATGAAAACAAACAAAATACTGTAGTCTATAAAGCAAAACCTGTTTTTCTTTTGCTCCTTTTGACCAGCTGGGATTAGTGTTTTCCTGAGCCTATACCCTCCTTTGACATGTGGGACGTTTTTGAGGGATATTAGTCCCAGCAGATGCTGGGTGGCACTTGGGTGGATGCCTCTGATTTTTAGTTAGTTAATAAATCAACTTTAACAACCATGTGTATCCTATGATTTAACACATGCATAACAGTAATACTGGATTAGGAAGAACAAACTGTTTCACTGCAAAGGATATTTTATTTCTTAGTAATATTGCATACAATATGAGCTTTTCTGTAACACAAACAAAGGATTCGTGCTATTTTTTTTTTTCCCTTTAGCTGGTGTCCTTCATGCCCATGGGTCAAACTGTGCTCAGAATTGCATTGGTACAAATGCAGAGTACCTCCGCTGAGCTCAGTAAGACTTTTTCCATTCTCTTCAAAGGGTGCTGCTTCAAACCTCACGCAGCCTGCTTTCCACAGCCATCAGCAGCCGCTTCCTGCCTAGCAAACTGCCTAAGTGACATCCCCTCCATTAAAAAGACCTTACTTAATCAGAAGGTTAAATAGCATCACGTTGCTTTCCTACAAAAATCATTTTTTAATGTGTCCCACTCTTGTTTTTTGGGAGGAAAACTGACTTTTTAATCTTCAGGCTCTCACTGCAGATATGTGCTAAGCTGCTAGCACCCGTGACATCATCCTTGGCTTCAGGCTTTGAAAGTGAAGTGGTATTTAAAAATATGAAATTCTGGTAGCAATGTCACACCCAAAGTTGAAATTTAAAACAAAACTGACAATAAAATCAACTGCCAGGAAATGGGCTATTTGTTAAATTTGACATCTCTCATGTCAGCTTTGGGTTAATCTCTGGAGCCAGCTCAAGGATGGATGAGGTAATATTTGCACATGTTATGGATAAGATAGAAATGAAAATGGATTTTCTCCCCCTCTTTTATTTNTGCTACAAAGATTATGAGCCTGATGGTTGGAATCAGTACGAGCTGTGATTGAGGGGTTATGTGTGAAGCAGCAGATTAGAATGGTTTCGATACATCGCATGATGGTCTGTGGAAGTCACAGGCTGTGTACAAAGTGTTGTTAATAGGGACACTTGCAAGAGGTAGGAAGATAAGTGATAAGTGGAGGGTTGACATAATTCTGGAAAAAGCTCTCAGAGCAAACACATTTAGTGGATAAGTTTAAGGACTTGATCTCATTGCTTTAGTTAGGAGTGCCAGAGATTGAGGCTTAACAGGGAGTCAGGACTTGGTGACAGAGCCAGCTAAAAGATAGCAGGATGTAAGTTATAAGGCATAAAGGAAAATGAAACATTGAATCATAACCTGTTATAATAGCAACCACTTTTGCAATTACAGAAACTATCTGAGAATTTGGCTTTGTCTCTGTTAATAGTATTTAAACCACACGTGAATTACAGCTGGGGAAGGGATTCCATTAATTCCTGTTTTCTGTGCTTTTTATGAAAGCTTTTCTTAGCCTTTGCCCACACTGTTCTTTAAAGCATTTTTCTGGCAAAGGCCAACATTTGCTCAGCGTTTGCACTAAACTCCATGTGAAAGGTTGACACATGTAAATACTCTCAGGGGCACTGCTTAAACAGTGCAGGTCTCAGGTGGCTTCAGTCTACCTTCTCACTTTTTGGTGGCCTTAGTGTTCTTCTGCATAAACTTGGCAGTTCTGGACACTCAGTTAATTCAGTCCTTTCCAAGAAACTGCCTGGGGATCCATGTCCAGTAAATAGCTATGAATTGCTAGTCCCGTGTGATCTGTTTCTCCACACTACAGGAATTGCTTTGCACATCCTAGAAATGTGCAGGAGCAGAGGGAGGAGAAGACTACAGAGTAAGGCTCCAGCCAGCCACAGCCAGAAAAATTAGTTTTGTTGCACCTTTTTTTTGCCTGTTTCCCCATATGTCCTCCACTGGAAGAGGACTGAAGGACATACAAGGTGCAGGGAGGAAAAATGTGCATTTCCTTGGGAACATAAGAACTAGGAAAATATGTGAGATGTTGCATTGGTCTTGAAATCAGAGGAGAGAAGGTCTGTCCCACAGCCATCTCTGTTCCTCTTGAGAGAAATGCAGACAAGAGGCAGGTTTCAGTCAACAATATCAGATTTATCAGTTTAAGAGCTCAACTTTCTCCTGGGTGTTTTTGCTGTGGGCAGCTGCGAGTTTGTTACAATCTTCTGGAAACTCCACATTCAGGAAAGCTGCTGTCTTTATACACAAATGGCTATTAAATAGCCAAACATAGTAGTCATATGAGTAGCGTTGTGTGGTCGTCCATGAAAGACATACAATTTGTTGCAATATACTGCTTAAAACATGTCAGAACAATGCAAATATTCATTTCTTGTACATCCCACCCTACTACCTTTATTTCCACCTGACAATTGTGAAGAAATTAGAAGAGTCTGCTTTTAGAGCTACACTTATATGATCATAATCGTAAGAGAGTGACAAACAAACCATCAAGGAGAAACAACAGCATGACTGAAGCCCACATATTAATGTCAAAAAGATTAATTATCAAATTTATATATCTGCTTTTCAGCTGAGCAAGGAACCTGAAAACTGATCATCCGTGTTTAGGGCGAGGACACTGTGCTGCCTAATGTCAGAGGGGGCTCAGGTGAGAGCCGGCAGAAGGTGAAAGGGCTTAATGTCAGCCTTGGCTGCAACTGAAACTTTTTATAGGCTCACACAGAACAGGACATAACACAGAGCATTTTCACAGCCAGCTGCTACTCTGCAAATGGATAGAGAAGTAAAATCAAGAATAAAAGAATAATTGGTGGGCAAGATTTTGAATTTTTCAGTAGAAGATGAAACAAGTACACCACTTCCAAAAGAGAGTCACTGGAGAAGATGTGAAGTAACCATGGCAGGGATTGAGAAGGAATGGAAGTGGAAAGGTTTTTTAAAAGTTCCACTTCTTTATTTTTTATTTCCCTTAGGGTCTCCTTTTTTTTTCCCTCTGCATTCATTTGGACTTGTGGAAAGCTGTTTACATGACATTTACTCTGCGAAGAAAGATATACAACATATATGCTAGTCTGTGCAGGTGTTTATAACTCTAAATGTTACTTTTGTAGTTTGCCAAATGGAAAATACACCCAATGGCATCTTCTTGTACCTGTAAATAAACTGTTTTCCAGAGCAACCATCAAGCACATCGTGAAAACAAATGCAGAGCAATTCCACTGGCAATAGCATGATAATTGTTGTGAACCAGATGTGAAACAACACAAATATTAGTGAAAAGAATACTTTCTGTCTACCAGAGCATGACAAAGCTTCAGAAAACATGTTGATATTGATTGAATATGCAATGAAAACAAGAGCGCAATTCTCTGACTGGAACCATGAGCTGAAATCCTTCTGGATGAGTTCATGGGTGACATCTCATTGGTATGAACACCAATCAAATGCTAGTCCCCTCTTTGACCAGGGCCAAGCTTTTATAACAACTCTGGCACACTGCCTGTGCGGAAGGAGCCATGGCATCCTGCCTGGGCATCCAACACACAGCTCCTTTCTGCTCTCCAGCCACAGCTCTGTCATAGATCTCTGTGGAGCCTGATCCTGAGTTAATTTAGCAGGTTTACACTGCAGACGTGAGAGACTTGATTCAATGCTTCAATCTGGTGTCTAGTGCTTCTGTGAAGCTGCAGGGTGTCTCTGGCTGCCACTCTGGAAGGGGACACGGGGTGAGGTGCAGTGGGTTGTACACCACATAGAATTGTTTTGGTTGGAAAAGACTTTTAAGATCATCAAGTCCAACCACTAACCTCACACTGCCAAGCCCAACGCTAAACTGTGTCCCTCAGCACCTCATCTACACAGCTTTTAAATATCTCCAAGGATGGTGACTCCACCACCTTCCTGGGCAGCCCTTTCCAATGCCTAATAACCCTCTCAGTGAAAAAGTTCCTCCTAATGTCCAATCAAAACCTCCCCTGGTGCAACTTGAGGCCATTTCATCTTGTCCTGTCACTTGTACCTGGGAAAAGACAATGATCTTCACCTCACTACAACCTCCTTTCAGGTAGTTGTAGAGAGTGTTATGGTCTTCCTCCTCTTCTCTAGTCTGAATAACCCCAGCTCCCTCAGTTGTTCCTCATCAGACTTTTTCTACCGACTCTTCACTAGCTTTGGTGCCCATCTCTGGACATACACGAGCACCTCAATGTCCTTCTTGTACTGAAAGGCCCAAAACACCGGTGCATGAGGTATAACCTCACTGGTGTTGAGTACAGGGACATAACCACTTCCCTGGTCCTGCTGGCTATACTGTTTCTAATACAAGCCAGGATACATCTGCTAGATACATCTGCCAGCCCATCCGGGTTGTCTCAGTCACTGCAGGGCATTGTGAAGGGCACTGAGACTTGTTTTTGGGCAGCGGAATCATGCCCTAGGTGTTTCACACAACAGTTAGATGCGGTCAGCTTGGATGTGAATGTGAAGAGCAATGCTGCACTATGGGTTATAGCTGAAGGTGGAAAATAGCGTAACCCTGGCATTTCAGAAACAGAGGATAAGCCCTCACTCTGAAATTTACCAGGATGGTAGTGCTAACGTGTAAATTATGCAAAATAATCACATTTTATATATTTAACTAAGGTTAGAGCTCTTCCTTATCAGCATTTGTACTTACTAACTGACCAGGTTTCTGTTGAGATTGAGTGGAAGCAAATTGATCTGATTATAATCTGACCCTTTGTTTTTTTTCACCACTGAAGCTTCATGTGAGAACTTCAACAGCCCATCTGGCCTCAGTTGGTGGTTTTCTAACTTGCCAGCTTTACTTCAGCATATTTTGATAATATTATCTCAAAGCAGCCACATTATCAAATATTTTTCAAAATGTGAAAATGTGTTGGTAAAAACACGTTTCTCTGTTTCAGTTTATACAATCCCTGCCATCCTTTACCTACCCAACTTGTACCATCCGGGCTTTTATTCCATCATTAAAGGGAGATGTAAAGTCATGTGGCCATCCTATCACAGGCTTCTGCCAGCTGTAAACCTCATCACAGTTCCTGTAAAGTACATTTCCACAGATCAGGTTACTGCCAGGGAAGACTTTAACAATCTTCTACCTTACTTTCAACCAGCAACAATTAGTATTAGCAAATGGTCCAGGCCACTGCCTGGAATCACATATGATTTTTATTCAAGAAAGACAAACTTTTATTCAAACCAGATCTATAAGCTAAACACATGAGTTTCCTTGCTTAGAATAATGAATCTGAAGTAGTTTCTATCATTCATTTTAAAAATCACTCTCACATTTGAAATCAAGTTGGCTGTTTTCCCTTGTCTGTATTAACCATCTGGTAAGGGAGACTTTTCTAACACTGGTGTCTAGGGTTAGGATTTATTCTTTAAAAAAAAAAAAACAACAACCTTCCCCTTCCTACCTTATTTTTTTCATTTTTTGGAACTTGTTCTTGTAATATGGTTGAAACTCATCCTATCTTTGAAAATGGAGACACATGGCATAACTTCCTCTTTGAGATTCTTAATATATTTTACAGTCAAAATCTAGTTTTGCATGTGATGATTTAAGGAGGCACACACGTGCTTTCAGGTCATTAAAGCGCATTGTAAAAATAATAGAGACACAAAGGGGTTATTCTCAAGAAACGATGCACACCCTCATCTACATGGAATATTGAAGATCTGTTTCATTTTCCAGTACGAGGCAAGTTCAAAATGCTATTTCCTTAGCACATACCTCAGTGGTGCATGACCCCTGAAACAAAAAGTGAGAGGATTTATATGCAAAAGAAAAATCTTGGTGTTTCCTAACATTTTGCTTCTCTTCCTAAGTAAAAGACCCTCAGAACAAAACCTCTTCATGCTGTTGCAAGGGAGCTGCTGTGTCAGACAGTATGTACCTTGCTCTCTGTAGGTCCTGGGCTGAGTGAGACAGGGAGTTTGCTAGACACTGCTTTGTAACAAACCCTAGTGAAACAATGTGTAGTTAAATCTGCCCTTTCTCTGTACCCAATGGAGCACAATGAGGATGAATATCAAGCACATACATAACAGCAAAATGTTGCTGATCCAAAACCTGGTAAAAATAGACAGAATAAACTTCTGAGGTAGGAGGCACCTAGAAGAGGAAAACTGAACCCTATCTGTGATGGAAAAACTTGTCATTTCCCAGGAAGAAACACCTGGGTTCCAGTGAAATGAACTCCCATTGATTTTACTTGAGGATTGCCATGGCCCAAGGCTGTGTTAAAAGCAGCCAAGTAGAAGAACAGGCTGGAAGGTGCTGTGTGCAGATATCTGCCACTGGGTGACATTAAAGATGCCCAAGACTGCTACTGACAATCTTTTCTCTATTGTTGTCACATGGAAGTTAAGGATCTGCCGAGAACCCCAAAGTCTCAGACTTTTTGTGGAAACATGATCCACCCTGCAACATTATAGACACCAGCTTAAGGCTGGTACTTTGCAGAGCCAAGTTTTGATCTACACCATGAATGACTATCTGGAGAAAAGTTGTCCTCTCTATTGAACAGAAGAGAAAAATACAGGTATGAAAAGGAAAAGAGACAAAAGGAGGTCACTGAGAAGAAAAACAAATGCTTACATAGCCATGTAAGAGAGATGGTATGTATATTTTTGATGCACTAACTCTGACAGAATTTGAATTAAAATGTAAAAGCCAGTTCAATCAGCTCATTTTCCCAACTAAATACAGCCCAAAGATTTCTTACTAGATATGTTCTGGTAGAATGAAGCTGTCTATATTTTTTCTACCTCCTTTAAATATATAAAAATGTCTTGATATACAGAAACAGGACTCAATAAATATTCTCACCAGGACAGTATAACATGTACACTATTCTGATACTGGTTAATCTTAGTTTACTGTCTGTCTTTGCAAAGATTCAGGTCTGTCCTCTGTGAAGGTGCTGGTTCCCCCTGGATGAGTGAATGGGAAAGAATTCAGTTTTTACCACACAATTGGCTCTGCCTGTATCCCTGTCCTCTTAACAGCAGCCCACCAAGACAAATTCTGTGTTGTATGATAATCTGAGAAAGCAGAGGGTAATGAAATTTGATAACAACAGTCCCTGCAGGCACTCCTGGAGGTGCAGCAGCTCATAAAGACAGGGGACCTTTAGCTCAGGTGAGGACTCATGCTGTGCACGTGAAGGAGTCATCCTCTACTTGAGCGTCAACTCAGCACCTTCCACGTGTCCCATCACTTGTGCAGGCTGCCCAGTGACATAACCTGCTGTGCATCAACCAGCAGCATCTCTAGCATGACTGAGGGAAAGGGCAATCCGAGGCTCACAAGCACCAGTGCAGAGGAAGCATTAGCTCAACTGGGATCTTTGGTGCATGGTGAGAGGACTCTGAAACCTCAGCCTCCATCCTGCCATCAGCACATAGCCTCCAGTGGCCGTTCATGTTTCCCAGTAATGCAAAAGTGGACTCTTGTGTCACAGATAGTCAGATAAAAGTTTCAGGCAGGAGGATGTCAGTTTGATTTCTAGCTAAATGAGGACATGCCTCTACCATAGGTTTTTAAATCTGCCCTTCTAACCTGAACAATAAAGTACTGCTGGAAATAACATTTGCAACATTTTGATCAATCAACGAGGCAAAGTTTGTAAGGGGAGGCAATATCTTTTATTACACCAGTCTGAAAAAACAGACAAGCTTTCAGCAGGCAAACTCTTCCTCAGCTCAGTAAAGGTATGCCTAGAAAGCCATGAACATTTTGGTTTTGTAATCACTTTTCTGGTAAAAAAAAAAAAAAAGGCTGAAGACAGAAGCAGAATTGAAAGCAAGTTGAAGTTACACAGTGTCCTGGAACCCTTTTTTTTTAAAAACATTTATACCACTTCCTGCATTTGGGGAATCTGCAATTAATTGTCATTTTAAAATATCTCAAGGATTCCTGATGATGTGAAGAACTATGATCTCACTAATCAGCAAAATTATAAAAGTGTTTAAAAAGATATTTTAAAAAGCAATATAGTAAATGGACTTACTGTTCATATGGATAGATGTGGTAAGAGTAGGAAGGACAAACACTTGCCACCAGCGCTCTTGAGCTACACAATGGTTCCTTATTGAGCAGCCATTCCTAGCTATGCCACATTGTATATTTATTTATAGTTCACACGACCCTGCAGGAAGATGCTGTGCAACTGTTCTCACCATTGTTCCTGGCATTTCCAGCTTCAGAGCTGTCACGAATGGGAAGAGAGTTGAAGAAGATCTACCCAGGGTACACTCCTAGGGAGGGCACTTCATCTCAGGCTGCAGCTGCTGGTCCAGAGCATCAGTCCCACCAGCAGAGGGTTGTTTTTGACAAGGCATATATATCTGCCCACATCCTCTCCTGTCCTCCGCTCAGATCCAGGATTAATTAGGATTATAGGGCAAATGCCATCACACACAATGGCTTATTTTCAGGTGTAGCTGTCTAGACCATTACTTTGAGGTTTTGTCTCAAGAGGAGTTTTTTCAGTGTGATTTCTGGAGAATGCACACAGGAAAAACACTGGGTAATCCCTCAAGTGATGCTTCATGAGTTGTGGATGCATTGTATGGAGTTCCTGAGGATCACACATCAGGGTAGTTGCACCGAAGTCCTCTCCATTTGTGCCTTTCTGTGACATTGTGCCTTGCTATTTGCTGCAGAGTGAGTGGTTTGATAGTCACTGTGACCCTGGAGAAAATGAGACACAGTGTCCTTGCAGCCAGAGGCTGGCCCCTCACGGTGGCCAATCACCCAGCCTCAGGGCTGCTTCCTTGCACAGGAGTCAGCAGAGGGTGCTCCTGCAGCAAGGCAGCCTGCTCCCTCTGCCTTACACCCCTATGTTAAACAATATGCCCAATAGGAAGTATTGGTTTATAAATTATTAACCGCAGCCCTCCGACACACTAGCAGGCTCACATCTGTGGACATTTTATGTAAAAGACAAGTAATGGGAGAAGGTGAGATCTTCAAAGTGTCTTGTAACCCAAGAAGGTCTGTACTATATAAGCACAGGAGGTAGCAAGGGATTACAATAAGTTGTGTTTGGGCTACAGCGAGACTCTCTGCTCTTCAGGCTGGTATTTGATTCCCAGGGCCAGCACAGGGCCTTTGTCAGCACCAGGTTTCCTAATGGTGATGCTTAGGGCAAACCCTGGAGGGAATAGTTCAGTTGCTTCTTCTCCTTTTGGGTGGGCAGGCTGCTGCCCACCACTGAGTATTTGCTGTCACTGCTGAGCACTGCAGGATATTTTGAGATGTGTGGGGATGTACAGGGGATGGGAGAAAGGCTGTGTCAGAAGGGTATCATGGCTAAGAGTCGAGTGCAAAAAGGGTTGTCACCAGGAGGAGAGACAGGACAAAAGAAAAAAGGGGAAAGCAAAAGGATAAAGGAAGGAAATACTCCACTGTCTCCAAAAACCTGCCAACATGATCACTTTTGTTGTTTCATACGGTGGTTGCTCTTCTGGGCTTTTTTAAAAACTACATGTGTGCCATATGTGTATGTGCAAATAGGAGGCTGTAGAGATGCTTTGTGATGAGAATCTTGGAGCCTGTCATATGGATACTAGACTTGGAAGTACCCACACCTTGATGACCTGGAAGATTTGCTGTAGACAACTAGATTCTAGCGAATTTGTCATCTCATTAAAGCCAGTTAATGCACCAGCTGGGTCATTAACACATGTTTCTGGGTGACATTATTCTACTCAGTTATTTGCTGATGTACAAGAGATTGGGAGCTGAGGGAAACAAGATTTTTTTTTTTGCTTCTTAAATAGTTTTTGCTATTAAAATTCTCACTCAGCATGTCCCCCTCTTGTCATGTTGAGAAAATCTTGTACAATTACCAAGCTTTTGGATGTAGGCAATAAAATAAAAATTATAGCATTTTTGTACTATCTCACACTGTTAGCTCCTAAGGGATGCTCTCATAACAATGAGGATGGAAACAGACATAAATTAGGCTGTAACTACAGCTGACCAAATAATAGTCAGAGTTTTTTTTTTGTCAAGTAAGTTGTTCAATTAATATTTTTTGCCGTCTTCAGCAATTAAACCAACTTTGATAAATACGCTCTCTCCTCCCTGGAGTGACTGCCTGTCTCTGCCTTCATATTCTTTTCTTTTAACCACTTCTTGAAAATACACTTTTCCTAAATGGCTTATACATCTTCTTTTCAAAGAGACATTTACAGATCGGATTAAAAAAATCACCCAGACTGGTTTCTAGGTGCTTGCCATGAGCAAGGTTTATTCCAGTGAACTTTGGTTTCCCCTTCTTTTGACCTATCTCTCCTGTCAGGGGTGTATCTGCACTCTTATTTTGGTTTCTCTGTACAGGTAGACCTATCTACTCCACCTGGATCCCCCTGACTGCAAGAGGATGTGGGAGGTGTGTGAGAAGACGCATCAGCCCTTGCAGACAGAGCCTGTAGTTGGAAAGCTATTTCAGTAGTGACCTTTTTTTCTGCTCCATGATAGAGCCTTCAGCTGGCTATCAGTGCTCCGTTCCTGGAGCAATAGCCACATGCACTGAAATTGAGGTAGCTCAGCACTGATGTGTAGTAGTATACATTGAAAAGTAGCTGCAAGTCAAAGAATATATGATAGCTGGTTTAGAACAGCATTGTCTGGAGGATGAAATCCACTATATCCATTGCTGTTGAGAGTCCTATAAGTGTAGACTTTTCTAAAAAGCAACAGTGTGTAACATCAACTATTGATTAAGTCAGGGACATTTCAGCCCGTTATCTCTGAAATGCCTTGGATTATCTTCAATAGTGACACTATCCACTTGTCTTGCTTTTAAACAACTGTGAATTGGAGCATTTCCCCTGACTTACTTCCTGTGGATATTTCATTTACAGATGAGCCAGACTGTGTGAAGTGGCTTTCAGATCCTCGGATTAATGGGATTAGCCAGGAGGATGTGTGTTACGTGGAATCTGGAGAAAAGAGGCATTTTTAGCCTTTGTAAACATGCAACACATTTAATTTGAGTAGTTTTAGTTTTACCCCCACTTTCATAGTGGATCTAAGTAAAGGCTGTCATTGTAAGATTACAAAGTGAGGCAGCTTTTGCAATCAGATGATTTTCTATAGCAGAACAATGATGCTAGGTTAAACCACACTTGATGTCTAAAAGCCTTTTTCCCTCCATATTTTTACAGATTCGACCTGTTCCTGGAGTATCCCCCCTATACTGGTGGAATTCAATGTCAAAATTCTCATGTACTAGCCAGAATGGGCCCTTGAAAACAAAAATCTCTCAATCTCTGCAGTATTCCCACTGAATCTGAGAACTGTTCACATGCATCAAGGTTTGTTTAATGGACTACATTAAAGGACTTACTATGTGTGCTCAACAAATTGCAGGATCAACCTGCCTGCCAGACGACTAATGTAGGATTGCAGCTGCTTGGCTTGGCCAAATTTAGAGCATAGTGAGAAAGGTTGCTATGAAATGGCAATTCTGCCCCAGGGAGTCTTTGGGTTCTGACTCACTTGCGACAGTGGGATAATATCAGGTGGCCGAAGAGGTTCTCACTCCTCACCGTGTACTCTGGCCACTCAAGGAGGCTATCTCCCTGCCAGAAAGTATCATCATTAGCCTGTGGGCAGTTTGCACCCTGCATTGAAGGGGACTGAAATTCACAGAATCGCAGAATGGGAGGGGTTGGAAGGGACCTGTAGAGATCATCTAGTCCAACTCCCCTGCTAAAGCAGGACTACCTAGATCAAGTCACACAGGAACATGTCCAGGTGGGTCTTGAAGACCTCCAGCGAAGGAGCCTCCACACTCTCCCTGGGCAGCCTGTGCCAGGGCTCCCTCATCTCACAGTGAAATAGTTTTTCCTTATGTTTAAATGGAACTTTCTGTGCTCATTTCAGACTGAAGTTTGTAACAGTTTTGTCTTTTTTGAGCTCTTCCAGCATGGCTGATTTGTTTGCACAAAGGAAAGGAGCAGAAATCAAGAAACCCAAATATAAAACATTCAAAGATTTTTGGTGGATGGCACAGTTAAAAGCCTAAAACATTAGGGACAGCTATAGGTCTGAAAACTTTTTAAACTTAAAAAGAACCCACTCCATAACGGAAGGATATTTTGGAATGAAATCTCCCATTTTAATCAGGAAACATAAAAATACTTGTTATAAAATGTCACTGTGGTTTGTTATTTTTACATTTCTTGATATAAAAGCAATTTGTTAAAAGCCAAATGTGTTCATAAACTATGCATTCATAAACCTGTGTTCACGAACCTCATGTTGTCAGGTCCACATTTATGCAAAAAAAACCCCCACCCCCCCCCACAACCATCTAAATGAAATAAATCTCCCTTTATTCTTTATTCTGAAGTAAAAACAAAGCTGAAGAACATTTTGATGTTCCTCCTGTGACAAGTCCCTTGATCCAGCTGCAAGTGTGGCTAAACTTCTAGCATTAGGTATCTGTGTAAACAAAATAGCATTACGTAGTCAAATGTCTGCATGCAAATACAAAGTTAAGTTTTTGTCTACTGCTTCATCAGGAGTGGCTTGAAATCTTAGCTCAAATTTTAGACAGATTTTGCTCAATATTTGCAGTGAATACCAGTCTGAAACACTTTATGGCAGTCATGAAATTACATGAAGTTAAAGAAAGAAGCACAGAAATTACACTCTGTTCATAGAACATTTACAAATGGGAAAAACAACTAAAATCAGTGATTAGGCTGTTAGCTATGTCTACACTAAGGACTTTTAGTGTGCATGCTTCACTGAGGGCCAGGAGAGGAAAGATAACTTGAAAAATGCAGAAGTCTGCATCAGAGGTTTATGGAAAATGCAGATCCTTGAGTTTTACACCTCTGAGGCTTGAATTAATATTTCTGGATCTATGGCAAAATATTGTCAATCATTCTTTGTAAAGTTTCATTTAGTGCATATCTGGTATAAAAGCCAGTAACTCAAACGTGTTTTTTTTTAGGTTAATTTCTTTCTGCTGTTGGTGAATTTTGTGTCCTGACAGTTGCAGTTCTGAGTGTTTGCATGCTCTACATGAAACTGGCCATTTTACAAAAGACTTCTACAATGAATCATGACCTTTTTCATAATAGTGTGTCATCCTAGATGCTGTGTGTAGAATTAAGTAAAACCCTGAGTACAGGAAAATGCCTTCAGCCAACGTTTTTCTGCTAGTAGGATCCTCCTAAAGGATTATAAAGAATTAACCGTTTCAGCTCCTCAAACTTCCAAGAAAGGTAACAGCAGGCAAAGATCAACAGATTAGCTGGTTAACGCAAAATCCTTGGCTTTATAAAACAGGGATTATTTTGTTTTAGCAAAACAATAGGAAGCTTTTTTTCTTTCTTTTTTTCTTTCTTTTTTCATTTTTAGTGGACAAATTCTCCTGGGCTAAGCAGCTAGTGCCTGTGCAGTTACATCATGGTCAGCAGAGCCCAACAAAGTGAAAACAGTTGGGTCCATTCCAAGCATATTGATTCCTAAGGAGGTTATATGGAATCTCCATACATAGGAGAAATGAAGGATCACTATGGAGCCTGTGTGACACAAAGGAAGATTTGGACTCTTGAATCACGTCACAGAAGAAAATCCTGTATTTGGAGACAGATCAGAACTAAACAGGATGTTTAATAACTGAACACCATTAGATACACTGGATAGATGAAATCTGTATTCTGGGGAATAGTTCTTACCACAAAAAGAGATTCTGTCTTTACTCCTTAGAGACTGAAGGGAAGAACTAGGGATTATATATCACTTAAATGTGCCACACACATTGTCTCTGAACACTCTGGTAAAGAGAAAAGTGCTTTCTAAGGTCATGGCTTCCCCTTGCTTAGTTGGATAGCTTTCAAGTAAAAGGAATAAAAAATTAATAAAGAAGGGGAATTTTTGCATGTTTCACATTACCTTTGTTAAACTGGAGTATGATGTGTAGAAAAAATTTAAATCTTTAAGACATCTTTTAATATTTTGGTTACCTGAAATATTAACTGATTTATTAGGTTCTATGATATTGAATCCAGGTCGGTACAGGAAATGCTCAGCTGCAGTGAGTCTCTACAAAAACATAGGTCAGACTATCCATATATCTTCTTATAATATTGGGAAATTGTTTCCCAGATAGCACTGTAAGTAGAAATGTGAGTTTTCTGCATCTCACTGTATCCCCAGTGATTGTACTGTGACTCCCTGCACATGCTGCTCCAATGTTCCTCTGTCCTAGTCCATAAAAAAGCTTACTTTGTATTCCCCAGAATATCATGAAATATGGAGACTGTGATGTTTTCCAATTTAGGAGCAGAACATGTTATGACATTCTAGGAAGAAAAAATGGTCGAACACATTTATGGAGCCTTATCATTTCAAAGGCGAAAGAGCTTTAAAAGTTAGAGATAGATTGTGTTGTGATTTAACCCCAGTCAACAATGAAGGATCATGCAGCTGCTCACTCGCTCCTCCCCATCCTCCCATAGGATGGAGAGGAGAATTGGAAAAGAAAACAAAACTCAGGGCGAGAAGCAGAAAAGGCCTTGATGCCGTGCAAGCACTGCTCAGCAATAACCAAAATGTCTCTGTGTGTTCAACATCCTTAACAGAAAAAACCCATAACGCAACCCTGTACCAGCTACTGGTAGAAAATTAACCATCCAAAACCAGGAAAATGTCAATCTTTTTTTGTGGGAAAATACAAATAGGTTTGAAAACACTGTCTGTTTATTGTACTAACAGAATACAACTTGAATTCTACTACAGCTTTATGGGTTTGCATGATTTATCATACAAACCCAAAATATTTTATTTGCTGCAGAACCTTCTTCCATTTCATAACACACATGCATAATCAAGGGAAAAATCTTCAAGGTCAGAGGTAAAATGCTATGAAGATGTAGGCAAGAGTTGCTGCTTCAGGTTCTGGGCTTTGGGACTCTGCTTCAGAGAATCATAGCCTCTCTCACAATGCCTGACAAAAATGTTCCTCTGAATGCTCCTCTCGTACCCAATGGAGACAGCAGCTTTCTGTCCCTGTGTTGCAGCCAAAATTGAAGATCATTATCTGAATCCAGCGTGCTAGAAAGTCGTATTGAGAGTCAGATGGTTTAGCTCAGGCTATTTGCAGCAAGTTGCCTGTATTAGCTGTCAACCAGGACACCTCCTGCCTGTCTTGGTCCTATTGCAGAGTAAAATATGGAACACCCCCCACCTTCCCCCCCAAGAATGAAAACCTAAAGGCTTAGATTCAATCAGTCCTCTTCCCTCTGAAACTCCTATTTTAGTGTTTTGTGTTGTCTAGGTATGCCTGACCATCTAGAGTCACCCACAGGAAACACTAAGCACATGGATTTATGTGGAATTAAGACGGCTCAAAGTCTGGACCATGATGCTCTAGGCAGCTCTTCCCTCTTAATGATGTGTGAGAAAACTGTTTTTCCCCTGAATTATGAATCAAGTTCAAGGTGTTGATGCTTGTTTGCACAACAAGCCAGGACCTGAGCTCAGGTTTTCCAGAGGAGTGGCTAATCAGTCTGGTAGAGAAGACTGTGGATAGCAGCCTCACTTCATTTTGAAGGTCCTGGCAGCAAGAGGGACTGTCCATGTGCATGGAATAACTTATTACCACAAAAGAGGACTGACTGCACATGACTGATGAACAGGGTGTACATTCATGACCTATCCTCTCCTGGCTTTTTTTTTTTTCTGGGGAGTGACTTTCACTGTTACTTTCACACTGTCAATTGTTTGTACAAGTTTTAGTCACCATATCACAGGAAGAGGATATAATTTGTCTATTTCTAAAAGCACAGCATGCAGTAATCTGAAGAACAGTAGGTCTCAAGGAGACCTGGTGATAAGGAAAGGTTATAGAGCTACATTATTTTTTCTCGAAGACAAATTTTTATCTTTGAAGCAGCTTTGTTTAATAACTCAATATGATCTTAAAAAAAACCCCAACAAAACAACACAGTTGAGCTGCTCAGCTACATTAAGCCCAACTATAGCTCCATAAAAAGAAATATCCATTGCAAGTCCCAAGTTTTAGACATTATCTAATAAAGATATTAGGACTGGTGCTTATGCAACACAGTGCATGGGTCAATTTCCTAAGGATGGGAACACCAAAATCCAGTACGCTGCACTGGAGTCATATACACTAAGAAATGGTGAAGAGAGGGGTATATCTTAAAGGCTCATCTTACTGTAGGACTTGAAGGACTTGGACTCGTTGAGACTCATAGCCCTGAATGTCCTTTTG
This sequence comes from Urocolius indicus, assembly GCA_013401255.1. Classification (NCBI taxonomy): domain Eukaryota; kingdom Metazoa; phylum Chordata; class Aves; order Coliiformes; family Coliidae; genus Urocolius; species Urocolius indicus. The sequence continues at coordinate 46,584 of WBNH01000953.1, forward strand.
GATTTAAGCATTCTGTTCTCCTTTTCACGCAACATCTCCGATTTTGTTATCCACATCTTTTCATGAGAAGCTCAAATCATAGAATCATTACCATTCTATGATTCTATGATTATGGCTGGAATGAGACAACCAATATTTGTCCTCGAAGATCTTGCCTGACTCATTTCAGCAGAGACTATTATTAAACCTTAGTGGTTACCTCATTTGGACAGGACAGAGTGGTGCTGCTTTGTACTGTGGCTATGGAAAAAAATGCAAGCAAAAAGAGTTTGCCCACCTTTATTTAGAGCCGTGGAAAGTGTGTCCACTTGGCAAATGCAGTTATCCAGTGGTTGAGCTGCTGTTGCTCGACAGTACTCCGCACGGCATGGCTGGAACCTCTCCAGTGACGGGATGTGTCTCCTGCACAGTGTCCAAGTCTCACACCTGCAAACAGCAGCAGCCTCGCTCACCTTTCGTCTGGTGGAGAACTGGATTCCAGGCTGGCTCCACACTTGCTGGGTGAGCCTGCCAGAGGCCATACGGGCCCTCAGGATGTGAGAAGACTACCTCTGTGTCAATGCTGGCCCAGCCATTTGCAACACTTCCAATCTAAGTGAGAACCTACAGCTGTTAATAAGGAGCCTGTCCCTACAGACTCATTCTCCAGCATCAGATAGTTTTCTTTTCCAACCCATATATCTCTTTTTTTAAAAGTTGCCTCTGAATCAGTCACTGAGAACATAAAAAGGTTATTTCTATCTGTGGATGGACACGTAATGAATTTCTATAGAAGAAAAGCCTCTGTTTTCTCTCTTTCACGTTGCCAGTCTTCCTGCCATTTTTATTCCTCATGGAACAGAGTAGCTGTCAGGAACGTGTGTGTGTGTTCTGCTCCAGTTGCCTCCACGGTGATAACCAAAAATAATACAGGAGGGAGATAATTAACAAATTGCTACTTTTCTCTTTGTACTCTGCTGCTTACACATGTATTTACTAACATGCTGCTCTATCATTGCTCCCATTAGAGTTATAAAGTTTTCCTACATATGGGCTTTAAGCTTTTCTAAGCACAAATTTGACTTTTATTAGAGAAACTTGATATAAGACAGTAATTTCAAAACTGACTTATTGCACACTTACTGGCTCCATTTGTGAAGTTTTATAAGATGCCATTATTTAATTCCCAGAGCCTGCATCCAGCTGCTGCTGCTCTTCTTGGAACACCTTTTTGCTTTGGCAAAATTACATGCTACAACCTCCCTCCAGTTGGTAAACACACAAACAGACCATTGAGTGCTGGAACAAAGTATTCTGTATGCTTCTGTAAGTGAACCTAATGCCTGTGTGAAAGGTCGAGTCAACACTTTTGAACATCAGAGTTTTCTGTGCTGGACCAGGCAGACAAGGGGCTATCTCCGGAGCCAAGCTTGCCTGCCATGTGGCTGGGATGGTGAGTGCAGCTGGAAGCGCTGTGCTGTGCAGACATACTCAAACTAGTTTTAAACAACGTGGCTGAGGTATTGGGAGGCTGTGAAGCCCAGCTGAAAGGCTGGCTAAGCCCATGGGCAGTCAGTCACCTCGCTCTCTGTGCCACCACTGAGCTTCTTAATGCTGTGACTTGGTGCAGCTGCCACGGGGAGGAAGAGGAGAAGGACTAGGGCTGTGCTGCAGAAAGGCTCAGGCCAGATGCCTCAGCAAGAGGCATGGCCCCACATGTCTTTGCCTTGGGGACAGCAGCAGCCAAGCAGGGCATATGTCAGAGCTGTGGATATTTTATGCATCCCATGCAGCTCTTGGCAGCTGTTACTGCGCCTCTGCCAGTCCCTGGCCACAGGTCCGCAGGCTGGTGAGATGGAAGCTTATTCAAACATGTCCATATTGTCTCCACTGAGGCACCAAGGCAGACAGGGGTGAGGAACTGATGACAAGGCTGTGGGTGGAGTGGAGGGCACTGTGCTAGGTTGTAAACCAAGAATAAGCAGATCCTCACTAGCCTTTCAATCCTACATTCAAGTATTCCCTTAGTATTGAAAACTGTCCTGTCTAACTTCTCTAAGTCTGGACTGCATGTAAGAGGTCAGTTTAATCTCCCTGAGTGTTTGGTGGAGAGACTCAAACCGGGTGGTGAAGAGGCTTAAATTTCTTTTAATTGCTATAATTCTGCAACATTCACAACATACTCAGTGTCATCACAGGATTTTTTTCTGCATTTTCTTCCTTTGAAGAGCCAGGCAAGCATGGCTCAGCATTACACTGGTTTGGGCTGAGGGAGTCGATAAGGAAGGAGGAAATGTTAGTGGTTCTCTGAATCATTCTGGCAGCTGGTTGACGTTGTCTTTAATCTTATTCACCTATCTCCAAAGAACCTGCAAAAATGACTGGTAGTTTGCTCTTGCTGCAGCTGATTTTCTTTTCCATATGTCTCAGCATTCCTACATCTGGTGCAAGAAACCATAACAAAGCAAGCAAAACCATTACACTGCATAAACCAAATGTGAAATGTTCTCGTGTGTGCTGTGTATGTGTGTATTTTCAAATGTGGCCGTTTAGAGAGGTGTAAGAAGGCGGAAAACAGACAGACTCATTTCAGCAGCCATGTGGAAGTTTGCCTTAGTTGGGAGGCTTGTCCAAGGCACTTCCTTGGTCTCTAACCACTCAGAGCTCCAGGCTCATCTGGAAGGAGGTGGAGAGCAGGAGCCTGGAGCCCTAAGTGAGGAATTCTGAGCGTAGCTGCACCCTCTGGAACTGCCTCTTTAGGGCCATTGTCAGCACACATTTGGTTTTGATGCAATTTAAAAACAAAGATGCCGATATAACTGGAAGTATACTTATTTTAATGCTAGTGATTCAGCTTTGTTGAAACATTCAAACTTATTTCATTAAATATATGCATTTATAGAGTGTACAGTCAGGGTAGCCTGAATCCGTTGCTGCCCTAAGGGTAACATACCTTATTTTCTGAAGCTCAGGATGATTTCCTCCATAGACTTGCCACCCTTCCATCAGCTAATAAGTAAAGTATGCTGGAGATTAAAAACATTCTTCAAGATAGCAGGTGATAATGTGGCAATCCTGAGATGGGAACATGATTTCTCACTGCTTCTTCATTTGGTTTGCTTTGTAATGTTTCAATCTGTAACTTTAACGTTTGAACATGTGGCAAGATGTCCTATGAATTGCTAAGCTCTCTGGTGAACATAAACAGGGTCTTGTCATTGTAAAAAGCTGAAGATAACTCAGACTTAGTATCTTGTTTCTAACAGTAGTTGGCAGCAGGTGTGAAGTGACAGAATATTAACACAGGTCATACAGAGCTTCACCTATCTTCCTAGACTCTAAAAATCAGCGGCTTAGTGATGCATTACACTGACATCCACTGACATCTCCATTTTGGTGAGACCTCAGCCTGGAGTACTACATCCAGCATAAGAAGCACATGTTGGAGTGCGTCCAGAAGAGGGCCATGAAGATGATTAAAGGGCTGGAGCACCTCTCCTGTGAAGGCAGACTGAGTTGAGCTTGTTCAGCCTGAAGAAAGCTCCAGGGAGACCTTATTGTGCCCTTTCAGTTCTTAAAGGTGTCTTATAAGAAGGACAGAGACAGACTTTTCAGTAGACCCTGTAGTGATAGCACAAGAGGTAACAGTTAAAAACTGAAAGAGAGTGGATGAAGACTAGATATAAGGAAGATTTTTTTTCTAAATGAGAGTGGTGAAACAGTGGAACAGGTTGCTCAGAGAAGTTGCAGAAGCCCTGTCCTTGGAAACATTCAAGGTCAGACTGGACGGAGCATTGGGCTCTGCTCATTGCAAGGGAGTTGAACAAAATGACTTTTAAAGGTCTCTTCCAACCCAAACCATTCTGTGAGTCTATGATTCCAAGTGTGATTGTTCTTTCTGTCTGTCTTTGTATTTTCTCTAATTCTGGTACACATATTCACACCACTTGAGCATCTGGTCCAAAGATGGGTACTTACCCAGACATGTAAAATTAATACGCAGGACTAGTGCCTCAGTTTTTTACTTGACTTTATTCCATCGTGTTGGTCTCTGGGTGTCCCTAATGGTTGATTTAACACTCTAGTGGATAGTATTACATACAAAACAGATAGCATATGTACACTTAGCACAGCCAAAAAACCCAAAGCTCCTTCTAAGACAGTGGAAATTAAAGTGCCCTCGAATCCCTTCAGCTTGCCTGGTCTACTTTTGTCAGTTTTTTTTGGGCTGACTCAGTAGTTTCAATTACATCTCTGAATTTCAGACACAGTTTTCCAGCAGAGGTAGTCCAAGTATGTACAGGTTTTCACAACACAGGACTGAATCTTCATTTTATTTGCTTTACTATGAGTGCCATTGCTGCTTTCAAACTGTGTGACTTTCCCAAACCTCTTTGCCCATGAGCCTCTCCTCGTTGGACCTCAAAAGCTTCCTGTGCCGTTGCCTTCATTCTCTTCCTCCAGGTCTTTGCTCTGTGGGAAGGCAAGCGTGTTATGAAAAGGGAGCTCATTTCCTAAGCAAAATCAAACTCTCTCCAGGTCTTGTATTGCAAGTCCTCTCTGTACTTACCCTACTAGACTACTGTAAAGAGCTGCACTTATTTTTCCGTCCTAACGATAGTATGTTTTGGCACTCGAATGCCTACAGTGCAAACCCACCACCCTCAGACCTGCCCCCAGCACACTGGTCACGCAGCAACTATTTTCTACATTGGGCTTCAAAGCTATCAGAAAACTCGGGAAAGGATAAACCTGGTCTGAGGACTATGTAGACCACAATTTCATCTGAGAAAGGCTGGTTCTCCCTTGAGGTTTTTGGGACTTGCACCAATGCCCTTCTCTGTGTTTAATGAGGCCTGTGGGCATAGAACTGATTTAGTGGAAACTAACAGTCAGAGTTTAAATATGCTCTGATGACAGCTGACTTTACTTGCTGGAGCTGTTGCACAAGGCTTTTGCTAATGATTAAAGCAGATGGACAGGAGGAAGAAAGCAGAAAGCTCGAACGTGTGAGAGGTGAAAGGGCAGGAGAATTAGCCCAGAGATTTCCTGTGGTCTGTGGGTGTTGTGTGTTGTGTGTTGTGTGCCAAATCAAAGAATTGTTTTTAATGAATGAAACCTCGTTACTTCAGCAGCTTAATTACAGCTAGGCTTTTTCTACCACCACAGTAGAATTGGGTATTATTTTAGATGTGTGTGTGATGGAGTATAAAACCACCTCCATTTACCTTTCTGCTATGTTATTCTGCAAACTTTTTATTTGGGCTGACTTTGAGAAAGGCTGGGCTGTGAGACATCACTCAGACTGAGCAGCAAGGCATCACATGAGGCAAGGGGGAAGGCAAGGGAGAGAGCCTGGCTGGGCCGAGTGTTAGCCAGCAGCTGCCTGCAGAGCAGACACAGCTCTTGCATCTGCTGTGCTGAAAATTTGGAGGACTTTTTCTTTACATTGGCCTTCAAGTGGCCCTACTACAATGCCATTGTCTTTAATTTGTTGGTACTGAGCAGCTGCTATCAGCCTTTGCCCTAGCAGTGTGCTTTAGTGGTAGCCCCTGTCCCTCTTGGAGGGGAGCACAGGAAGGCTTGGGGAGCACAGTCAGCTTGTGTGCAAGAGTCCAACCCCATGAAGGCTGTGCTCTGGTTATGGGGTATTAGAGGAATAAACAAACTCAATATGAAGCTCTGAGCACCATGTTTCTCACCATCTGTTTTCTAAGCATTACCTGTTGCTTTTCTAGATAGACTTATTTTCTCTATAAAGTTCCTGCTTACTGTTAAACTTGATTTTCTCTACCTTAGCTCATATCCTGTGTTAAAGTAATTTGTGCCCTCCTGTTGCATTTTGCTCAGGTTTAATGGTCTCTGGATTCTCTTAAAAAGACACCCAAAAAGCCCTAATTCTACCCTTCAGTTGCCAGAGTATCTGTGTAAACGAACACATAATTATGTCATATTATATGTGGACATGGAGATACCAAAATGTTCTCCTTTACTTTCCAGTGGTGAAAATATTAAACAGATTTTAATCACAGTTAGTTATATTCTAATTCTATTTAATATATTTTAATCTGAAGAAAATTCACAGTGCTACTGCTCCTACATTTATTCCAACATCAGCTGCGTTGCAAATTAAACTAAATGCATCCTGTCAAAGGAAACATCTGTCATTTAAAGCAAAAAAAAACCTGTTTGCTTTGGTGAATTTTATAATGCAAAATGTAAAGGAAATGGTTTTGTTTAAACATATGAGGGAAAAATGTAGTGCTACCTGCACAGGATCTTTAGATTTTGTTGTTTAATATCTCTTTTTGGAAGGAGTTGGCTATATATCTGCATTAGCCTGAAGGTAAGAATTTTTCTTCCCTTAATTATTTCACTAGGTCAAAGTTGTCTACATAAAAATACCAACAAAATTATAAGAAAACTGCTTGCAATCTACATTCTCCAAAATTCTTGTGTCTGGAAACAAACCACTCTGCTTGATGATTCCAAATAATGATGATGATGATATAAGGAAGTGCTATAAATTTTGCAATGCACAAAAATTTTCCAGAGTAGCAAAATTAGCCTCTCTTTTCTGCATCTTTCTGCTGCTATTTTATTGTTGCTTTCACATGCCTATGCTGTGTATTGTACCATTTGGAATAGTAATTTGTTTTAACCTCTCCAATAAAACCATGAGAGCCTCTCTCTCTCTCTCTTTTTGGTTGAAAGTCTGTGCATATGTTAGGCAAAGAAGAGCTTTCTGTTCTGGAAAAGCCAATTTGTAGAGAATAAATTCACCTTGAGAAGACTGTACAGACTCCCTAACTTTCTGGTGGAGGTAAGCAAATAAAGATCAGGAAAACCCTTGTACCAAAAATCAGCATGATTTTCCATTTGTGTGTGTGCAGGCGGAATAAAGCTGCAGATAAAAGATTTTATGGAGTTTGGCTCAAGATGAAAAAAGAATCAAACCAAAATAACTTTTCTTCCTGTAAAAAAAAAAAAAAGACAAAAACCCTAACAGCTTTTACTCCAGTAATGTCTCTCCAGCTTTGATTTAAGCTTTAGTTTCATTCAAAAGAAACCACTTAGCTTTGTCTGGTTTGAGAGTCATAATCATACGAAACAACCATGTTTTGCCAAACACAACAAATCAGCCCAAGTTCATTCTAAATTTGTCTCACTTATCTTTTTTTTTCTCCCTAATTCAATAAATATTTAGCAGGTTAGACTATGGTTTGAGGTTTACAAAGGATTCCCTGACTATGTTTGTCCTCCTTTGATGGTTTGATGCAGAAAGAAAACAGTTCTACTGAAGTCTAGAGGTTAGTGGCCAAGAGAGGCAGATGGAGATCTATGTAGACATGTCTGTCTGGACCCCATGATTTGTTTAACCCATGAAAATCTCTGTCTAATAGAGCACTCAACACTGCACCTCATTGTAGGCATTATAAACATAATCACCAAAATCACCACAGTCTCAGTTGAAGGAACTATTCTCTGAATGATGCTGCCTAAGTTCAAGTCCTTTGACTTCAGACAATGTTTTTCTTTTGTCTGGGAGATACTGTGCAAAATTATGAAACTATACAGGATACTTTGAATCTATACTTATGCACAGGATCTTCTTGATATTACTGTATTTCTATAACTGAATATGTATTTACGGAGCCTGGAGATATTCCTCCCAATCAATAAAAATATTTGATGTTTGATTGATGTCCTTAATGCACTAAGAGGAAATAGGGAACCATTGTGATCATGTGATTTAGAGACTGAAAAATCCTGATTTATACTGGAGTTGTGAAGATTGCAAGTTTTTCATTTTGTATCTTAGTCCAGCCATCCATTCAGAGTTATTTCATTTTAGCTTCCAAACAGAAATATTGTTGTGAAATAGCATTGTCAAATTTCCTTGAGTACACAGGACTGTAAAATTTCCCTCATGGCAATTTTGAGATTAAGGAAAGTTTTAAAACCAAAAAGAACAAACATATTAACAAACAAAGAATCAATAGTGTATGAAACAATCTGAGAGAAATTATGTACACAGATTGAATTTCATGTTAAACTTTTAAAGAATTAAATAATGGAGGGCTTTTACATCATCTTAAGTTGATATTTTTGCTGTATTTTAGAAAATGTAGAAATGTAATTTTAAAATGTTATATAGGCTACTTTAACCAGTCTACAGTTAAAGGACTGCAGCAGGGAAAATATAACCTGCATTTAATATCAGTAGGAGTAGAGGGTGGATTTTAGCTACTTCCCATCACAAAGCACATAGCTAAAATGTTATTGCTACTGAAAATTAGTACAGGCTACTGACTGTGCTTGTTTATGAACACTTTGATGCTAATATTTGTAGAGATGTGACAGATTCCTGCTGTGTGTGCTGTGATGTGGCATAAGCAAACAGTGAAACGGACATAAAGTTATCTTGTCACATATAAAGTCATATTGCACGTGGTAATCTATGATGGCAATTATCAAAGACACTGAGCTTGGACAAGGCAATATGAACAAGTATTTGAAATATCCAGGACTTGCTCCAACTCTTCTGGCTCCAACTCTTATGGTACATTGCCTGTGTTGAGGATGTCAGTGGGACCTCAAGGTGTGGATGAGATTGGGACCTCTGGGCACACTCTGACTTGTGTTTTGATTCCACCTGTGTTTAGAGCTGTGCTTGTGTTACCAGTTTGAGATTATCTCTGGATGTAATAGTAGAGGATAACTAAATGTATCTAAAGCCAAGATGCACTATTTTCAAATTACCACATTAATCTACAATTTAAGCCAGAGAAACAAACACAACCCCCTTCATTCTCTTTGCAGCTGTCTTTAGAAGGAAGAGCTAAGTAAAAAGCAAAGCATTTTTCCCCGTAAAAGTTCTTAAAAATGTGTATTGATGTTTTTCTTCACTTGATCATGGTTTCCCAGATATTCATTCAGCTCAGTTATTTGTACTGTATTTGCGTTAACAATTTATCTTTGGAGGGGCAAGCAGTGTTTGTAAGATATGCACAAGCAAAGAGGAGGGAGTACATTCAGAAAGGAGAATCAAGAAAAAAGAGATTCAGACATTAAAAGAGAGCACTGATGCTGATTCTGAGAAAAAAGAAGCTGGTGAAAGCAAGAAGGAAGGGAAAGATGCATTATATGCTGCATATTTCATTTCATTTCTGAAATGTCTAAGGAGGAGCTATGGATAATATTAAAAGAGAATGGAAGGTGCCAGGTCCAAAGAGGGATCTGTGCATAAACCTCTGAGCCAAGGAAATTATTTGTAATGTTGTTTTTCTGTCCTTTGCTCTGAGAAGGAGTAAGAAGGAATTGGGATGTGAGGCAGTGAGCTGGTGTGGAGAAAGCATCACTGCTCGGACGTTGCTTCCCACAGCCCTGAACGAGGTATGGTGAAGGTGAGAGGAGCCCTTCAGCTAAAGACAAGGGCTTGGCAGAGCATAACGAGCACAGAAAGCCTAAGGTGGAAGTGAATGCTGAATGGAAAGTCAACCTGTCAGTTCAGTGTGGAAAGCTAATTAGGGAAGGAAGAAATGAAGTGAATGAAAAAGGGAGAAAAACATGTTGAGGACTTGAAACTAATTTAGAAATAGGCTATTGCAGAAAGCAGATAGCATTTGCTATATGTAGACTGAGTGAACTTAGCCTGGCTGTGTGGGAGCCAGTCCAAGACTGTAAGTTTAAAAAGGGTAAGAAAACATACCAGCAGGAGTGCTGCATTGAGATCAAGAGCAAGCATCCTTACAGGTCACTATAAAATCAGCATCGACAGTCATTACCTCACTAGGTGACCACAGACATCCTCTAGCCTAAGCGTAAAGAAAAAATATACTAATCTCAGATATCCTTGTGTGTGAATTCTAGATCCATGATGATATGCCAGTGACACCAAGTGAGGTCCTTAGGTCTGATAGGCTTCAGTAGAGAGGTAGTGCTTGAGCCTTGCTCTGCAATTTCTGTGAGCCCGGCACCTAGTGGAAAAAGCCACAGGATTTGTGCTGCATAACTAAGGACACTAGAATGCCCTTAGCTACACAAAAAGAGAATATGATGCTCTTCTGAGAAGACAGTTCATTTCAGTGTGGCAATTGCTATGCAGCAAAACCCTTGTAGAGCCCTCTGGAAGATGCTGGTGGTGGAACCAACCACCATTTTCTCGTATCTTGATAAAACTGAAACAACAAATCACAAGCTTGGGACAGGATGAAAATGAAGCAGAAGCCTAGACTCCAAATGTTCTTTGTTCATGGAGTACAGTGAAAACAATGGTGGAAGCAGTTGATAGGTCATATTTTAGCAGCTGAACTGTTCTGTTATTTCATATTAATTTTCACAAGTACTCATTAATGTGACACAGAGTTGACTTGTCTAACAGTTTGCAGTATCTCAGGCTGTTCTGTTCATCTTATTATTTTATCACTTGCATATCTAACAGTAACAAGCTGGTCAAGCTGAAGGTCAATCTTCTTTATTCCTCAAAATAATTTAGTTATACCTGTCTTTTTATTGCTTTATTAGCCCTCTATTTCCTTCCTGTTAGACTGTGTGGCAGAAAACTAGGAAGGAAACTCACACTGCACCCTGGCTTCTGCCTTTGTAATCATCATAAACTCCTCATGTGCGACATCTTTCCATATTATATATACTGCACTTCATTCACCCAAGCAATTAGAAAGCCAAATGTATGATGATTAGGATGATAAACCCTTAAGGTTTACATCTCAGTGAAACAGATGATGCTGAGAAAAGGAAGCTAGAGGTGACTTGCTTCGTAAATGTATCCATATGTTTTCTTCTGCAGGTGTTGCATCCAAGCCACTGTTACCTGTGAGAGCAGCAGAGACCTCATCACTCAGCACCATTCTATGTGCAAAGCTGAGAAGAGACTGCTTGCTATTATGGGTTGAAATACACAGGTACTAATACGGGCTTTGCTCAGCTCTTTCATTAGGACCCGTTCCCTTATACAATGGTAGGAGAGTCATCTAAAAATCTCTCTCACTGAGTCCTTGAAGCAACTGATGGTATTCTGTAGGTAGCTCACAGTCGGTGGTCACAATCTCCACCCTAATGCCAAGGCTTTTACTTAGTGTGTTGTGGCTGACATACCTCAGGCCTGAAGATGAGAATCACAGCACCATAAAAGAGATATCTGTGGGCAGCATCAGCTCCTGCATCCTACCTTCACTGATCTTAGCCCATGAGGAAACCAGAGACAGGTGCTGCTCAGTGGCATCGTGCTTCTCTAATGAGCAGCATCTCATGTGTTTCTATGGGCACACATCATCTCTAGGGGCGGAAAATAAAGTGCCTCACCCTCCTTAATTGTTTTTCTCCTGCAGGCCTAAGCAGTGTACATACACTGAATCAAGTCTTCTATAATGTAGGCTTCATATTTTCTCTGAAGATTTCACATGAACCCTTTTGCTATGAGATCAAGCAGTCGGAAGAAGGAAAGTGCTATTTCACTGTACATGGCACATCCATTTGAGGAGCTGTGAGTCTATGGCTTGGGCTTTATATCACATATACAGAACAGAGTCCTTCTGCCATCAGACCAACCTCAACAAAAGCTCTTGGCTTGATTTCCAAAGTTGCTGAACATCTGTTGTTCTAGCTGACTTCAGCATATGGTGCAAAAGCTCAGCAAGAGCTCAGCAAGTCTGAATGTCAGACTGGTTGCGTGACATCCTGAAGTCTCCTGCAGTACAGGGAGGTCCACAGTGGGTTTGATGCTGGTACGAGACTGGTTGTTTCACTATGTGGGAAGAAAAAAGCACGCATGCTCTGTGGTCAAACAGGCAATTGATGGGGGAAATGCATCAGGGGCACAAAAAATGTGGTGCAAGCTGAGGTAATCATCACTCCAGCAAGCACGATGAACACCTTCTGGCTACATACATGGCTACATGTGTTATGCGTTAGAGTTACACATGTTAAGTATACCCATATATTTTTTCCTTCTGTAGAGATAGCCAAACCCTGATACTGAAGGCCAGTTGACTGACAGACATAATGTGATCCACTAGATTCACAAGTCTATGGGCACAAGAGGCCTAAGACAGCTACTGAACTTCTGCCCAGTATCTTGACCTTGGGTGACTTTCCTTCTCTGCTATGGCTGTTGGTTATTCATTCCCTGCAGTTGTAAACTCTTGTCAGGAAACACCATCAGGAACTAGGAAAATAGAGGTAGCTCTTTCCAGTGAGTGTTACTGCCTGCTGATGATTAACTTCACCTTAGGAAGAGCTGTGGGGTTGAGCAGGATGGCTTAGGAGGAGGGACAGGTGTTGATATGGAGTTAGTCAGGAAGAAGGACAAAGGTCAAGCACAGACTTAGAGATAACAAGGGTGTGAGGAGCTGTGGGAGGTCATTACCCATCTCCTTGACTCAAGATAGGATCTTCTGTGCCTAAAATCATATCTGAAAGATGTGTTTCTTCTTACAAAAGCTGTCAGTAATAGAAATTTTACATCAACCCTCAGAAACACCTTCCAGTGCTTAAGAATCCTCATGGCTAGAGGATTTTCCTAATGCCTGACCTCACTGTACCGTGTTCTAATTTAAGCCTGTTATTGCTTGTCACATCTAACGTGAGGTGAAAAGAGTAAAAATAGGTCCTTCCTCTTTGTCAACTATCATTCAAAGCATTCAAAGCCTATTACCATTTCTATTGTCAGATTTCCTAAACAGCAAAAAAAAATTCTTCTCTCTCCCTGTTTCCTTGATCTCTGCTTGTTCTCTTTGTCTTTCTCCAAGTCTCTCTCTTCACATCATTTTTAATTGCAGCATCCAAGATCAGACCCAGTACTTTAGCCGAAGTCCTACAAGTGAACCAGAGGGTGTGCCACAAACGTTGCTCTTGCTTGGACCCCCCGTGTTCACCTTTTCTACACTTCCCAGCAGCAGTAGCTCGTGTTTGATGTCTAAGCCATGGTCACTCATAGGGTATTTTTTCCATGGGGTTTGTTGTGTAACAGGCTCTCCGTCCTGAAGAATCTAGGCTGCTGATTGCTGAGGGGTGAAGCACTCTCAAGACAAACTAGAAAGCCAGGGCTTTGACACACGGTTCCTTTTGAAACAGACCATTATTTACTGAGCAAGAACTGGAGAACTCAGCACAAATAAAACTGTTCTCCCAAGTCTGTGGAGAGCTATCTGGCCCCAAGGCCAGAATGATGTAACCTCTGCTGGCCAGGCCCTTGTAGCAAAGAAAGCTGCTGGAACAATAGTAGCAACCATAGCAGCAAGGAAAACAGAAGCAGGGAGGTTTGCAAGAACTGGATGTCAGCCATATATCTGGGCAAGCCCACCACACACAACCCATGATGCAAGCACTACTCAAAGCAGACAGACATGTTCATTTAAGCTCAGCCTACCTGTAAGCATTCAGCGATTGGAGGATCCTCTGAAGTGCCTCGTTTCAGCATTAAAGATCCATTTATTTCCTTGCTGGAGCATCATGGAGAAGGGCATGGATAAACTGTAAGGGAAGAGCTGCACGGTTCTCCCATCAGAAGGATCCCTTTCAGCCCTTCAGCAGAAACTGATGTCTTTTTACTTCACTGTGTATTTTCTTATTTGGACATTAGGTTCAAATTCTAAAATAAATCAATGCTACTGAAAAAAAAGCTTCCTCAATAAAATGTTTGAAGTGATATTTTACTTTTTCACTCAGATTCCTAGCAAGAACCCTATCAATGGTAACGTTTAAGTTGTCTTTAGTATGAAAAAAGAATTTACAGAAGATATGGCACTGCTCTACATAAAGTTCCCTGGTTAAAGCTTACACTTTTCTTTATTGTTAGATAAAACACAATCTCTTGATACGACTCTGGTTAAAGAGTACCTTGTGTGTGCATGTGTGTGTGTGTGAGAGAGAGAGAGAGAAGCACACAGTGGTTTTTATTTTCTTACTTTTAATGGGGCTATTTTGCGAGGCTGAAAAAAAATTGTTAAACTTGCCTTAATTGATTGTTTAAAGTACCATGGTGGATTTGTCTTTTAAACATAGCCCGTGGTTAAAGTTCTCGTTGCATTGTATTTGAAGTAGGTCCTTTGTGCTTTAAAATGAAAACTGTAAAACTTTTGGTGTTTAAGGCTTTCTGACTCCAAGTTAATTGTTTTCCTTTAATATGAGCAGAATTAAAGATATTAAAAATCGACTGCTGGAGCACATAATTGTGGCCTCCCATCTATTCTTCTTGTGGAAATGAAAGGAATATTGAAAGAGTTTCTATTTTACAATACCAGAGGTGGCCAAGCATTTACAACTCTATATATTCTTTTAGTTGAATTCTTCTAAACCTCACGCCTGGCTAGCAGTTTTCTCCCAGACGATTTTCATTTTCAAAACATTCACATCCAATAAACTACACGAAACATAGTGTGAGAGAAAAAAGGGGACAGGAAATGGCTCTGTTGCATGGTTATTACATCCTATTGCCTGTGGGTTGCTTTGTTATGAGTTTTAACTATGTAAATATGACGTATATGACATCAGAATTTAATCTAAAGCTACTAGGTGGGAGATAGAGTGTGACTTTATTGTTAAGGCTAAAATCAACTGGGTGTTGACAGGTCTCAAAAGTCACCGAGTATAAGCTTGAAAAGGAAAAGCTCAGACTGATAAGCTGTTCCTTGATTGACAACTTCAGGCTTGACTGCAAGTATTGAAAACAGTTGAGCAAATGGAGGGAAAAAAGTTTTATTTCATAAGAAACTACACTGGGAAATACAGAAGGATTTATAGGCTGATGTAGCACAAAAACCTAAGAAAAACAGGTGTGAGGTTTATAAAATCTGGAAACTGGGAAAGGACATTGTCCGTGAATGATTTCCCCATTATGGTTTAATTAACCTTGTAAAAGCTCCTATCCAAAAATAATGTCACGATGGGGGGGAAAAAAATAAAACACTGGTGTCCACCAGCTTCGACTTTCAACAAATCAAATGTCAACAGCTCATGGAGAGGAGCTGGCTTGAAAAAAATGAGAAGAAAATAAGAGAAAGGGTTTTCAATGGGAAAGAAATGCACCAGGGAAAACAACGCACTGATTTTTCATCTTTCTAGTGAAGTCAGACCAATTTTTGGCACTGTAAAATCCATTATAGAGACAATAAAATAAATACAGTTTAAAGTAGCAATCGTGGGTTGATTGAAATGTTATGATTGCTACACATGCTATATCTTATCAAATACTATCCATAAGGAAGCATTCAATTCATATTGTGCCAATTATCATACTCTGTGCATCATAAACTTTTATTGCTTGTTATGGAATGCCACTCAGCCAACTTTTTCTTCAAATATTGCATCATCAGATTCAGATGGAAAACATATTCTAATGTGGCAAAGTGTTAAAGAAATCTAATACTCTGGGGCTGAATGAAAATGTTAAGGTTCATCTCCTGGATAAGAAAAACAATTTATGAATGCAATATTCATTTCCTGAGGTGGGCATAAGCAAAAACCTCATCTGAAACCTAAAACCGAGATGTTGGCCTTCACTAGTTTCCTCAGTTTAACTCATTGATGTCATGTATTGTGGACCACTGCTAAGACCACATCTGGGAAGGTCTTGCTTTTTTTCAGCTCTCCAGATCACGTTTACAGGGAACTCCTTGTATAATTGAGACTTGAACCACAAGGGCTAAGGGATCATGTTTCACTTTTAATATATTACTGAAGAATATCAAAATAATCTGCTTGTTTAATCTTGATGATGCCAGCCGATTAACACTTTGACACCCTGAATGGCGGATGTTAAGTACTACAGGGTAAGGTTTCAGTGAAGCATAGAAACTATAATGAAGTCTTGTGAAGTTACAGATCCGAGGTTAATGTGTTTACTTAAGAATTCATGGTACACAAAGCAGTGCTGTAGCTATCAAAAGACAACTTGGATGGCATTCAGAAAAAGCACTCATTGTACATTGTACCTCACGACACATGGTGGTAGGTGTCGAAGTCACCAGCATCTGCTGGGAATATGCCTCCTACAAGGGGTGACAAAATGCTTCTCATTTCTCATTCAGAGGCTTCACAAGTGAAGCAAGGAGGGTACAGTAACAGGAGTTCAGTCCAAAAGACTTGTGGACAAGCTACTTGTAAGGAAATCTCAGACCATTTCTGAAGTACCTCCTTCATGGAAACAACATCATCAAAAAGCAAGACTCCCTAGACCTACAGGGAACACTTAGAAGCAGTTGAGCCAGGAGACATTCTGAGTAATGCCCCAGGTACAACTGGCGTGCTGAGGATCAGATCAAATTCTCTTTGACATATTGGATCAGCTTGTAAGATTTGTAGTGTGAGACTTCATCCCAAAAAAAGCTCTACTGATTTCAACAACACACAAAGGCAAGGCAACTTAACACAGACGTAGAAGAATACCTCTCTGAAAGAGATTTTGATTATTTTCTTTCCAAGTTCCTATGTTTTTTGCTTGGTAAGTTTACAAACAGCACCTGCAAGGTTTGGTAAAACACATGCCAGGATCATTATAGGTGTATGGTGATGTTTCAAGAGGTGAGACAGTGTGCTTAACTCTACCATTCAATATTAGTTCAAATATCAATATCTGGTTCCAAACTTTCATCTGGATCTTGAGAAGAAAGAACCCAGAGACTGAAGGCAGTATGTTTCAGTCAATTTATCTAATGAATATGATGGCATAGAGAAAGACTTGTACTTGGCTTCTTCCAAGTACTGTCCAAGACAAGTTTATCCTATCTATCCTGCGGTTGAAGACCTATAGAGGTATCCTACTGGAGGAGAATTCTCTTCTAAGGAAGCAGGTACAGTCTTCTAGCCTGTCATGAGATTTACTCCCTGCTGCTTGTGAGCTACATGTGCTTCAAGAGTCAAAGTCTGGCCACACTTTCTCAGCTTTGTTATTTATCTATCTGCAGCAAGAAAAAGGCAGCCTGCTCCCAGAAGTGTCTATTGCCATTGTATGAAATACGATCTGATCTATCTTTCCCAAATAAGAAATCGTAGCTATGTCTAGTTTAACCTAAAAGAGAATTAGTTGATATCCATAATCACAGAATCATGGAATCATAGAATGGCAGGGTTGGAAGGGACCCTTAGAGATCATCTAGCCCAACCCCCCTGCAGAAGCAGGTTCACCTAGATCAGGTCACATAGGAACATGTCTAGGCAGGTCTTCAAGTCCTCCAAGGAAGGAGACTCCACACCTTCCTTGGGCAGCCTGTTTCAGTGCTCCGTCACCCTCATAATGTATACATAATGTGTACATAATACCAGACTCTGCTGCTGTAATGCCTCTGATTCACTGTTGCATCCAAATACTTTCTAAATGAAAAACTAGGAGTCTAGAGATTCTCCATTTCAACTTCCTTATGTGACCCATTGCTCTCCTAGGCTGCATTTTTCCGCCTTCAGTGACAATTAAGAATGAGGTTTGCAGAAGAGCTCAGCAGTGGATTATTTCTGTTCTTTATGAAGCCAATGGGATCAGAGTTAAGCCAAATCTGAGCACTTAAAAAAAAAGTGGATCCTAAAAATGGATAGGCAAAAGGAAATACATTCTTGGATGTGCTGTGGAACTTGAGAGTTTCTGTAGGTCCGTCTACCCTGGATCCATACTGAGAAGCTACTGTTTGTATGTTTGTCTACCTTTGTATGGAGAAACACTCTCTATCCCTTCTTCTCACTGTAGTGACAGGCACAGACAGGTTAAAAGTATTAAAGGATGAGCTGATTTACTGTCTTTTAAATCAGGTGTTGCTGGTCACAAGTATAGCAAAACACCAAAGTCTTGATCACAAGAGAGAAATGATGCAATCACGTGTCTAGAGCTGTCTACTATTCCAAAGACCGTGATAAACAGGAGTTTACTTAAGGGGAAGGAAAAAAAGAGAAGACCCTTATTGCATCTCTCAGACTGTCATTAGGACTTCTACATCCACTTTTTTAATGCTTTTTTTTTTTTTTTACCCTTTTTATTAGACCAAAATGCCAGAACTCCTGCCTTACACCTCTCTACTGCCTTGGCAACGTCATTAAAGCAGATCCATCAGCCACCACCAGACCCAGTCCAACAAGCCAGCAACAAAAGAAATGTGAGTATAACCAAAACTGATTCTTTGGGCAACGAAAAAGAGCAAATAGTTGTGTAACATAGTACACATTTTTTAAAAAAATCTCCTTTTGGAGTAAGACTATTTTTCCCTTTCAGTTATGCTTCAAATCTGACACACTATACGGGAACATTTGTCAACGAATTTCATAATCCTTCTGACAGAATTTACCACTAAATTGCTGCTGTTGTTACAGCTGCAAGAAGACTAGGGGCCTTGATCCAAAACTCAGCACTAAAAAAGATGTGGGAACTCAATAGTAGAAATGGTGTGGGAACCTCAGCCACATGGAGGAGTCAAAGGGGGAGAAAGAGGGCATCCGTTTGCTCTGGTTTGTGCCTTTCCTGGAGAGCTGGAGGGACACTGCAGTCGGAACAACAGGTCAAAGAGCCTGGCGCTTCCAACTTGTGTGAGTTTGATCTGGGAATAAGTGCCTTGGCAAATCATTTACTCCAGTAGCAAATTAATACTTCTGAAGCAAATATTACTGAATTCTCAAGTGCTGGTTCCAACCTGCAATCATCTGGGGAGACACGTGCACTGCAATTCTCAGCAAAGAGGGGATGTTGATCCCAACGACTTAGACCTCTGTCACCAGAGAAGATATGACTGATTTGGATGCTTGGGTAGTGGAAGCAGTTGTGGGGCAAATGTGATCACATTCACCAAGGTTATTAACAGTTATGTTGTGACCACTGTATTTTTAGTGCAACCTTCCATCCTCATTCTTCCTCATGCATCAGTAATGTTCCCTTACAACCATATGTCATTCTTGCCAGTAAAAACAAATCTGGCTAATCCTTGTGCCAGAAGTTGTAAAGCAGTAACAGGGGCCAGGTCTAAGCAGCCAGGGTAGTCCAAAGTGACTGTGATGGCTCCATCAGCTTTATTCCTACTCTGTTTTAACTCCAGGGCCTCTGTACAACAATTGGTAGCTTTGCTCTGGGCCTTGATTGTGAAGTAAACCACACCATCTCCTCCAAAGGAGCAGCCAAAACACAGAGGAGAGAGAGGGTGGTTTATGCCAAGGTCCTCACCCCAAAGAGTGGCAGTGGGAATATGAGCCAGTCTGTGCCAGTGGAGAGCTGGCAGAGATCTCCAAAAAAGCTTGGACATATCCCTTAAAATCGAGCCAGCCACATCAACCAGCAAATCTGAGATCAGAGATTAACTTAACCTGGCACCTTTCCAACGTCTGGCCCTTCCACTGCTCTAGTGTGGAATGAAAGGATTTTGCTAGGGGAGGCATGGACCAGCAACACGTATGATTAACATAACCTTGTCTGACAGCAAGCACAAGGGAACTCTGTTCTCTGTTGTCCACCACTGAGAGTTACTAAGCAAAAGCAGCTTGATACTTGTCCATTCTCCTTCTCCTAAGTCCTCCTCATGCTTGAATCCAGCAGATAGTGTCATCCTAAACTACGCCACTATTAGCAAATGAAATGGACTGTTTGCAGGTGTTGAGGGCAGGAAAAGATAATCATAGAATCATAGAATGATAGGGGTTGGAAGGGACCTGTAGAGATCATCCTGTTCCTGTACTCTCCAGAAGAATGATGGTAGAAACCTTGCATTTCCTTCTTTTTAACAATATGTGGAAGCTGAAAATTTCTTTCTCCTGGAGTTGCATATAGCAGAAATTTTGGGTAAAACTTCATAGAACAATGAATCCAGTCAGCATAGAGAGCCAAGTCCTTACCCCTGAAGCCTCAGGATTTACACCTCTAAATAAGCAGTTGAACGATATTATGGTGGTCTCACCAAAAAAAGACTTTTTTGGGGATTGTTTACTTTGCTCCTGTGCTGTAGGCTTGGAGATGTCAAGCCTGTGCACACATATCTCGCTTTTTAGCTTTTCGTTACACACTAGGATCTAAGGAGTGAGATCAATGCACATCACATTGGTTTCTGCAGTGAATGCTTAAATGCATAAACAGACAAACAGCAAGCGTGTCAGCTGTGTTTGCTTAAGGATGTCAAGCATAGCTCAGTTTCTAAGGACAGGCATATCTTTTGTCCATCTTTTCTTCTGTCTTCTTGTAGATGACTGGCTGGTCTGGAAGCTATGTGGAGCTGTGTGAAGGAAAAGCAAATAGAGGGACTCAAGAACCATGAAAGATAGGAGGTCTGAGCAGATCCTACATTTTTTTTTTTTGTCTGAGTTGTGTGCTTTTTTCAATATGTGGTCCCTCATAATTCACTAAAAATTACCCTAAAAAATGTAAACAGGAAAAAGAGTGTCTTATTTACTACATTTAAATCTATGGTAACAAGCAGCTGTAAAGAGATTCATTTATTTACTTGCTGACTAAACTTGGGTGGAATTCTGCTTGGAGTTACATCAGTGTGTATCTGGAGGGATTCCATCCATTTTCAGTGAGAGCAACTTTTCTCACTCCCAAAAGATCATTAGGTTCCTTCAACACTTATTCTTTATTTTGCCAAGATAAAGGTTCAGATGTTTTGATTTTTCAGTTCCCTTCTAGAATGCAGTTGTTCTATGTTCTGACAACATATGGCATGAATATGTTCTTTTCTATTTAATACAGGAAAATTAGTCAAAAGTTCAGTCTTGCTTTAATGCTTTTCATTCCCTTGTAAATGTTTTAATTTTTTTTTCTTTTTATTGCCTTCTGAGCAATGTCAAATGCCAAGACCTAGGAAAAAAAAAAAAGCCATTCCACTGAAGTGTCATCCTACTGAAGTGTTGGCATGCCCAGTGAAGCAAAAATTTAGGAAAGGAGCTTTTTCAATGTTCACTTTGTTGGACAACAAGCCTGCCTTGGTAGAGGTTTCAACAATGAAATTATTGTACATATATTTACTTTAATGCCTCTCTTGTTATCATGTTTTTTTTTAACGGCTGTGTTGGTTGTTGCCAGATGTTCTGCTCAACAATGCTTCGGCACACATGGGAATGCTTGTGATGGCCAATCAAGTGGGCTGGCAAAATAGAAACAGATGGCCATGGATGTGTGCTCTAACACATCTTTAATGAAATGGAGCCCTTTCTAGATGATTACATTGCACTAATCACCGTCTGCCTATCCTAACATCCCTGCATCTCCGGTTATATACCACCTAGTGACCTAGTTTTGAATTACAACTTGCTTATTTACCTATTCTAGTTTTAGCTTCGTAGATCACCACAAAAGATGGTCCACTGCAGGGAAAACAGAACTCTAAAATTCTGGGTTAACAAAAGCAGATGTGAAATCTACAGCCTGGCTTGAAACGTGCACAAAATGGAGAGGAAATGTGCTAATGATTCCTTTTCTGTCTTTTACCTTTCAGTGGGTTTTATTAAATAACATAGAGACTGTGGATCATTGAGATGCAGTTTAGATCTGAATCCAAAGCCACTCGTGGTCTGTTTATTATGGTGAGAGTCAAACGTTAATAGATGCTCTGTGAGAGCCAAGATATGTGCCAAACTGAATCCTAGCTGTACAACTCCCCTTGGTTTTCCTGGAGGTCTTTAGTTAAAGGGTAACTGTTTTCAGATGCAGCCAGATGGACTCAAGAAGTCTTGCAAGAAGAGCTGATATGTTAATATCTTCTGCAACGTAGTTGTGTAATCTTTTGGTGATTTCCTGATTTGGTGTTGAACTCCAAATTAATTGCTAATTTTAGGTGATTCTAGGGTCAACAACCTGGTTTGCGTCATCTATAGGGTGGCTGTGGATGTACACTTGAACATAAAATAGTGTTACTAATTCTATTGTTTTAAAAAAAAGCTTAACCACCAAACAAATCCTCCCAATCTTCTGATTAAGAAAAATTATTGTTCTGGAAAGGGTTAATAACTAAGAAACTCTTGCATATGCATTTAAAACAGGAACTAATGACTTCAGGCTTTCCCTTGCAGCCACAAGACTTAGAAACCTTGCATTTTTAGAAAGCTAGTTGAGATCTAGATAATGAAGGGCTCCACAGATACCCTTAGGAGGCTCACAGTAGCATGGTGACTGCTGACATTTCTGTGTCCAGTAAGTGCAACTCTGTTGGGTACAGAATACCTGGTCAGGAAGGGGAAATAAAAGAGGAGGGGAAAAGCTGTATGTTTTTACCTGCATTGCTTCTACATGTTGCAGAGGACCTTCAGAACCACAGATGCTATTGATGTCTTTCTCAAAGGAGCAAACAGTGCATCCAAAAGGTTAAACTTAGGCAGGATTTCCAAAAGATTGTTAAAGTGAGGATTGAGGAAGGAACAGGAAGGCTTGTCCTCCAATTACTATAGATGTACACGCAACTGAGGGAGTGTAGTGGGAGATGCTGAGCAGGCCACACTTGGGGGACACCATGCTGCGCATCCAGGTCCCCAGGCTATGACCAAAAAGAACTTGATTCCTTCCCATTCTGGTTCCACCAAGAACTCTTAATGCTCTTGCATTGTGATTAACACAGCCCTAATGACCAAGGCTCAGCATCTTCATGCCTCAGTGTACTCACTGGAATATGCCAGTCGTTCACTATTTCTCTTTAAACTGTCGATGGATATTTTTTCTCTCCTGCTTTGTATGTTATGGAGATTTTCTTCACATACTCAGTGATGAGATTTATTCAAAGGACCCATATTATGTCTGGTACAAGTTTGTTTTAGGCCAGATGGAAATGGACAGTATTCTTTTAAAGAGTGTTCTCAAACCCTCTCTGCACTTTTCTAGTAAAAATGGCTCATGTATTTTTAGTCGAGTGCAAACAATGGAATGTCAAATTTCAGTTACTGCTCTTAATATATTTAACCATTCAGCATACTGTGATTGACTCAATCAAAAGTTATTTCCATAAGTAATACAAACAAGACCCAAAGGATGATGAAATAGTTCTGAAATGTCAGTCTTTCAAGATTCAGATATGTTCTAATAACATTACAGAAATTCCAAAGGTCTCAATTTGGAAGCAAAAATAATAACCACCAAGTATAGACAAATTTTTAAAGCAAGAACTAATGAAGGGATTTGTTCTCATAACTTCCATTTTGGACTAAATCTTCCAATTTTTAAGCTAAAATAACTCCAAAATATTCTTATATCTTACTTGGTAAGGAGGAAGCACAGTCGCTATTTCCACATATATACAAAATTGTATTTATACCCTGGCTTTTCACACTTTAGAGCATGACAAAAGTAGCTCTAATGCTCCTCTGAGTTCCTTGATGTTCTTCTGTGCTGAAACAAAGGGTTTTTTCCCCCTTTTCTACAAATACCACTACGCTAGGTAATTCAACCTACACCTTTTCATTAGAGTTTTAAACCACAAATACACTGAATCAATGCAAGAATGTTACCAGACATGGGTGATGATATTGCCCTATTCTGTGTAGCTGCCAAGGATAATATTTGTTTTACCTTTGCTATTCTAACACCTCCTAAAATAAATTAAATTATTACAGAGCTTTTTCATAAGCACCTTGGAATCAATGGTGTATTTCCTTGGCAGGGCTTGAGACTGGTAGGTGGTGGATGAGCGGACTTTCCATGCTTTGTGCTCAGCAGGATTCTGGGCAGATTTAAATTTACTTCTGAACAATATGAACCCGATGGACAGAACAAAGAGCTAGTAGAAATCACAGCAAATGCAAAGGATTTGGTTATTTACACTTTGAAACTGCCACACCACTACGAACAACAGAAATCAAATTTATCCCTTAACTTCACGTTCACGTTCAGAGCCAGGACTGGAATCTGGGTGAATACACTTCTAAAACTCTACCCCCAACTGATGCAAGTATTTTCTTTCTAGTCT
This sequence comes from Urocolius indicus, assembly GCA_013401255.1. NCBI lineage: Eukaryota > Metazoa > Chordata > Aves > Coliiformes > Coliidae > Urocolius > Urocolius indicus. Next base: position 70,436 of record WBNH01000953.1, read on the forward strand.
TTAAACTCTGTATCTATTTGTGTGTTCAAACTGTGACTGGTAAGATACCTTATTTCTTCTTATTTTGTTGAATGGCAGAGGGAAGAAAACTAAGAACAAAAGTTAAGAATGCCCCATCCTCCCATTTTCCAGGGTTAATTTCCTTTTCTTCTAAATGTTGTTTTAATCTGGCACAGAAGTTTAATCTTTAGATGTTACTTCAGAGACTCACAGGACAGGGACACAAGCTTGACCAAAACAAATTTGTGATGGATGGCAAATTGCTGCACAGGCTCAGCCAACAAATGGTAACCCATTAGATTGATGTAGCCTGATCAAGCCAGATCATATGCTTGTTCACATAGACTAAATATTGGGGGAGAGGGAAGGAATGAAGAATACCATGGGCTTTATGGTTGTGGGTTGTGCACCTTCAGGAGAGAAAGCGTTATATGGAAATGAATCTCCTTTACAATCCTCCCAAGGAAAGAAGTTTGTTAATTTAATAAAACTTCTTGTTTGGTGTGGATTGTTGGCTTTGTTTGCTGTCACAATACATTTCTGACAAGCAGTGTCATTGCACTGAAGAAGCAGCTGCAGTACCATGAGCCTAGAAATACAACATGTCTAAGTAGAGCTGGATTCCTCACTATGGGGAATAAAAGAAGTTCTAGAAAGATGAAGCAACTAGGCATTAGCATGATGAATGTACAGCTTAATTATGTAGCTACAGCTTAAATATGTAAAAGAAAGAAAAATGGGCATATGGAGGATGAAAATCTGTAGCTCAAAATTTGTGTAAAACTGGGATGCACGTTATGGAAAGAGAAAAAAACTTTAAATAGTGGTCATAACACCTGCATAGAATGAGAATATCTGGGCCTAGCTCGCTGGGTATCCCATAGCTCACTGGGGCTGATGCTTGAGCAGCTGCAGCTCTGTCAGAGGCTCTGTGACAGATTCCAGTATTTTAGATGTTGCCTAAATAAATGTTCCATTCAAAGATGGAAAGAACTGATACATATTCTCTATGGCTATGCTATGAACCAAACCAAGAGTAAGAGCAATCTCCAGGAGCAGTATGGCTACAGCAAAGGATGAGCTGCAAATTCCTTTTCTTTGTGGAAGGCATTGGAAACTGGATGTCCTAGGGGCATGCAGCCTTAGTAAAGCCCCTCAGATGTGTGCTGCTGAGTGGTACTGAATATTTGCACATAGTTAAGGCTTGTACTGTTTGTATTGTTGTTATAAATTGCAACTTTCACCATTGTTATGCATTATTTGTGCTACCAAAACACTAAGAAGCTCTTGTGATGGATCAGGGCCCTGATGCACTTGACAGAACAAAGTCTGTGCCAAGAGCTAATGGGTGCAGAAGAAAACTTATTTGGAAGAGTTAAATGATTTACTTTAAAACTCTGTTATGGTTACCTTCCTTATAACACCACCACCTCATAACAACACCTTAGATGCCTGGGATAGTGTTATGATGAGAGCAAGCTAAAGTATATTTATAACAAGAATAGGTCAATGGTCCAGAGGGTAGTTTCCTATTATGGGAGGGATAAAATAACTAAAATCAATAAATCTCCAGATCATAAATGTAGCTACAGTCTGGGCAAGGTTGAGAAAATTATTAGCAGAGCCTCATGATGTCTGGATATTGTAGCTTGTAAATTTATACATACATATGTGTGTGGTTATGTACACGCTTGCTATTCATCCCCCACAGAATTCATTGAAATGCTAAGAGGAATGTGCATTTGGTGCTCTTTTTGGTTCTGGTAAAAGAAACAAAAAAGGAAAAACAAAAAAAAAAAAAGAAAGAAAAATGGGGGAAAAAAGGAAAAAATAAGAAAGGAAAAAATAAGAGAGAAAAAAAGATGAAAAGGAAAGAAGTAAAAGAGAAGAAAATGAAAAGTAAAGGGGAAAAGGAAAGGGAAAAGAGAATGAGGTGAGGAGAAGAGAAAAACAATAATTCCTAGAGAATGTATACAGCTTTACTGCTTTTGCCTTTTGACTCATGGTGAACTGTTTCACATAACTGACTGTACAGAGGCATGACTAAATGGCTATGTGTACTAGGCAGAGGTCTATATGCTTTGAGGCCCATGAACTGTTTAGTCTTGTTTAAAATGTATATTAACTCTCCTCAACTATTTCCTTCACTTACACCTTTATTGTAAGCTATGGTGTCCTTTCATCCTTCTCTAAATTTTATTAAAACAAAAGAACTTTATCTCTTTAAGCTTCAGATAACTAAAGCTCTGTTGTTTAATGTATTCACGTAGGCTCCCTTTGTTATCTGCTGAGAGAAGACGTAGCTCCAAGGAATGCTTGGTCTCAAGGGTTTATGATTCTCCAAGGATGATGACTCAACTACTTTCCTGGGCAGCCTCTTCCAGCACTTGACAACCCTTTTGGTGAAGAAAGTTTTCCTAATATCCAGTCTAAACCTCTCCTGGCATAATGTGAGGCCATTTCCATTGTCCTATCACTTGTGACTTGGGAGAAGAGACTGACACACACTGTACATCTGCTGCTCTGTAACATGGTGTAAGAGTGTAATGGGGAAAAAAAAATGTAATGGTCTCAGATGATAGAGCATTTAAAAAATACGAGATCTGAAAGCTGTGTTTTCCATGGGCTGTTTGATGTGTTTTCTAGAGATGAGCTCAATCTCAGTCTTGACGGAATTCAAATACTCAGTAATTTGACAAAAGTATGAGCCTTGTATTCAGATGTGAGCTTTGCCCCCCAGGCAGTTCCAAGATTGAACTGATTAGACTTTCAAAAGACATGACGAGTTTGGAAAGTTTTAAAAAAAATAAAGAGAAAATTCTGGAGAAAGTCACGATGCTCTGATGTACATGATGATTCCAAAGCCATAGTCATCCATGTTTTTATTGATTTCACTTTTGCTAACCCCATTATTATGTTCCATTCTGGTTTAGATTAAAAAGTTGTTCTGTGAGAACAGAAATAACGAAGTCTGGTTTCCTGTGTACTGTATCTAACATACCAGCATACCTTTGTGTGGCATTAACAGCTACCCTCATCTTCCTGTTCTTCCCACTTGTTCACTGCTATATATTCAGCAGCCCTCTATAACCCAGAAGAGACCCACTATAACTCTGTTAAATCTTCCTAACATGCCCATATGCCTACCTCTAGCAATGCTTCCAGTTTCTTCCACTGTCTCTGATTGCAGCCCCTCCTTGTGTCCCCAACACCCACAGGGCAATCTCCTTGCCTCACCCCCAACACCTACCACACCCTAGGGTATGGGCAACAGCATCCTTGCCTTGTACAGAGCTGTAAGAGGAACCAAGCAGACATGTCTTCTACTCATTTGCTAGTGCAAACTGACTCATGTATGCAAAATTACTGGGGGAGAGAGATGAACAGGCAGAGGCAGGGGAGAAGCCCCTCCACCAGTAGAAGTATTTGCACTCCTGTATTGGTTATGGTAGATATTGCTCTTCAAAACACCATCACCGTAGCGTAATAGAAAATACTGAGAGAAGAAGATAGTGGAGGCAGTATTTCATAAGCCTGAAATACACTCTCCTGTTTGCAAGGTATTATTCGTTATTAAAAAAAACATTTAAAAGATCAATAATTTTTAAAAAGACTTTGGGTATTTGTCCTAACAAACTGCTAGCATTTATAAGTAAGGAATGTGTTAAAAGTCTTGCCAATTATCCCAACCAATGTAAAACCTTGTATGAGCCTGGAGAGGCAAGAATTTCTCTGGCTGAGGCATTTTAAAAGAACTTGGTTTAACAAGGGTGTAGAAGAAAGCATGGAAAAGGAGCCAGAAAACATGAGTAAATGAAATACCTCAATGTTCAGAGCCTAAGTTGGTGTTTTTAGGAGCTGTCAGAAGATTTATTAAGTCTTTTAACTTTACTGCATGCAACAGAGAAGTTTAAAAATTATAGACCAAATCAGAGGCCGTAGGGGACTCAGGAGAAGCAGTGGGCTGCAGAAATTGCATGATGCTGATCAACCATCTCTCAGACAGTCATGGATTACCTTGCAATAGCTGTGGCACTTCTCTGAATGGCAGTAATAAGTTCATATAAAGGATTGTTTTGTAGAAACCTGGGTCTTCTCCATCCCTGTCTGCAAGACCACAGTGGTGTCAGCAAAGTGTAGGGGTCAGATCCCAGGGAGTGAGGAACAGAAAATAATTATAGGCTGTGATCCTGTTAAAATCTATCAGTGGCCAAACACTCCCAAGTACATGAGGAGCTATCCTGATGGGAAAAATGATTTCTTACATCAATAAGGCACAACCACGTGTGACACTCGTGTCCCAGGAAGAACTTCACCAGGGCCCCCTAAGCACAGGAAATAGCAAGTTTGAAGAAACATTGGGAGTGTTTAAAAGGCCACCAAAACCACTAAGAAAGGCAAAGAATACAAAGGGCAGGAGACTCAGAAACAAACAAACAAAAAAGTAGAATGATAAAGCAACGTATCAAAAAGATAGTAAGAAGGGAAATGTATTTAAGACCATTAAACATTGATTCAAAAGGACCATGAAAGTTCAGAGGGCTAGCAAGGGCATCCATAACAGATGCACAAAAATAAAAAAGGAATAAGGAGAGGCTTACTGGAAATATAAAAGAAAATGCAACAGTTCTCTCTGAAAACTGCAGAATAACGAGCATATCCTCATGAATCAATAGCCCAGGAGAAAAAAATCAATCACAGTTTCTTGACTTTGTCGGAAAAAAACAAACAATTTTCCTTAAGAGTGTAAAACACTTCACACAGGTCCACATTTCAGTAGGAATGGCAGATAAAATGGAGAAGGAAAAAAAAAAAAGCCCAGCTCAGACAAGACTTCTACTTGGAACAGAAAATAAAAGTCACCAAAATGAAACATATTTGTCTTCTCAGATTACTGTAAATACAATGGAAATGGGAACAAAATTCTACGGATGGTCAACCAGTGAAAATGGAGCTGGCCAAGAAAAGATCATGTTAATAGTTTAAATAAATTTATAATAAAGTTGAAAAGTCTCTATTTTACCACAGATGAGTTGTCTTATTTACTTATATGTCAACACACAAGAGGGAATATTTTCTATGGCATAACATGGATGGTGTCAGACAAGAAGAAGATGTTTGCGCAAGTATTAGCATTTTTGCATTCAAATATTTCCTGGCTGTGGTTGTTAGTGTATTTCTCCTGTGAGAGTCTGCTGTTGTGTTTGGCTGCCTGGTAGGAAGTCTGTGCCTCAGCAGCGTGCTGAGAGGTGAGTGGATAGAGTGGGTTTCTGAGCACTTTGAGGGGAGATACAGATGGTGCCATCCTGTGGGACACATGCTGACATGCTGGGGCAATGCTGGATACGTGCTCCTGGGAAGAGAGTGGCATCCAAATGCCTCAGTGCTGCCTTAAGAGAGGCTGAAACCTCCTCCCAGCACTCTCAGTTGGTTGCTTAAATATTGCTCCAGATGAGCATGAGAGCCAAGATGGTGTGGGTGGCCTTCAGCTGTCTCCAAGATGATGGTGGTAGGTCCCACGGGAGGTCGATGTGGGCACAGAAAATATAACTCTTTCCTGCAAGTCATGGTCTTCCTCCAGTTCTGCAGCGCAGCCCATGAGGCTGCTAGACTGGAAATTCTTGGGAAAAGGCAGTAATTATCCCCCTATTAAATTATCCCCTAATCTATGAAATGTAATCCTTTTATTAGTTAGTAATGTTAAATATCCAAGGAAGCAGCTGGCATTCAATCTGTTCTGTGGGTTGTAGCAATTTTGTACGGATGTGAAGTAAGGGTTTTATTCAGTTCATCCCCTCTACCACCATTTGTTTCTGAGCATGTTTTGGGCAGAAAAAGACTCAAAAGAGAGACCTCGCTGGTCTTGAACAGAAGTTACATTATGTTGAGTTTTACGAGATTGTCTTACCTCAGTCTAGTTTAAACCACCCCCAGATTTCTCCCTTTCAGCCCTCTCCTTCTCCCCCCCCACCTTTTTTTTTGTGACCTAAAAATGGTAACTGAGCACTACTTTTTACACCACCTGCTCTCACAGTAGTATCTGATGGTAAACTTCAGAGTATGTTTAGTGTGCTAAAATGACAAGCAGGCACCATCCAGTTGTGTTCACCTCATAGTTAGACCAATGCCAAGGCTGGAAGTGTAGGATTTCCTTAATGTGCTGTGGAGCATTTTTTACAAGCAACGTGTGATAAAAATGCCATAAAATGAAACACTGCAGAGTATGCTCTATGCTGGCATTTCAGGTGGTAGATCTCACTTTCTCAGTAAATTCTAAGAGTTATGTTGAAAAAGCTCGTGTAATCGTGAAACTATAGCACAGTTTTTAACAGTTAAAAGAACACTCTCACAAGTATTGGAACAAGACTTGTCACAGAATTGCTTTTCAGAAGACTTTGCATGTCTGTCTGAGTGATAAAATGGAGTTCAAGCTTTTATTTTTGATGAAAATTCTAACAAGATGGTGAAGGCAATTTATTACTTTCTTCAAGAGACGGACTTAAGCCATTCCAGACTTTGACCCTTCATGGCCAACTATATTGACAAATAACATCACTGCTTCTTTTTCTGGACTTTGTTTGTCTTTGTAAATTCAAGTAGTTTCTGTGTCTCTTTGTGTGGATCTACTGTCCATCTGCCAACATTAAACTCCTTGCCAGTCACTCAGTCTCAAAGCTCTCTAAAAATCCTGTCCATCAAAGAACAGCATGGTGACATACACTAGGAAAGCAAGTCATAGAATCATAGAGTGGTAGAGTTGGAAGGGACCTTTAGAGATCATCTAGTCCAACCCTCAAGTCCAGCCTGACCAAAACCACATCTGTTATCTCCAAGGTCTCCCAGGTACCAGAAGGAGACCTAAAAGTTGTCATCACAAAGTGCAAAAAGAAAATGCCTTTTCCTTGATGCTGTCTCAAGTGAACAATAACCACTTGTTGCTTTTCTAGAAGCTGAGTACAAACTGGAATAAAGATGACTGTCACATCTTTACTGGATTCTAGCAAGTCTGAGAGAAAAGGTGAGAAAGCCCACTTGTTACTGCAGTAACTAACAGACAGAAATCCAATCAGAAACAGCCAGTACAAGTATGCCGAGCCAATGTAAAGCACTGTGGGCACAGTGGAGTTTCATGCCATCCTTGCAGCAGGATGTAGCAGTAAAAGTGGACATAGAAGACCAAGCTAGAAATGAGAGAGAGAAAAGCCTTGGAAAGCCCCTTCTGAAATAGGTGGCAGTAGTGATTGTGGCCCTGTGACAGTGGTCATCACTGTACAGTCCATGTACTGGAAGACTTGGCTTCGCAAGGCACTGACACAAGTGGATTAGAAGCAGGATTAGGGATGTTTTACTATCTGTTCTTCCTGCAAGTGTTTGTGCATCAGTGCCCTTGAAATTGCTTGATAATGCTCCTAGTGCTGCACTCTATGTTTTGGAGCCTCAGCTGTTCATTGCTATGGGGTCAAATATTTGCATTGTTTCTTTTTGGCATGTAGCAAAGGAATTTTTGGTATCTGGCTACACATTTTTAACTAGAAAGTCTGATTTTGTTCTAAGATGTTTACAGTATGTTTAACAAAATCTGAGAAATGCAAGTACCACAATATAAAAATACTTTTCTGGACAGGATGTGTGAGATGCAGCAAGTTTTAGATATAGATGAAATCCTTATGTAATGTTTCTGACATTATTCTGTGGACACATATTCTGTGGAATAGTGCTATAAAGAAAATACTGGAACCACACCTCTGCTTAAAATCCCAAGCAACAGCACACATGGGTACAACTAAATTTATCAGGAGGAACAGGGGGCCAAATATTGGCCCATTTGTATTGGAAAGAGTTGTTCAGAGCTGCCTATATGGGGCCGGTTTTAGCTTGACACAATTACCTTTGCCTGGACAAAAGATGTTTTTGGAGTGAGTGACAAGTCTGCCTGCTGCAGCGCCAGCAGTTGGCCCAGCCTGGCTCATAGGTGTGATACACCTTGCATATCCTGCTGGACTGCCTTAATGCAATCCTCCCTCAAATTCTGCTCCACTCACCACGAACCATGCCACAACAAACAGAGCTAGTCATAGGGGCAAGTTGCTCACAAGTTGTTAATCAGTGTTGTCCTCTTTCTCCAGCTGCTATTGCAACTGATGGAGAAGCTGCTATTGGGCTGGGACCAGTCCAGCTGCTGCTTACCCTTTGTGTGATATGAGAACACATTCCATGCTGATGCACTATTATGGGAAATAAAGTGACTTAGAGCATCAGAAAGTGAATCCAGCAAAAAAAACTGTAAAGCAGCATTAATCTGTTGCCCATGCAGTGATAAATGTACAGTAATTAATTCACATTAGATTTAGGCTTTGTGGTGGGCTGATCCTGGTTGGAAGCCACTGTATCACTCCCCCTCCTAATCTGGAAAAGGAAGAGAGAAAATATAACAAAAGGGTCTCAAGTTGAGATAAGGACAGAGAGATCACTTGGTGTCGCGGTTTAGGCCCATCAGGGAACAAAAGACCACGAATAGCCTCAAGTACCGAAGACTTAAGGATTGCTAAAGGGCAGGGAGGGATTAATTGCCGCTTAAGGTGCAGGACAAAACAGACCAGGCTACTCGGCTTGGGGAAGAAAAACAGAAAACAATTTAATACCAACTAAAACATAAA